>CAHIKZ030002349.1:312500-377500 GCA_903632075.3 Acanthosepion pharaonis
CTCCCGGTAGAATGTTTTCCCGATCGCTACAATCTTGACCCCTTCAAGTCCAAGCTTAACCGTAATCTTGCCTATATAAACTCATAAATTGTACTTGAGGCCTTTTCTTACGCTTATAAAGCTCCACCGTGTGGAGCTTGAGCCTTGTATAGAGGAGACGTTACTTAATATATTCTTTAAAATAGGTAATAATTGAGGGATGTGACCTGGGTCTCTAAGAACCATTTCTATATTTCAATGATCCCCACGCAGGAAATACAGAAGGAATATTTAATCTTTGATAAATTTTAACCAGATAAGTAATTATGGGAGTTAGTTATATGAGTAAGCTGCTTTGAGAAACAGATTCTGGGCAGGATGTTATTTCTGATCATTACAATCTTGAACTATTGAAGTCTTGTGTTCACCGTTATGTTTCCGTGGTAAGTGTCCTGATGAGCTACAATCCTTGGTTCCACCAACCTTGACCTTTGTAGCCGAGACCCGCCATGTCACGTACACAAGAATGAATCATCCTCATTCTCTTTGTATTCCATTAGTTTTAAAAAGTTCCACTCGGATAGCTGCTTCCCAAGAACTGCTGCTTTGTGTAACAGACTCCTGGCAGGATGCTTTCCCAATCACTACAATCTTGACCTCTTCAAGACTAAGCTTAACTATTATCTTTCTTATATAACCTCATAAATTGTACTTGTGGCTTTTTCTAACATTTATAAAACACCACTCAGTAACCCTCTACATCGTGTGGCACTTAAGCCTTGTATTGGGTGAACATTAGTATAAAAAGTGATATGATGAAACAATTAACTTGCGAGTCTTTAAAATAAGAAAGAATTGAGGCATGTGACGCCAAGAACCACTACTATATTCAAATTACTAATGTCACTAACCATGCTCTTTAGACCAATAAGTAAAACATAAATTACCTGTTTCTGGGACTGACCACAGGTAAATGAAACTGTGAATAAGAGTAACCATTAAATGAAGTATATTTTGTTAATCATTAAAAACAAATGTATCTGACAGTAACATCTAATTCTCAAAATTTCAGTTTTCCAAATTCAAGAAAATAATTTTTTAACAATGTCCGTTATAAATGAATACGAATGCTAAGGACAATCGCGTCGTTCTGAGTTGCATGACAATTATCAGCACTGCAAGTAAGAAACAACGACGTGAGTTCGAATCGTGTTTCGGTTGAAGCAATTTATATGGAAATTGAATTCTAACTGCATTCCATACAATCGCCATATATCTTGATACCAAATGTTTTATCTCTTGATGGTTTGCTGGAAAGGTATGCTCTTGTCTCTCGAATAAATAAGTATTGCCTTGTCTCTTGAATAAATAAGTATTGTTTTGTCTCTCGAATAAATAAGTATTGTCTTGTCTCTCGAATAAATAAGCATGCGCTTGTCTCTCGAATAAATAAGTATTGTTTTGTCTCTCGAATAAATAAGAATTCTCTTGTCTCTCGAATAAATAAGTATTCTCTTGTCTCTCGAATAAATAAGCATGAGCTTTCTCTCGAATAAATAAGTATTGCCTTGTCTCTCGAATAAATAAGTATTGTTTTGTCTCTCGAATAAATAAGTATTGTCTTGTCTCTCGAATAAATAAGCATGCGCTTGTCTCTCGAATAAATAAGTATTGTTTTTGTCTCTCGAATAAATAAGAATTCTCTTGTCTCTCGAATAAATAAGTATTCTCTTGTCTCTCGAATAAATAAGCATGCGCTTGTCTCTCGAATAAATAAGTATTGCCTTGTCTCTCGAATAAATAAGTATTGTTTTGTCTCTCGAATAAATAAGTATTGTCTTGTCTCTCGAATAAATAAGCATGCGCTTGTCTCTCGAATAAATAAGTATTGTTTTGTCTCTCGAATAAATAAGAATTCTCTTGTCTCTCGAATAAATAAGTATTCTCTTGTCTCTCGAATAAATAAGCATGCGCTTGTCTCTCGAATAAATAAGTATTGCCTTGTCTCTCGAATAAATAAGTATTGTTTTGTCTCTCGAATAAATAAGTATTGTCTTGTCTCTCGAATAAATAAATATTCTCTTGTCTCACGAATAAATAAGCATGCTCCTGTCTCTCGAATAAATAAGTATTGCCTTGTCTCTCGAATAAATATTCTTTTGTCTCTCGAATAAATAAGTATTGTCTTGTCTCTCGAATAAATAAGTATGCGCTTGTCTCTCAAATAAATACAGTGCGTGAGGCGTTTCTAAATATTCAAAAAGCGTATCCTCAAGAGTTTATTCAAGAAACAAGAGTACAAAATAAGGAAAAATACTCATTTAATAGCTTCTCGAATAAAGTACTTTGCATCATCATTGCTGATGCTAACCTCCAGGAGAGTGACTGGTTGTATCTTCTCTTGCAAACGTTCTGTGCTGACATGAAGCGACAAGATTATATTGAATCAATTGCTAGTTTTACTGCTAGGAAAGTTGGTTCACTGTGTCGAGCTAGATAATTTTTCTCGCCAGAATCTACCTTACATATTTATAAGACTGTTAATTGTTTTGATGAAGTTTCCTCTATGGTGTCTAGACTTTATGCATTTAAGTGCAGTACTAGATTGGCGGTAATGTCTCATCCTTTTACAGTTAAAATCTCTATGCTAACAGTTTCACCTCTTACACTTCTCGCTTGTGGAACTCTCTTCTGGCTTCTTGCTTTTCAACGAACTTTGATTCCTATTATTTTATTGTTCTCGTTCCATTATAATGTTTTTCTTTTTCTTATTCTTTCACACCAGTAACTCCTTGTCTCTTAGTGACATTACTGCTTTGATTGGAATGAAATTATTTAAAAATAACCACGGAGTAGGATAAGACTATTAAAATGTTATACTATTTACGATTATGATAATACGATTTACTATTTAGAGGCTGTATAAGTTTGAGTCAAACACGTGTACCCACTAAATATAACGCTTATAATAACAAGAAATAATGTTGTATTCAAAAATGTCTTCATTATTTAATATATATATATATATTATATATATATATATATATATATATATATATATATATATATATATAGTGCGTGTTTGTGTAGAGACAGAGAGAGAACTTAGAAAAAACACTACATGGTGACTATCATCTTCATACCACAGTGCGATATTCAGACTAACAGTCATCACGCAGTGTTGATTCCTATTTCCACACTTCCTATAACTATCTCCTATAGTGAGCATTCTTCCTCAATAAATATTGCAAATTTTGAACAATATATATATATATATATATATATATATATTCTGTGTATAGCGGAAGCAAATGTCCTTTATGTCAAAATTTTATGTCGATTACCTTTAACTTTTATATTTAATTTGATTTAATTAATTTGATGGTTTGAGAAAAATGATTCGTAATTTGGAAAAGGCGATCGTTAAACTTATTTTAATATAATATATTTCTGTTTTCAAAAGTATTGACTTAAACTCACACACGCACACACACACATGCACACACACACACACACACACACATATATATATATATGATAATAAATATAGTTTCATACACATATATGTATGTATATACACATAATATACATATATATACATCTACACATTATACATATATATGCATATATATACGCATATATATACATAATATACATATTTATACATATATACATATACATATATATATATATTCATAATATACATATATAGACATAATTTACATATATATGCACATACATATTTATATGCACATCGAGGAGAGGTCGATGGACGTCCTTAGATTGTCCTGCTGAAACGATACATGTCAAATAAGATAATTCCTCGTAATTCAGACAGAAAGAAGTTGTTTGTCATCTCGATTTAACGCTCGAGGTTCACAGCAACAGCATTTCCATTATGGCCTTCAAAAAAGTAAGGACCAATGACGTCACCTTTTCCAACAGTACACCAAACCGTCACCTTTGGGCTGTGTTGTGGTCTTTCGTGCAGTTCTCTCTGATTTTCAAGAGCCCAATAACGACAATTCTGTTGATTGTTGATTCACCATGTCACTGAGATGAAGATGAGCTCTATCACTCATTAAAAAATTGAGATTGTCATTTCCCTCAAAAACTGCTTCCATCTGATGTGCGAAGGTAAGCCGCTGTGCATAGTTCCCATATGTAGGGGTGAAAATGCACTTCTTTGCAAAATACACCTTACAGAACGATTATCGATGCCAAGTTCAGAATCATGTCTCCAAACAGAGCGAATCGGACTTCACAACAAAGTTTATAGGACGCGTTCCACATTTTCTGATTTTGCTGAACTGCTGTGACAGATTCGTTATCCTACACGAAACAGTCGGAGGATAACTGGAGGTGCTCTATCGTCCACAGTGACATGCTTTCAACTGAAACGAAAAATGCTAAGACACCACGAACCAAATGGTACCTGTCGAACATATGTCCATCCACCTTGGGCTGAGTAATAGCCATTTCAAAAAAGTCCGTTCTCTTTGCCACACCCTGTATCTACACATAATATATATATATATATATATATATATATATATATATATATATATATATATATATATATATATATATATATATATATATGAAGAAATATAGTCTTAAGATGTGCTATATTTATGGGATAAAGTGCTCAATATCAGAGACAGAGCGTATGTAAATATAAATATAAAGTGAACATTGAAGTCAACATTCAGAGGCGACAGACTGTTTCATGCTGGACGCAATCGTCAGGTGGACTTCAATGTTCACTTTTATATTTATAAATATATATATATATATATATATATATATATATATATATATATATATATATGAGTCCCTACCACCACCTGAAGGTTGCGTTGTGTATGAAACTCCGAGTCGTGCTACTGGTGAGGGATAATATGTATATTTATTAATATATACTTAATAACATCGAACAATCTTTTATTAACATCAGCACGATATGTGCGATATATTATATATTTACATATATATACACATAATATGTACGTATATATATACATAATATATATATATATATATATACAAATAATATATGTATACATACATACACGTAATATATATACAAATATATATATATATATATATATATATATATATATATATATATATATACCCACATATATATACACATAATATATACATATATATATGCAGTTCAACACAAAAATGAGAATGTCTCATATCGAGAATATTTAACATCGAAAAACATATGAAAAAAATTAATTATTTTTAATAATATGTAGAAATGTCCACGTTTTACTTGATGAAGGTCGCGAGACCGAAAACCCGTGTAGCAAAATTATGGAACATAAAGTATTATTTTTTTTTTTTAAATCCACATAACAACCAAACAGCCCGACAACAGCATATGAGATTTGATTATAGTGGTGAAGGTTTCGTGCTGGACCATCCACACTTTTTGAAGGACTGAATACAGAGACCTGGTGACCTACGTGCCACAAGGTCCCCAAACGACCCTCCGCAGGTTTTGAATTCAGAGTTGTCCTTCTCCTAGACCAGTTGCCACCCAAGGCTATAGAACCCATAGCTATTTACCCATAGCTGGAGGAGGATTATATATATATATATATATATATATATATATATATATATATATATATTTGTTTTATCTATCTTCTGATGAGTGTTAATTAGCCTCATTAAAGTCTCATAAAATGCGCTTTATGTATAAAAGAATACTTTAATGAAATTAAAAATGTACGTTTGTTTTTAATTGTTTCATGACAGGACTGATTAATGCGCGGAAAACTACGTTTCTAACACTATAAAGTAAATGTCGATTTGGTACTCAAGATTTATATTGCTGAACAATTAATCAATATATATATATATATATATATATATATATATTACATGAATCATTCATACAAAAAACAATAATAATGTGACATTCCTGTATTTATTGAACAATTTAGTTCATGCCACATTGACTGAAAAACCTACCAGTACAAAAGAATTCTCCTATTACCATATTAGTACAAAAACGCACAATCTTAAAATTTAAAAATTCAACCTCAGCGTTGCGACCGCACGCTCCAAATAAATTTCTTACAATTAACAAAAACACATTTCTAAAAACATTTTTTCGGATTACATCTATATTTTCGTTGTCCTGTTATTACTGAGAAGTAAAAAACAAAAACAAATCTATTTCCATACCTGAAGATGTCTGTAGGAACAGACGAAAGCTTGTAAAAAACTAAAAAAAGACCTTATGCAACTGGAATTTATAAACAGGGATCATAACATTCATCTACAGGTTCGAGGTTAATGTACTTTATTAAAATTGTTTGCGAAGATGTATTCTCGCCATTTAAATCATTAACTTCTATATCTGTTTTTGTATGAATGATTCATGTAATGTAAATTGAACTGCACCACATACTTGATATATATATATATATATATATATATATATATATATATATATATATATATATATATATATATATATATATATATATATAAACTTATCTTAGAATGACACAAAGGTATAATCGTGAAAGAAAACGCTAGAATGGATCTTGCAAAACAGATTCACAGATCAGGAAACCACACTGGGTGATGTTTTTATGAGGAATGCTAAAAAGTTCTCGGCTAGACACACTTCCTAAAATCTGAGCATATAAACAAACATCATTTTTTTGTTTGTTTGTTTTTGTTTTGTTTTTTTTTTGTTGTTTTTTTTTGTGAGGAGAGTGTTTCTTGATCAAACCGAGAACTTTTCAACACCCAGTTGTTTGTGTAAATATTTACAACGTTTTGCTTGCTATGCACCTAATCGCTGTTAATTGGTGAGGATCGATTACACTACGCCATTGAGTGATCTCCAAAACTAGCTGGGTGACCATCACTCTGTAATAGGGGGTTTGAGCAATTTTTTAATGGTTTTCCGAAATCCCACATTAAAACTCGACATATGTAATATTCTGTTGCGATGTGAGCCTGCAGATAAATACCTAAGAAATATATCCTAACAAGGAAGTTCCGAGGTAGCTAGAGCAATTTTTGTACGATTATCGAATCCCAGTTTGCGAGTGGGACCATGGATAAATTACGAGTCCTGTAAACCTATGGCCATAGTAGGGGCACAACATGTATTGCAGTCGAGAACACGCTGGAGCGCAACCCTCTCCATAGATAAATATCTACTAAGAAATATCCCTGAACAAGGAAGTGACGAGGTGTTTTGAGGAATGTTTGCTACTGGCCCGTGTAGACCTGGGAAACTACTTCAAAACTCGATGTGATATTCCGCTGGAGTGGGCGTGTGAATAAATATTTACAAAGAAATCATATTTTTTTTTTATAAATCATTTGAAGAGGTTGGTCAGTATTTCTATTTGTTAAATCTTACAACGCTATAACGTTCTCCTTTGGTTGAGGGCTTGGGTTTAGAGAGATAAGAGACGAGCTTGTGTGAATGGATGGTTGAACGGGGTGGGGGGTAACTTTATCAAAATTAGAAAAACTGCAAAGGGCTACAAGTGATAGGAAGTATAGGAGAAAGGTGCAAGATTTCACAGATCTAGCATCACTCCTTCATAGTCAGCCTTTTCAAGCCAGAATCAGGAAAAGACAGCTGAAATTATTTGGATACATAATGAGGAAGGAGGGCTTGGGAAACTTGACCCCGACAGAGAATCCTAAGGGCAAGAGAGATAGGAGAAGACAGCGAGCCACCTATCTGACGAGCTTGTATGAATGGATGGTTGAACGGGAGCGAGGGTGATAACTTTAGCAAAATTAGAAAAACTGCAAAGTGATAGGAAGTACTGGAGGAAGATGCAAGATTTCACAGTTCTAGCATCACTCCTTCATAGTCAGCCTTTTCAAACCACCATGGTAATTAAATATATCCAAAACTAAACTCGTATCATTTCATCAACACTGAGCAGTCCCTAAGCCTTCACTAATCCTGATGAGTTGTCATACTCTCAAAGAGGTTCCTTGCCTCGAATGCTTACTGGGTTTAAAGTTCACTCCCGACTTCAAATGGAATTCATATATTTGTGCTATTGCTAAGGATGCTGAAAGAATGGTCGGTTAATTGTATCGCTCCAGAAAGTTTCTCACTCTTATTACCACACTCTGTCTACACAAGAGTCAGGCGCTGCCCAATCTTGGCTATTCAGCCTCTAGTCTTCGGCATGACGATAAACTACATCCGGCATTAAAGCAACCGTTTAAAACTCGATGGAATTAGCATGCGAATAAATACCTACTAAGAGATCATTTTCATTAGAAATAATCTGAATAGGTTGTTCTTTATTTCTACTTGTCAAATCTTCAAAAGGGTTCATTTTCTCTCGTTTAAAATATCCCCAATTGGGAAATGCCAGGAGTTAAACTATTTTTTCTTTTTCTATTCACATGGGAACCCGACTTTAAACTCGGCCTTGTGCCAAATCCATTCGAGTGGGCGTTCAGTTAAATACCTACACACGAAAATCGCCTTGGATGCGAATAAAATCTGTTATTATTTTTGGATGTTTAAAGGTATTGAGATTAAGATTGCCATGTGATTAGAAGGGTTAATGTAAAGATTAAAATAAGATTAAAACAAAAAGGTCATAGATAATTCAATTTTGTTCATCAACAATCAGAAAAAAAATCTCCTCTCACTGTAACGCTAACCTACTTAAAATAATAATAATGTAACTTAGTATGTAATTTAACTCTTTGTTACCTTGACAATTAATTATACGTTATTCTTGTACAGAGAGGAGCATACATCTTATAGCCTATATCTCTCTAATTATATTTAATATTAAAGTATTAACGGGTGAGTCTAGGTACAAGTAAACCTTCATTCTAGATACCACAAATTCGCATATAAGATGTATTTTTTAACCTTTTTTCATTTGTGAGTTTTATTGTTGCATATGAATACAGGGGTACATAAAAAGACAATGGTCGGCAGTCAGCCATGAAAGCGCCTATATTATTAAATTGAATAAGACTAAACAGCTGAATTAAAAAAAATAAAAACTGGCTAAATGAAATTATAAAAGCGATTTTTTGTCTCGCCTGGTGGATATTTTATAAATTTTGAGCCTCCGTTACTTGTTAGAAATGACTATTATTTGTGTCTTCTATCGAACCATTGTTCTTCTCGTTACAAATTAATAGGACGCACTCGTCTGTACATACTATAAACCACATCCAGCAACAAGGCTTTTGCTTGGGAGAGTGAAGGTTTTGAAGAGTGTGTAGCCACATCTTAATTGCTGTTGTTCACAGGTCCACTTTGACCCGAGATGATAGTACCTCTTAGGGTCCCATTGGACTAAAAAAGGAGCTTGGTTCGAAATTCCAACAAATATCATCTGAAGAAGACCAGAGCGTACAATGGCTGAAACGTCGTGAATATAGCAATGAAGATGAGGACAACAGTCCGAAGAATATAAGCAGGATCAATAGAGATATTTACTGTCCTCCATTTTAATTCACCGATACAATGCATATACATGTTAACATCTCCAATGAAGATTACAAGTTATGAGAACCATTTTACTCCAAGTGTTGTAACGATATTAACCCATTACCTGCCATGAGCCTCATTGGGGACCTGTTAAAATTAAACTCACTACATTTTATTCCTTGTATTTACATTGAATTGCTTACATATATTGTATTTGCAGAGGTATATTTTACAACACTTAGCCTTTAAAGTTTTTATTATTAGCCGTAAGAAGACACTTTCTGTCGTAATTTTACATCTCACCAGTAGAAAAATAATGACTATTTTGAAAAGTATGTTTTTTTTTTTATTTCTAATCAATATTATTTTTTGATGTTTTATACACATATATATTTGATGTTCTAGTTTCTATAAAAATGGCAACGGTAACTAGGTCAGTACATAATCAATCAATGTCATTTTGGCAAATGTTATGAAGTCTTAACAACGGGATTTGTGATAAAAGGCAAATCAAATTATTTCATAATTAATTGTTGTTGTTTTTTTTAGTATCTGTCTATATTTCTGAGATGAGGTATTATGTACACTATTTACATTATTCGGACTATTGTCCTCATCTTTGTTGCCGTATTTATCACAACGTTTCGGCTGTTATACGCTCCGATCTTCATCAGGTGGAATGTCGAACTGAACCCTTTATTTCGCTCGCTGGAGTAGACTGTTCTAGTTCCACATGCCATGTCTAATGGATGTCAGTTATCAGTTATCTCCTGTTAATTCCCCTCTCCAAGTTCTCCACCGCCTTAACCAGGTATTGAACTCAGACTCTTTGGGTCTTGTCACTGAATCTAACTAACGCCTTTATCCACTGTGGATAAATGCGTTTTTGTTTTTTTTAATTAATGACCTTCCCGATGGCATTAGCTCTCCACTTGGTATCTACACTGACGACACAACCATTTACTATTGTTTCGATAGTAAGTATGATCAGTTTGATAAGGTCAAAGTGGTACTTGATATCCCAAACCATCTTCAGTCTGTTGTTAATTGGGGCAAAGGAAGGCTTGTTAATTTTATCGCCACCAAAACTAACTTTCTCTCCATTAATCATCTGAGAGACCCCTCTCTGCCTTTCATCAGCAAGGCTGAAGATGACCTTCAGGAGAGTGACTCATCGCCTCTTCTTGGACTAAAGTTCTCCGCCGACTTGAAGTGGAAAGGACTATATTAAATCAATTGCTAGGTCAGCTGCCAGGAAGGTGGGTTCACTGTGTCGTGCGAGACGATTTTTCGCTCCAAAGTCTATCTTATCTATAAATCTATCCTTCGTCAATGCTTAGAATATTGCTGCAACATACAGTATATCTAGAGTTCTTTGATAAAATCTAAAGAAGAATCAGCAATATTATTGGCTCCGATCTGGCATCTCAGCTTCAGTCACTTTCCCACCGCCATAAAGTTGCTTCCCTTTGCCTTTTCTATAAACAGTCTCATGGTAATTGTTCGGATGAGCTTTTCGCTATGATGCCTAGACTCTTCGATTTTAAACGCAGTACTAGACTGGCGAACAGGTCTCACCAATTTACAGTTGAGCTGGCTAGATGTAATCGTAAATTCTATGCTAAGCTTCTTTTCTCGCACTTCTCGCTCGTGGAAATATCTACGTGTCCCATGCTTTTCAGCTAACTTTAATCTGCAAAAACTAAAACGCAATGTTAATCGCTATCTACTAATTACTCATCTTTTTCTGTCGCTCCTTAGTAATGGTTTTTTTTTATATATCTAATTGTGTCTTAGTGGATTCATTGCCTTGCTTGGGGCGAGCTACATTAAAATAAGAAGTAGAATCGCCAGAGTGTTATGCTCGTTCTCTCACAACATTTAGACGTTATTTGATCGTGCTGATCATTGTTTGTAAATGCCGTGTATACTCGAGTATAGTTCGAGTTTTAAGATCAGATTTTTTTAAGCCAAAAATAGGGGTTCGTACTAGACGGAGGTAATTTTTTTTAATCATTTCACCCCCAAGCAAGGCAATAAAGCCACTAATACGCACGGAGTTGCTGTGGATGATAGACAGTAGCGAGAAGGACGAGAGTTTGATAGGCGAGAAGTGCGAGAGAAAAAACTATTATAATAGAATAGAACTTAGAGTTACATGTTCGAAATTCCATGAAGGTTAGCTAGATTGACAGACACCTGGAGAAGTCCGGGGTGCATAACAGCGAAAATGTTGTGATAATAACAACAAAGATGAGGACAATAGTCCAAATGTAAGTAATGTAAATAAAGATAACACCTCATCCAAGAAATTCAGACAGAAATTCGTAACTATTTAACAGACGTTAACTTAGAAAACTAATATTTATTTAATAAATTATTTAACAGACGTTAACTTAAAAAAAATAATCCAGCTGCCATCTTTGTTTTTATCCCTCTTCTTTCTCAAATGTCTGTTCTTTTAGTCGTAAACGTAATTTAAATTTCATTTTTCTTAGTTTAATTGATTTTTATTTTCAGCGAGTCATCTCACCGGCCATTTTGGTTACAACTTGAGCAGCTTGTGTTATTTCAATGTAAGCGGTAAGCTTGAAACATCTATTATAAAGGAGGCGTCTCTGTGGCTTTATCTGTTCCCACACAGCAAAATCCGACGATCGACGATCGAAGTGCGAATATGGAACCCAGCAGACATTTCAGCGCACTCTAAACCTCTTAAGATCAACAAAGTCGAAGTTGGACAATTCGGTGAATGGACTCACTTGAAAGCCACAAGTATAATCAAACAGTGGGTGAAAAAACCCAGCCACAACTATGGATTAAATATCACTGCTATTGATTCTTATGGAAACAATAGAATCTGGACACCAAACATACCGGACCATGCCGAAGAATATGTAAGTATATATTTTATCAGTAATTATCAATAATTTCTTTCACGATTTCCTTCTTTTATTGATGGCATATGGAACCATTTTGGTTGGTACATAAGCGTCTCATTTTGATGGCGTATAAGACCCTACTTTTTGTTGGCAAGTAAGATTCCTACTTTCAATGGCATACAAGCTCCCTCTCTTAACAGCATAGAATATCCTCTATCGTTTTTCAACAAATAAATGATTCCCAAAATTTATAGAATGGTTTTACGAACACGTCCCTATTATAGAATCAAGAATGGGATATATGAGAGATAGTTTACATGCAATATATAGACAAAAACATCTTGAAAGCTAAAGATCCACATTTTGAATACAGATAGATATTTGTTGCAATAAGAAATGAGATTATATATATATATATATATATATATATATAGTATGTGTGTGTGAATTATTTTCAGATGTATTTGCAATACACCGTGTTTAACACACGTACACACACACACATATATATATATATATATATATATATATATATATATATATATATATATAATAAAAAAAAGTGTAAACAATTTATGCTAAAGCGTTTCGTTCCTAGGGACCTCTATAATGGCGAATTCATCAAGGAACGAAAGTCGTTGACATAAAAGGATTTCCTTTTGTTTTGTTTTTTTTCTTTTATTTATAATATATTTGGAAATATATTTATGTCTTAGCTTTTGCACACACCCACACATACACACACACACACATATCTAGAGGGAGAGAGAGATATGGATAAATTGTTCTCTATATTACACAAAAATCAAAATAACACTGACACCTTATTTTAACAGATATATTTACCAAAATTACTCCAAAATATCTTGAAATACTAAAGATTAAATTTATTCAATAAAATCTCAATTGGCTTCAACTACGGCCTTCAGACGACTTCGGAATCTCTTGCAACTCTTCTGAACGGTCTCTATGTTTAAATTGGTGAATGCTGCCTTACCTTCGCAAGGCACTTGACGTAGGCCTCCGTGTTGAGTTTGAGGCCTTCACTAACAAATTCGGGGGTTCTTTTCTTATCAGAACTATAAGAGTAAGTTTTCCAAGCTGCCGTACCTACGTAATCACCTTTAGATTCATCCAACTCTTTCTAAATCCTCTGCAGTTTCCTCAGATTGACATCCAAACACTCCAAAATGTTCATATTGGAGCTTCCGGTGCAAATGCCAAGCAGTACATTAAGCCATTTCCATTGCGTCATGGTGCTCTTTTTCTCACAGACGGTGCCCAGCTGACCCTACTATACTGTGTAGTCAACAAAATTAAAAAAAAAAAAACAACCATGCGCGAAATAAAAAATAAAAAATGGCAACAATTTACCTATCGCACCCTCTATGTATAAACTGTGTGCACATATAAACCAACAGCGTATAGTGGCTGTTTCTTTCTAAAGCGATCATCTTAAGCGATCATGTCTTAAGCGATCATCAGGCCTTTACAGTGATTTATATCATGTGTTATTAACATTGTTTAAATTATGCTCATTTTTATTAAAATTATTTGTTCAGGTGAAGATATATTGAAAGCGACATGATCTCCGCGTCTTTACAAGTATTATACGACCGCGCTATTTCAGTTAATCGCCTATGCTTACTAAATTTGAACAGAAACAACGTAAAAAATAAAATAAAAAAGGAAAAAATGGATAAAATAAAAACAAATAAAATAAAACAAAGACTCCTAAATTAAAAAAAAACTGCAATGAAATGAGTTTAAGTAAACATTAAGCGTTGTTGTCTTGTAATCACGTATCGTCATGTCAACGTAGATTTTGTTCTTATGAAATTCTCCTGATGGTGATGTTCATCGGCGAAACATGTCAAAGTAAACATTTCGAAATTGCCCTATATATATATATATATATATATATGTGTGTGTGTGTGTGTGTGTGTGTGTATCACTACGTCACTATACTCTCTAGTTCTACCAAATTCCCTATTTGTCTCTATCTACCCTAATGATGACATAAGATAGCCAAAAGCTTGGAACATATTTTGGAAGAAGTTTGGACAATTTCTGGCGGAATTTACTCCTTATTCGAGAAGGATCATTCTTAATTTGAAAACGTTGATCAATAAAATTAATCGACGTAAAATATCTGTTGTCTTTAAAGATCATTTGTTGCCTAAATACTCTCTCTCTCTCTCTCTCTCTCTCTCTCTCACACACACACACACACACACACACACACACACACGTCAAAGACGCTGTTTGGTTTCTGCGAGATGAAGAAAAAATAATCAAAGAGGTGGCAACACTCTCATTTGTTTATAGTTTGCTTCAGAGAAATGGTAAATTTCGTCTATTTCAAATCTTTTCATTTGTACCCTTCTTTACTTCTTGAAAAAAATGACCTGCATTCATATTGAATGATTGTTATTGCAATATTTTGTTAAATTTGTTAAGCTCAAATATTTGCCTAAACAACAGAAAATCTTATCAAAGAAAATAAACCCCTCGGCAGGAATCGAGCCTGCATTCAATTTATTCGTGCTTTAACCGTCTGGCTATTAAGGTCTGTGCAGCAAAATAAGGTACACTCAACCATTTTATGAAATGCACATTACTATATATTATTAGCTGTTTAGAAAAAATAGAAGCATGATGAAGAAAATTATAAAAATCGTAAGTTTCGGACATACCTGTGTCATTTCTCAACGAAAACTTGGACTGTTTTTAAAGAGAAAAGAGGAATGTTTCGCACACGTGTAGATTTGTTTTAAGGTCAATTATACAACGGTGGAATATTGAATAAGAGTGAATCTATATTGTTTTAACCTGACTATAGGATATAAATTTTATATACAATTTCTCAATTCGATTGTATATTATTTCCCTATACAATTTATATACGATATATATATATATATATATATATATATATATGTGTGTGTGTGTGTGTGTGTGTGTGTGCGTGTGTATGTGTGTGTTTGCTCGTGCATGTGTGCGTATATGTGTGTAAAAGTTCAGATATAAATAAAATATATCTGTAAAAGACAATATAAATAAAGACAAAAGGAAAAATTCAACCACATTTCTTCACTTCCTTTCTGTCATTAGGCATTAAATTATATCACTTAGCATCGTCCATAGTTTATCATGATTTTCACAGTTAGCCTTATGAATATTTATATTCTTCTTAAATTGAAATTAAATTTTAAACCCAACAATATTTTGACTTCTGTTTATAAAAACGCATTGTAAAATAAAATTCTTGTATTTGCCTTGATGATGTCCCGGAAACGCATGGATAAAGAGAAAGAATTCCCTTTTGTCTTTATTCATATATATATATATATATATATATAACAACACTTACCCACCAGGATTTTGAATCCGGATGCCAGGAAAAGCCAACTAACCAATACTTCTGGCTCCGCTATTGCAGAGCATGTAATAAATAGCAGGAATTGTAATAAATGTAATAAATAGCAGGAATTTTAGTGGTGACCGTTTTTCGGTTTTAACTAGGTCCCACTCCCCATATCAACTCAAGGTTCTAGAGTCCTTGTATATCAGATCCTGTGGGCCTTCCCTTTGTAAACCGATGGAATGATTACTGGGTCTAAATGTTATTGGACTCTAGTTTTCTTGAAATTCATATTTTTTTCCTTCCATTCGTTATATTAATTTAATTTACACGCTTATATATATTTTTATATCCCAGAAAATAAACTTGATAAGGCTGTGACGAAACCGGTTGTTTGTTTTTTTAGCTTTTTTTAAAATGCCATATAAAATTTTGCTTATTCCTAGCTATAGTTAAATTTTGTACCATAAAAACTTTATATATATATATATATATATATATATATATATATATATATATATATCAAAAATACTTTTACAAACTCATAAAAACAAGGACAAAAGTCCATATAAAGATATGGCTGCAAATCCTTCGTTTTTGAGTTATTAAGTTTAAAGAAAGTTTACTATCGATGGTGTTGTGTTTGCATGAGGACTAGGTTACATTTGTTATTCGTGTACATTTGTGGCTTGTTTGGCTTCAACGTTTAATGCGTGTAGTAGTGAGTTAACTGAGAAGTGTTCCGTTTGACAATGGCAGGTTATTCGTGTCGTAGGCAGGCAGATATGATTTTATGACATACGGCCGCGTGAATGTTAATGGACGCGAGGCTGCACGGCTCTATCAGATTGTGCTTCCAGGCCGAAGGCAGCTGAGTCATCCGACCTTTGCTGCTGTTCACGTTGCTAGGACAGGATACGTGGCACCACAAACTATTCATCGAGGAAGACTGAGATCCGCTCGTACGCCTGAGCACGAATAACACATTCGACGGGCTGTCGGAGACAATCCAGGTATCAGCATACGCCAAGTGGCCCTAGCGTGTTGTACATCTCATACTACAGCATGGAGTTCCTGCATCTGTATCATGTCTGACGTCTCCAGGGTCTTTTGGCCTTTGATCAATCACCACGGGATCTTGTTTATGGATGAGGAAGAGATTAAATAACAAATTTACACAACCAACATTTGTGGTCGGATCGGAATCCCCATGGTACAGTACAGGTTAGACACCAGCATCAGTTTACGACTAATGCGTGGGCTGGTTTTGTAGGTGACTTTCTGGTAGATCTATATGATTCCCAGCGCATATTACAAGAACTGTCTACAAGGACTTTTTAGAACACACTTCCAAACTTGCTAGAGGATGTAACCCTGCTAATACGAAGACGTATGTGGTTCATGCATGATGGGGATCCAGCACATTTTAGTCACATTGTTCGCAATGCACTGGCTAGTACCTACCATGAAAGATGTATAGGTAGGGGAGGAACGGTTCTATGGCCTGCTGTTCCTCCAACCTCAATCCTTTGGATTTTTATCTATGGGGCCACCTAAAACTATTGGTTTATGCAGTAGAGATTAATAATGCAGAGACGCTTCATCAACGTGACATGGGGGCCTGCGAAACCATTCAACACCATGTAGGAGTATTTGAAAGGGTCCGCCAGTCAATGATCCAACGGGTACAGGCGTATGTAGAAACAAGCGAGCGACATTTTGAATTTTTTTTATGGGTTGTTGTGTTGAGATACAACGTTGGCCTTTTGTAAATATGTTTACATACTTGTTTTGGTGTCAGGAAGTATTTTTGATACACCCCCTCTCTCTCTCTCTCTCTCTCTTTCTCTCTCTCTCTTTCACTCTATATATATATATATATATATATATATATATATATTAAAATGTCCATTTTGTGTTCATCTAATCATTTGTTTAAACTTCCTGAGGTTTCTCCAATGTATTCATTCTGGAAATTTTTGCATTTGATAGAGTAAATTCCTCTTTTTATGTTTTTCACAACTACATCTAAAACAATCAAAGACTTAATAAAAACAAAACAACAAGCCAAAACTTAAAAAAAGGAATTTACTCTATCAAGTTCAGTAAATGAATACATTCAAGAATCCTCAAGAACTTTAAACAAAAGACTATATGAACAAAAAAGAGAAATTTTAAAAACCAACACACAAAACGCATTGGTTGTTCACCGTAACGAAACTGACCACAATTTGTGAAATTTCTTTTGTCACAGTGTGGGATGGTCAGGAACAAAGGTGATGGAGAGAAAAGGAATACAGATGAATTTGGCTAGACTGAAAAAAATCTTTTAAAAATATTCTTTCAAAAACTTTGAAACTTCCAGCGTCTCTCGTTTCGTGCGCGTGTGTAGACGTGGCAGCGAGTTCGATGAAATCCTAATGAATGAAACGCGTAACAAAAACTGTTTTTCATGTCATCATCATCTTGATCGTTGCTGTCAAGTATGTTCCTGACACAGTTTCCAGCTGGTCCTGTTGACTATTAGATATTTCAATGTTGATATTGCAATAGATTGGTCCTTTTCTTTCGCATGTCAACAAAGCAAAAACACTACATTACGTCGTCACTAAAACAAAAAGACTACACTACAGGGACAAAATGTCGACAGATAAAACGGCATCTTCTAGTGGCCTCATATATATATATATATATATATATATATATATATATAAACCTTAGAAAAGAAAAACAACTTCCAAACTAAGAAACTTTTACGCCAGTGTGCGACTCCGTTGGAAAGTACCTGAAAACCATGCCCGGGTTGACCCAAGCGTTGTGAGTGAAATTTGGTAGACGGAACAGCCGTCGATGCTTGTGCTAGCATGAAGCCGCAAGTCATCGTGACAGAGGGTTTGAGCGTACCAGTCTTATTCAAAAACTGATAACGCCAGATTGTGCACTTTGCTGTGTACGGTTGCGGTATAAACCGTCGTTGGGCTCTCTGGGCCTTGAGG
The DNA here is from genome assembly GCA_903632075.3 of Acanthosepion pharaonis. Lineage (NCBI taxonomy): Eukaryota > Metazoa > Mollusca > Cephalopoda > Sepiida > Sepiidae > Acanthosepion > Acanthosepion pharaonis. The sequence continues at coordinate 331,191 of CAHIKZ030002349.1, forward strand.
ACAAATAAAAGTGTACCTGAGCAGACGAGATTAGCTGACTATTTGACGATCAAACTTGCAAATGTGTAGCCATATTATATTATATACATATATATATATAAGAAAGAAACAAACTCTTCATTTTATATAAGTGAATATTAATACAATTGTTCTCACTGTTAGTTATAGTGTCTACTTTATAAATTAAAAAAATGTAGGTCTCGTTGAGGCCTGCCCTCTTCACTCACCCGAAGACATTTTCAACTATCGATCTGAGAAATCGGTTGTATATAGCCGGCAGTTTAAATATATCTGAACGAGATTATCGCCATGAATGGCATCCATATGAAAGTCTTGGAAGTTTCAAAATATATTTATACTTATATGAATATTTCGTTTGAATTTCAGTTTATAATATCTGTCCTTGTTTTTTTTAAATATTGATAACATTTTGGGAGGTGTTTATGCAAATAAAAGGCTAAAAAAATTTAATAAATAAATCCAAAAGATGCGTACCATAAAAAGCTATTTGATTAATATAATATCCCAATTGTGGTTTAGTGAAATTGACTTATCTTTTACTGGTGTTTGATAAACCGTGGTACTGGTGGGTTTAGTTGTACCTTGATATGTACATATTTAAATAAAGGTCTGTATCACAGATATCCAATTACGTGTTTTCATTTTCGGCTAAAATAGTTCTGTTGCAAAATGCAAAATTATAACGTCTATATACCTGAATAAATTTCTATTTTAATTTACATATTAATATGGGCTCTTTGATATTTTGTCGCCTTCATAAGTCTATTACGCATTGGTTTTGTAACCTTTCTGCTAATTTGACTTTTGGTCTTTTTATTGCCTCCCAGATATCTTCCCTGTTTGAATATTGTTTCCATTCTCTTTCAATGATGAACCAAAACTTTTCTATTGCATCAATATATAAAGAATGGTTAGCATTCCATTAATTTAGAGTCTTTGAAAACTGTTTGATATGGCGAGAAATAGTCAGCATTGAAAAATATGAAGGGGCATTGTCTTGCATGAATATACTCTTTAAATCAAATCTTTTTGGTTTTAACTTACAGAAACTATCTGCGTTTATCTTGATGTCATCATCAGCTTTAAAGGGATCTTTAATTTGACTGCCTGAAACACTAGACCAAACCATTACAACACCTTCACCTTCTTTGTTTTCTAAGCAGTATTGTTCGTTTACGCCGTTCAGCTGAAAACATTGCTGCAGTGCATGAGAATGTGGCCGAAAATCCAGACACCTCTATTCGTCATCGCATGCAGGAATTGAACCTCTCCACAATAGCGTTACATTGAATTTTGACAAAAAAATTGTCTCTACATGCTTACAAAACTAAATTGAAACTTGCTGACCATTTGGAGCGCCGTACATTCGTCAATTGGGTGCACGAGCAAAGACAAGCCGATGAAGATTTTTCGCAAAAAAAATCCTCTTTAGTGATGAAGCCCATTTTTAACTTGGTGCAAAATTGTCGCATTTGGGCTGATGAAAACCCAGGAAGATTGTTGAAAAGCCACAGCATCCACAAAAGAGTCACTGTTTGGTGTGCATTTTTGATGGCGGAATCATTGGGCAGTATATTTATTAATTTTAACGTCCATTTTCGTAATAGGCTTCGATAACTTTAACACGTCGTTTGATTATTAATCTTTCCATGGTTGAAATTGCTAAAGACTTAAGTTGTTAAATCTGAAAGAAAAAGAAAAATCATTAGACGCTTAAACTTAATTCATATTTAAAATCGGTCCAAGTTATTGGAACATCCTATATTTCCATGAAGGAACTAACTTCTAATCCAGCCATCGGGTTCATCCAATGTAGCTCTACGTTCATCACTAAAGATTACTGCCGAGAAATCAGTTTTCATGTACTTCTTCACTTCAATTTCTCTTTCTTGTGTTTACTTAAAGGTGGTAATTTGTTTTGTTCATATTTTTAGATAATACTCCTGATATTTTGCATATTCAACCTCTGTTTACTTACGCAAGCCAGCTACTTAAAATATTTAGGGCTGATCAATTTAATTTTCTTTTAACCCTTTTAATTCAACTTAATTCATCTTAAATCTTCTTTTCTTGCTAAAGTTTACAATTACTTTTCTGATTTTTCTATGATTTCTATTCCAGCTTTTCGCAATTTTCAATGTTGAGTTCGCGCCACACAGTAGCTTTGCAATATCTTGTTTATCGTTTGAAGTCAGATTTTTTACGATCTATAGTAATTTTAATTTTTTATATATGAAATAAAAATAATAATAATAAATCTATTGGTTATGCGCAAAATTATATAATTTAAGGTGTGTCAAAGATGAACGAAACTTTATCAATAAAGTCTTCAATTGATATCTAGAACAATAATTATTGTTATAAAAAATATGAAAAGTTCAGGAAACTTATCAAAAACAGACTTAAAAGTTTCGTGATGTTTAGCTCGTTCAGAACCAGATTAAAAATTAAATATGAATAACTACTATTATGTATATTTATTTACAAAATGTTGAACAATTATCGATTTGCATAATAAAATCTCACATTACCAAATAAATTACACTAAATACTTCTAAGAAAAAGTAATTATAAACTAAAATTCATTTGGTATATTAATCATATAAAAGTAAGTTTATACTGAAATTTTTACTAACAATGATTAACTCTAATTATATTGTAAACAAAAAAAATTAATTGAATTATATGATTTTATATAGTGTTCACAGTATTTGTATGCCATTCTAAATTCTAAAAAGAACCTGGTTCCAACAGTTTCGGATAAGGGACTTATTTTTTCTCTACTTATTCGATTTATTCGAACTGTTGTTTGCATATTGATTATTATAGATTTTATTATACCCATGAAGTTTCAGCCAACTACCTTCTGGCCATCTTCAGGTGTCTGTTATTTTGAAATGAAGAATCATCAATATACTTACACTTATTCGATTTATTCGAACACTTGTTTCCATTTTGATTATTATAGATTTTATTATACCCATAAAGTTTCAGCCAAGTACCTTCTGGCTATCTTCAGGTGTCTGTTATTTTGAAATGAAGAATCGTCAATATATTTACACTTATTCGATTTGTTCGTGCCCTTGTTCCTATTTTGATTATTATAGATGTTATAGATGTGTTTTAGACACAATATTTCGACTAAGTACTCACGAGTCAGAGATTTATGAATAAACAATACAAAATTTATTTAAATTAATGTAACATTATTTTGTCTCGTTTTCTTTTTACTAGGATTTATATGTTACACGAGTAATATTATAAACACAAAATTTCGGCCAAATCGCCCCTGGTCATCTCTGGGTATCCATTATTTTAGTTAATACGAGATTATCTTATTTGCTTATAAGATCAATATATTATTTTTGTCCCTGTAATGACCTTTCGCTTGAGCGTGACGATAGAGCAATGAATACAAGCGGTAGTTAATCAAGTGTTGCTGTTATCCAATGGTTGCGTGTTCAATCCATGTAACAAGTACTGAAATAAAATACCCTGGGTCAGAGCATAATTGAAATATCCTATAACCGCCAGAATATTGACACGTGATGATTTTTTTATTAAATCAACCCTCCCCCCCCAAGAGGTCAGATTGTGACACAAGGCCAGTTTAATGTGGAGAGCCCGAGCGCGTACACCCGGGCTAGGAACAAAAATTGCCCGCTACCTCGGCAAGCGTCGGTTGCGCTGGCCTCGGTGCGAGCACCAATCCCTCTCACTGGTGCAATGAGAGGGGGCGCCCTCGAGCAACTAAGCACCTCTCGGTATAATTTTCCTCAGTTGCGACTCTGTCCTTTGACGGAGCCGCCACTGAGCGCACTATGCCCCAAAACAGAGACGCAACTGAGAGATGATAAATAATGTGTTATAAACTACTCGATGAACACGTGATGATTGTCGGATGGTACGTGGCCGAAACTTTGTGTCTTTGATAATATTTATCATAACCACGATCAGAAAAATAATTTGAATAAAAAGAGTTTGTTTTCCTGCAATAAATTTTCAATTAGAAAGAAAGCATTATTTGCCGTCGTCTACATTTAGGTTATTTATCAAAGTCACTTTCCAATCTGCCAATTAATCCAATTTCATACAAAGAATCATGTGACATGTGATTTTTGGTCCTGGGTCCATGATAACGAAGATTGTCTAAATGCGTCTTTCTCAATATCTCTTTGATAAACTATCTATTTCCTATCTCGAGTAATATTTCACAGATAGTATTGTGTTACATAGGACTAATGGCAAGAAAGTAGTCCTGACCAGATCATAATATTCATTCCATTTAACTCCTATGCTTGTCCAATAACGAAACATCTGGCGATGAGAGAGAGTGCAGAGATGCCTGGATTTATGTCTTTATCAAAAACATTAGTGTAAAGTGAAAATGTGCAGCCTCAGCTCGAATTTGAACTCACTACTTGTAATTGTTACTCTGCTTCGCACTAATAAACACATACTTGATATCAAATTATAATTCTATAAGAATTATTTCTCCTGTACACGAACAAAGACATGTAAATTATAATCGCCAATATGCTTATTTTAAAAGGTTCTTGATGTTTGCGTGAGAAGTAAAGGGATTACAAATATGATCTTCAACTGCCATATAGCGCTGACTATACGAATTTCGGTCCACTATGTCGTGCTAGGCAATTTTACTCGCCAGATTATATCTTGCACATTTATAAGTCAACTATTCGTCCATGCGTCGAACATTGCCGCCAATTATGCTCTTGCGCTTCTGTTTTATATCTAAAGATTCTTGACAAAATCCAAAGAAGAATTGGCAATGTTGTCGGTCTTGACCTCCCATCTCGGCTTCAGTAAATTTCCACGGCCGTAACGTAGCTTCCCTTTGCCTTTTCTATAAATATTTTCACGATAATTGTTCTGATGAGTTTTCCATGTTGGCATTTCGATTTCACGAATTTAAGCGCAGTACTAGATTGGCAGATAGGTCACATAATTTCACTGTTGAAATTATCAGTTGTGACCATAAGTTCTATATGCTAATATTTTCTTTTCTCGCAATTTTCGCTTCTGGTAAATCTCTTTCGTCTTCCTGTTTTACTGTCAACTACAACTGTTTAAAATTTAAATGTAATGTCAATCATCATCTGTCTCCTTGAATCTTCTTCTTTTATTGCCTTCTCTAATATATATTTGATTTTTCTTGTTATTTCTTATAATTTTCTTCTTTTCTGGGCATAAATTATGTAAAAATTGTCCGAATGTTCTGTATATCCGAGCGCTTTGGGCTATGCTTTTAGCCATTATCAAGGATGATTTTATTTTTACTTTTAACTGAATGTATGTATTGTTTTCTGCATGTACCTAGAGTTGTAAGAATGTTTTATTTTCCAAACACTCAAAGACATCAACTATGAACACTGCCACAATCTACTGACAATTTCTACAAAATCTATGTTCAAAAAAGAAGAAAATTATAAGAACACAAGAAAAATTAAGTAAAACTTAACAGCAGGCGGAGTAATAAATAATTTCCGTTTATCAACTTTATTCCTGAAAGAAATAAAGTACAATTGCATTTATTTAATTCTTTATTCACCATTATGACAGCTCAGCCAATGAGAGTGTTTACTTATATAGTAAAGGCTAATATTACCATTACCATATGTAATGGCATATTACCACTTATAAGGCAGCTCTTTGATACATTTTAAATAAAATTCTAAAGCTGTTGATGCGAAAAAGTTTTCATTAGATAATGTTTTCCTTATCAAAGTATTTTGCGCCGACTGAAAAAGGTAATAGTCGATTGGTGCAAGGTCAGGTTAATAAGGTGGGTGGAGCGAAACAGAGCAAATGATTTCAAAATGTTTTCCTGTGTCATTCTTGTTTTATGTGGTCATAGAATAGAACAACATATTTCATTTTGGCGAGCACAGGGTGATATTTGACCAAATCTTTTAGGGACACTTTGCAGCTGACAGACGTATATATTTGCATTTAGTTTTCCATTGGGTTTTAAGGACTCCAAATGAATCCCAACGTTCTACCCTACGTACAAATGACCCCCAAACGTTCTACCCTACGTACAGCATTACCTTTCTTCTATGGAGTTCTGATTTTGGGGGTCGGTTATGGAGATTTATCCTTGTCGATTCACTGCCTTTTGCGTTAAACATTGTCGTATGCTAATATATTCGAAATTTATTCTTAACTTCCACAGATGAATATGGCAGGTGGTGCGAAACAGGCCAAATGAGTTTCAAAATATTTTCCTGTGTTAGTCTTTCTCTATGCTCTGTACTCTGTAGGTAATCTGTCGATTATGGGGAATTAATTACACATGTTCGATTTATTCGAACAATTGTTCTCATCTTGACTGTAAATGGCGCAGTCACTTGTATCTGCGAATGCAAGGGCGACGAGCTAAACCTCATTACAGACGCCTGCTCAGGCACATATGCATTTGTTCAACACTTACAGTGCCCTCCTGTGGTTTCATGCTCACGGGCCTTAGAGTTTCTGGGAGAAAGCACATTATCTAGCGTGATCAATAGTCTGAACAAGGCTAGCATACTCAAACCCTCGGTCACGATGACTTGTGACTTCATGCTAGCACAATCACCCACAGATCCCAAGGGTTTTATCTACCCAATTTCAATTGCAAGGTTTCGGTCAACCCGTGGTATGGTTTTCAAGCGCTTTTCAAAGGTGCCGTATGCTGGGATCCCCAACTCCAGACCGATAATATCAAGAAGTCACCTTCCTGACAAATCGACAATGGTAAGATTCGAACCCGGACCTTATAGTCAGAAAGCTAACCACTCAGCCACGTACCCATATTCATCTTGACTATTATATATGTTATTATTATCATTATGATGATGTTTCAGCCAAGTAACCTCTGACCATCTTCACATTTCTATTATTTTAAAACGAGGAATCGTTAGTATCTTTACTTGTTCGATTTATTCGAATTGTCGTTCCTACTTTTCTGTTTGTTTATTTAGTTAGAATCATATATTCGTCATCACAATTGGTTCCTGAAAAACGAAATTACTTATGTCTCAACTTAATAGCTTCGGATTTTAATTCCATGAACCCAATATATCTTTCCGTCTGACCTTGTTTCCATTGCAATTTAAGTGTTTTAAATTTTAAAGATCTGTAATAATGCATGAATATAGCTTGCTCACTTCTTTAATGCTGTTCTGTTTGTTTATTTCAGCCCGTGATGGACATCAAGTTCTCGCCTCGAAAGCATAGTCGACATCGTCGGACAGTTGGTCAGATGTGTACCGATGAAGAACATACTGGACGTTGTTGCCTTTATCCACTGATGGTTGACTTTCTCGAAATGAAATGGTACTGGGTGATATATCCACATCACTTTGAGGCCAACTATTGTTCAGGAAACTGTTCTCTTGAGATCATAGACGACACCTTACCTTATGCTTACATAGGATTCAAATCCGACATGTCCATTGATGGTGTACGTTGTTGCACGTCGACTCGTGAAGGCGAACTGCAAATATTGTATTACACTGATACCAACAAAATCATACACACACAACTCAAAGACATTGTCGTTAAAGAATGTGGATGCCGATAGATCGTTGCCAAAAACATTCTTTATCAGAGAAAAGAACAATATTGACATTATTGAGTGAAAGGAAGAAACAGTAACACAAAATTGTCAAAATTTAGGTGAATTTTTTTTTAACGATGATTCATATTGAAAACATTTATTTAAAGCTTTCGATTGCATTAATATTAATGAATAAAAAGCTATACAAAAGGACGGATGCGAAAATAATAAGATTTCATAAGATTAGCATCGCATTTTCTGACGCCATGATTTATCTACACGAGAGAGATATGCCTAATCTCATGATTAACTCATTAAAGAATTTATTCATTGGAATTTGTAGTGACAGCGAGATTTCCAAGTATCCGGGGAACAATCTATTAATGCTGTCCAAAACTTTACAGAAGGCATTTCCATAATATGAAATATAGCAAAGAAAAATACATTTTGCATTATCTGAATATTCATCCGAGAATGAATTGCTAAAAATAGTACATTCATATATATATATATATATATATATATATATATATATATATATATATATAGCACATGTATGTATGGTTATGTACATTCAGATTAGCAGCAAAAATCCATCAATATACATACACACAGGACATCTCATTTGCGCATATATCGATAGAGTGACTCTAAGTGATGTACCCATACAAAAGTGAATATATTCTAAACGAAAGGCACACATAGATAGATAGATAGATAGATAGATAGATAGATAGATAGATAGATAGATAGATAATGAACAGACTGAGATAGATAGAGAGATCGGAAGGCAGTGAGTTATGAACACACATGGATGAAAAGGAAAGAGAAGAGGTTGAACAGGTAAAAACAGATCAGAACATAGTGAGATAGAGGGAAAGATGGAGCGTTAATTATGAACAAACAGAGGGAAACAGAAAAAGAAAAACAAGAGATACATATGAAGAGCAACGAATAGAAAAGAACAGATTAAGAGATAAGTATACTGGGATAGAAATATATTTTTATATATATATATATATATATATATATATATATATATATATATATATTATAAACAGATAGACATTAATGAGAAAAGTGCTACTATGGAAGCAAACATTCCAAATAACAAATATTGTATTACAGTGTAACCCGGATATAACAGAGTTGTCGGGACCGGAGAAGAAGTCTCTTATATCCGGGTTTCTCTTATATCCGGGATTGGTCTATTATATATACATTAACACAGGCTCTAATTTGGGATCAGAGAAAATCTCTCTTATATCCGGGTTTCTCTTATATCCGGGTCTCTTATATCCGGGTTACACTGTACATTGATTCGAAGAAAATCATACACACACAACTCAAAGACAGTGTTCTTTAAAAATGGGGTTTTCAAAAGATCGTTGCCAAATATATTCTTTATCAGAGAAAAGAACAATATTGACATTATTGATTGAAAGGAAGAAATAGTAACACAAAATTGTCAAAATTTAGATGAAAAGCAGTTAGTCCAACTATGGAAGAAACAATTCCATGCTATGCTAATTTTACAAATGTGAATCCTTGCCTACATTCAGCCTCGGAATATGAAAACTTACCTGTTGCCTCCTCCGACTACAAACAATGGACATCGTAAAGAAGTAAGTAAAATATTAGCCACTATGTAACAGCAAGGAACGAAGTGGGAAAAAGATTTTACAATGCTAAATTTATATATTTTAATATAAATAGCCCTATCCTTATCTTCCTACACTCAAGGTAGAGTATTACTTTACTGTGTGGAGCATAGGAAACGACAAGCGTTAAGAATATAGATTTGAAGTAGAATTTAAAAGGATTTGTAAAGTTTTTACACACTTTACGCCCATAAAAGAAAGCAAAAACAAACTCGGAATTGTAAAAAAAGTTAATAAAAAATGGATAGACAGAACTTGTCGATATTATTCAACCAAACATATTTGAAATAATTCTTGCTGACGAAATACACTTTATTTTATTATATATATATATATATATATATATATATATATATATATATATATATATAAGATTGATATATATGTGATTAATATATATACGTAATTAATATATATGATTAATATATATATACATATATATACATATATATATAAGATTAATATATATATATATATATACATATATATATATATATGAATAATATATATATATATACATATATATATACACACATATATATATATATATATGTGCGTGTGTGTCTGTGTGTGATTAATACAAATAACATTTGTTACTTAGCAGATTGATGTTATATTCAGCTTTTCAACTGCGCAGTTTCGTAAACAGGCTCATTTTTTGATTATTCATTCCACGCATCAGAAGTTTTCAGAAATTGTCTGTTGTTGCCACTTAACCCAGGTGACCACAGTTATATACGTGACAATGCCATTTTACGATTTATAACAAGTGGGCGTAGTCTCAGTTCAGTTCTCGGGTTTCGTAAGATGCCACGTTATCTCTGCATTATTATAGCATTAAAACTTCAGATATTGCATAGTTGAAATAATTACAAACACAAGGAAACCAATCTTAACAGAAAATATTATACACTGTTTCTTTCATGCTTGTACGCTTACAGTTAAATCAAACTGAAAACACCGGATACCAATTGAACTTAAGCCGTATCGAGCTCGGTCAGTACTTGGTGCTGGTGACAGGCGGGGGAGGGATGCTTGGTTATACGAGATATTGTAACTTCCTACAATCCGAAATGGATTTCGGCTTTAAACAATCCATAAAGGGTGATAATCCATGTAAAAACAAATGAATCAAATTTTCATTATATATGATCGTATTTTAATATATATATATAATATATATGTGTGTATATATACAATATATATAAAACATATTTATATAGACTATATATATATATATATACAATATATAAATATACAATATATATATATATATATATACAATATATATATATATATATATATATACAATATATATATACAATATATATAGATATATATATATATATATATATATATACAATATATACACACACATATATATATATATATATATATATATATATATATATATATATATATATATATATATATATGAAAAGTGTATATAAATATAATTAAATATAAGTATGTATAATTATTTTATATATTATATGTTTGGTACTTATTAGAAAGCGCTCAATATCATAGATAGAGCTAACATATTTGGTTGGATAGATATATATATATATTTGGTTGGATAGATGTGAGTCTGACGATCGCTAAAGCGTGAAACCCAGGGTCACAAACTCACATCTATCCAACCAAATATATATATATATATATATATATATATATATATATGTATGTATGTATGTATGTATATATAATATATTTTCTGTTTATACGTTGTTTTAATAGATACAATTTATTTAAGTAAACAGTAATTTGGACTTTGCTAACCAGACGATTCTTGGTGACTGAATGATTAACAGCATATCAGATAAAAAATATGGTTCCCGTTTGGGGTTTCAGGTTCGTGTCACGTCGAAGTACATACTTTCTACGAAGTGTCACGAACATTCAGGCCGGCAAATGTCATTAATACTGTTTATTTAGAAACAGATAATTTCCTCAGATAAATCGTATCTATTAAAATAACGTATAAACAGAAAATAATTAATTAATTATAATCGGACTTAATCTATTTCATAATGTTATTTTTAGTGGATACTGATATATCTGGAATATTCATAAACGAAAATAGATAAATATAGTGTTTAATAAATAAACAGAACGTCTACTCAAATCTGAGTATCCACTAAAAATAACATTTAAATCCATTACTTGAAAAGAAAATGTAGTATATGCACACAGATCTCAATGTGCGTAATAAATACTTATTAGGTATGTACAATAATAAATACTTATTAGATATGTACAATAATAAATATTTATTAGGTATGTACAATAATAAATATTTATTAGGTATATACAATAATAAATACTTATTAGGTATGTACAAAACTTCCCAGCCCTCTTCTTCTTTCAAGACTGGAATTTGAATGCGCAATTGCAAACCAGTTTCTCGCTGGAAACTTTTGCATACACCTCTTTCATGCTAACATACATACGTGTAGTCCCCCTCTTTCCGATATAAACAACTGTCCGGATGAAGATACAAAGTGGATAAGTATCAATATCTATCCATAATACATTCTTACATAAATAGGTACATATGTAATATATTCGTACACAGGCATTAAGAGAAGCTCTTTGTAAAATCATATATGTATCTGTTGATATGCATTTCATAAGTCACTAAAGTTTTGTTATCGTAGTATGCACATTAATTACTTAATATAATTAATTATATCATTTTTTATCATCATTTCATGGACATTCAATTTCGCTAAAAAAAAAAAAATGAAAGAAAACCTACAAAAAAACAACAATTTTTTTTAAGAATATGCCAAATCCGCCATTTTCTTCTTTTTTTTTTTTTCTTCCTTTCTGCTAAGAATTTGACGCACTTTTGGTGTTTCGAGTCACCGCAGTTTTAACTTAACTTTAATTTAATGCAAAAAATAAATAAAATGTAAGTTTAAAAAAATGCACATCTTTATTTGTTCTTCTGAGGGACCCCACAATACTCCCTTCTTTTTTTTTTCTGACTTAGGTCATCTCCAAGGAATGGACGGATGCTATTGCTTATAGTCGATAAGAATTGTAAAAAAAAAAAAAGTCTTCTACCACTGAACAATCACCTTATCACCATTGTTTACTTACGTGCAATGATTTGAAACGCTGTAATCATTTGTGGGGAAAAGGAAAATAAAATGTAAACAAAAACTTTATATTTTTATTTATTTTTTTATTTCTAAAGAAGTGACAATATGCCAGAAATGAAAGAGAAAAAAAAAAAAAACAACAGAATATCGAATACAAGCTATGTCGCATTTTTTCATTTGTTTACTTTTTATTACATTCATATTTTGAACGAATTAATGCATTTCCTTCGAGGTCATAATAATGTTCTATGTTTTCGTTATTTCTCCTAAACTTTGTTCCGCAAATCAATTTACTCAAGCTCACGAGATAAGTTATGCGTTGTTTTCCCCTGTCCCTTACATTCAATATGTCCTGTGAGTGGTAAATTTTCCAAACACCCTTTCCTTAATATGTGCCCTAGAAATTTCAACTGTCTCTTACTAAATTTACCAAACAATGCAAAGATTATGAATCGATAAAGCCAATATATATATATATATAGTCATAAATTTAAAAAAAAAAAAAAATGTAACCTCATATACATACTTAAACTTGATGTTAAAATAATCCTACATAATATAATGGATTCTAATACATTTAACTGTTCTTAAAAAGAATATAGTAAAAAAAAATTAAAAAGGAGAATATTTCAAATCGTAGTTAAATAAAAAGTATTAGAAAAAAAAAAAAAACGAAAATCTTTAAATTTAAAAATGACGTTGAATTTTTTTTTACAGTTAACAATTTTTTTAAAAAAAAAAAAAATTCAGACGACATCCATTCAACTGATGTCAGGTTTCATTGTAAAATACATCCCTACCCCCTTACCAAATTGTGGCTAATAACTGATACAATGATACTGACATAAGGAAAATCTAGACATCCCTTGTTCAATTTAAGTAGAATATTCTGTAACCATGGAAACGTGATTTTAGCTGTGTCTTTAAAACCCGGTAATTTTAAAGGTTACTCCAAAATTCGCTTGAAGATGAAATGGAACTAATGCTTTTAATTTAATTGCAAAATTAAATTAGGGGTTTTTAGCTTCTATTTTTGAAACATGGTTGGAACTGTGTAGCGAAAATAACCATATTTTAAATCAATTAATTTATAATATATATATATATATATATATATATATATATATATATATATATATATATATATATATATATAAGGCAGATTTGTGTGTAGCGAATGCACAAAACAATTTTCGACGGATTTGAACCAAAATTTACATGCACATGCTCCAAGTTAGCGGGAAGGCCAAGACCGACTTTGCATTTCCCAACTCCCATCGATAGTAGAAATAATCGATTTTTTCATGTTTCTACGGCAGTTTTCATGTAGTTTGCGGCCATTTGTTACTGGCCAGCGTGAGAGCCAACAGCTGACTGGCACGAATGTTAACTAGCATGGTAGCATGCAAAAAAAAATCGATAGCTGCATTAGTCACAAGTGGGAAAAATTTAAATTTGCATTTCCAATTGGTTCATTCGCTTGCTTAAACTCAACGTTGATTCTAATTCCGCAGAACTGGGTTGAGTGTAAAAAAGTATTTGTTGTTAACATTCTTTTTCATTCGGTTTTTTTCCAGTTACGTATTTTTTTTAAAGCTGATCGTTTTGTGTTCATTTTGTTTAGTTCTTTTTTGTAACAGATTTAATGTTTAGTATAGAGTTTCGAAAAAAATTCGCAGTGTGAGATAGGCAAGAAATAAGGCATGTAACAACATCAGCAAGCAAAGGGGCACTCCTTTAAAAAAAAGGAAGGGCAAAAAAATATTTTAAGTCAATTTGATAGCGATTGCTGAATGAGTCGTACGATTTTTTGAATCAAGCACGGACAACGCCGGGTCATGCTGCTAGTATATATATATATATAGTTAAACCTAGAGAGCCAGACAAATCTATTTAAATAGAATGTTAAGCGCATCGTCATTTTTTAGCCTTCCCTGACAATCCGCTTAGGGGCTACTCGTATCGGTTTTTTTTTTTCTTTGGTCTTTGGACTTGCATGCTAGACGATTATTTTCGGCTAACGTACATGTTCTTGGTTCTTTTTTTTTTTATACCTTTTTTTCCCTTTGGTATTGGTTTGATTATTTGCAAATCAAGACACCGAAGGTTTTCCGGACGAGTATAATTTCTTATACTTATAAGATTATTACTACTACTACTACTAATATATATATATATATATATATATATATATCATTTCACCAACACCACGGAAACAATGCCACTAAGATGCAAGGTGTTACTGAATGTTAAAGAGAGAGACCAATAAAAGAAAAGGAATTAAGAAGATAACGCTTGACATTGCATTTAAATATTTGATGATCAAAGTTGAGCGGGAAGCAAGAAGCCAGAAGAGAGTTCCACAAGCAAGAAGTGCTAGAGAAGAAACTGTTAGCATAGAACTTATGTTTACATCTAGACATTTCAACTGTAAAATGGTGAGACCTTGCGGCAATCTCGTGCTTCGCTTAAATTCCTAAAGTCTAAGTGCCAATGAGGAAAGCTGATCAGAACAATTACCAAGAATATATTTATAGAAAATGCACAGGGAAGCTACGTTACGGCGGTCGGAAAGTGACTGAAGCTAAGATACCAGGTTAGGACCAATAACATTGCAGATTATCCCTTGGATTTTATCAGGAAACTCTAAACGTATAACAGAAGGACCAGATGTGGCAGGAATGGTAGACTTACGAATGTGTAAGATAGATTCTGGCAAGTAAAATTGCCTCACGCTACACAATGAACCAACTTTCTTAGCAACTGAAGTAGTAGTTGATTCAATAAAATCTTTCCACTTCATGTCAGCGGAAAATGTTAGCCCGTGAATAATTAAGTTTTTAATTATTTCTCCTGGATGTTTTAGTATCGGCGATACTGTTGTATATGCTGTATATACAGTAATAAAAAAAAATATAGCATGACACTTACAAAGAATAACATCGATAGCGCTCTCTCAAAAAGGGAATAATATTAATATATACAGTAAAAAAAAAACACAATAATATTATATTTATTATAAATATTAAAATGTACACTACAACTTGTTAAAGTTTATTTACCTTGTGTATAGAGTAGAAAAGAATTTTTTTCTGCAGTGATGATAGAGTGGGAACATAGATTGTTTTTTATTCTGAGTCAGAGAAGCTATAAAGTTCCTCTGATATTTAGGTTTCTATGCTTTCTTTTTTACACTTTCTTTCTGCTTCGATGCCATGATGATGGCAGAAAAATTAATATATTAATCGAAATAGCAAAAAAATATCAATTTTATCACCGATACTGAAATATCACGCATGCGCTAATGCAAGTACGTTATATACTGTAAACTCGTTTTTTGTATACAATTAAAAGGCCCGCCACTGCCGGCAAAAACTTTGAGAACTAATTACGACTCGTTTTAAAATCGTAAATTTTGGAAGCACATTGCTGACGATTTTTTTTTTTGTTTTTGATTTTTTTTTTTGTTTTTTTTGGAGGTTGCAGATTTTTTATTTATTTTGGCTTAATAATTTTGTAATTAAAATCCGAAGTCCGTTAACAAAAAGTGTCCAAAATAAATATATCGTTACATTTTACATCTATTCGGCGCTCTCAGAACGTTAATCCATAAGCAATCTTGATTAATTCACAGGTTATGCAAAAAATCTTTTATCCGAGATTAGCATTCATAAAGATAAATATTAACAAAAAACTAATTGACATGAAATAATCAATATATATATATATATATATATATATATATATATATATATTTATATAGCATTTTTTATTTCATACATGTTTCATTATATAATATAGACAAGTGTTGTCTATTTATTTTATGTAAATTCTTTTTCATAACGTCTGATAATATTTAATAACATTATCATTAAACGAAGAAAGAAAATCACAATATTGATATATATTTTAATCCAATCTAAGCTTTGGTTTACATAAGCCATTATCAAAGATGACAATTACATTTCAATATATTAAAGCAATACACGGACAAAAAAATGTGTTTCTGTTTACATGGATGATTTCAAGCAACGATAAACACGTGCATATAAGTTTGCTGGAAGCGAAAATCGCACCGCACCTTTTCATGACGTTTAATTGAATTTAAACACACACACACACACACACACACACACACACACATATATATATATATATATATATATATATATATATATATATATATATTCATACATTTTTCATTAAATAATAGACAAGTGTTATTCTATTTATTTTATGTAAGTTCTTTTCATATCATCTGTTATTTATTAATAGTATTATCATTAAACAAAGAAAAAAAAATCACCATAAAATACATATTTTTAATCCAATATAATATTTATATATATATAAGCCATTTATCAAAGATGTCAATTAATATGTACAATATATGGGGACAATACACGGACAAGAATTTGATGATAGTCTTTTTTTGTTTACATGGATGATTTCAAGCAACGATAAACACTGTGCATATAAGACGCTGGAAAAAAAAAAATTTATGAATCATGACGTCACACATGACCACGCGAGAGTGAACAAGAAGTATTAAGTATGGGAAGCCGTTGGTATAAACCAATGGCTTCTGTTACCAATTATAGACATTTAAGGATATTTGTGGAGATTACATTTTTTTTTTTTGTTTAGGCTAGGTTTCAACTGTTTTATGTATATAGCTTCAAGAATTTTTAGTTTTGGTTTATTGTTTTCATGTTTTAAGTATAGTTATGTTTTCAACAGCTTTTTTCAAATGGAATTGTGTATGCGGCTAGAATTTTTTAAATGCCTAATAATAAAAAAAAAAATCATGAAATGTCAACATTCAAGGCAACAAAGACTGTTTCATGCTAGACGCAATTGTCAGGTCGACTATTTTTATTTATATTTACATAAACTCTATTAAATCTGATATTTCTAATTATTCATTTAATAAATATAATAAATCCCCTTTGGATTTTTATATATATATATATATATATATATATATATATATATATATATATATATATAAAAAACATTTTTTTTAAAACTATTAAAATATTTTATTTCACCTTTGATTTAAAGGAAAACGGATCATGTTGTTAACTTCAAAAAATGAATATATATATATATATATATATATATATATATATATATATATATATATATATATATATATATATATATATATATATTTTATTGTTAAAGGAATTTTTGAACACTTGATTTTTTTAGATTTTAAAACATTTTTGAATTCATTTTAAATTTTTTACATAAAAAAGAATAGAAAAAAGATTTGTAAAAAAATAGCTCAGTAACAATTCAATGTGTACAAATCAAAAGAGGATGAAAAAAAGATGTCACTATAATGCGATAATTTTTTATACTTAAAAGCGAATTGTTTCGCATTTCAACATTGTAAATGACGATATTGTGTTGACCGCTTAAAACATCGCACAGTAGGTTGATTACAATTGTTTTCACTTGGAATATGTAAAAAATTTAATGGTTGTTTGTTTTTTGTTCATTTGAATAAGATTTGAGAAATGCATTTGATTTATTTATAGCAATTGTTCGATTTTATTTATTCACTAATAAAATGAGTTTATATTTAAATGACGCTATTTAATATCGTGAGTGAAATATGTAAACATTAATAGTAAAATTAATGTAATATCTTAATTATTTCCAATTCCATATTTCGAGCATCGTTTTGTTCGGATTTTATATATAAAATGTAATCAACGTGGTCGAAAGGCCACCAAAAGCACGAACAGCATGTATAAGTCGAAATTAACTTCATTCAATCAAAAAAAATATTTTTTTTAAATAATATTAACTTTTTAATAAATTTTTTAAGACAATTAAAAAATGCACATTGTTATTTTTTTTTTAAATTATTGTCAGTTATATTAACGAAATCAATATCGCATTTTTCTTTCAGATGAGAAATTATTTGGAAATTATTTTATTGTATTGGAACCAGCATTCTTTATCAAATTGAACCACTCATGATGCTTAAACCCTATTACCTTCAAGCTTCTTCATATTCGGTAACAATCTTAGACTTATTTTTGGAATTTTTATCACTACGTTATCGAATTTCGGTACCATGACAACTGGGTATAGACTTATGAATGTCCACGAGTACTTGTAGCTCATTCTTGATTCTGAGCGAAAATTGTAAAGCGGGAAAAATAGATGAATTTAGCTCCGAATTTCGACAGCACTGTCATTTGGTAAAATGCAAGAGACTACGTGATGTTGAACATGAATTGTTTATGATTTGTATTAAAATCGTTCTCTCTGGAAACAACCAAAACAGGTATTCATGAGTTTAAATGTCTATGCCATGAACATTTAATAATCCAATTCAAGAATAAACAAAAACACACACATGAATTATATATATATATATATATATATGAAAATGTGAAAGAAAAAATATAAAAAAAGGATTCCTGTTTAAAATAAGCGAAGAATATTAAATAATTTCTATATATATATATATATAATTATATATATATATTATATATATATATATATATATATATATATATAAATATATATATCGGTTTATATTCTTCCAGGTTTTATTAAAAAAATTTCACAAAAGGAATAGAAATTTATAAATTCTTTCCTGTTTAAAAATGGAGTTTCTCGGTTCCTTCTAAAGTTTCCTCATTCTCTTTCATAAGAAATTTACCCTTGCAGAAAAGTAGCATTAAAAAATTTTTAAAAATTGAAATGATATTTTTATAATATATATATATATAATATATATATATATATATAAAATTTCAATATATATATATAAATACAATATATATATATATATATTATAAATTTTCGACATTCATATGACCTTCTATGGATTGATAATTTTCATTACGTGCTGTCATCAAGCGGCCAATTTTGGTCTTTCGGAGATATGAACATTTACGTCCCCGGCTTTTTCTGTGTTCTCTTTTTTTATTTGTTGACGTTTGAGTTTTTAATTTTTTAAAATAGATCAAAAATTAGCGATAAAGAGAGAAAGGAAGATTGACTTGTATAGATAGCTAAAAAAATTGAATTCAATTCTTTAAACCTTATAAAAAAAGAAATTCAGCTGGTAAAAGTTAACCGAATAGAAAGATTTCATTCAAATTTAATTTTATTTATTTATTTATTCATTTTACCTTTAATTTTTCGTGTGGTGTATGACAAGAAGCTGGCGTCCTTGAATTTTTTTTTAAAAACAGAACAAGTGTTTCGAATACTTAGAATACTTAAAATAAAAACGAAAACTTACTTTTTTCAAATTTATTTTTTTCAAACCTGTTATAAAATTGGATACATGGCTCCTCATTGCAAGCTAGTAAAAAATGAGAACTTTAATATAAGTAGGAATAATGAAAAATTTATATAAGTTGGAATCGAGTTAGTTCAACGAAATAAACTTTTAGTGTTTTTATTTTTTTACTTTTAGCTGGTCAGTATTATATCCTGTGGCCATTAATTATTGGACATATCAACAAGTATCAGGCCATCCCATAAGTTCTGTCCGAATTTTAACTTTTTGTTAAAATGAACGAAATTTAAAGAGTATTTTATAATGTCTAATGGAGCTGAACATTATTTTTATGTTTAGATGCATATGAACTGATCAAATTTTATTTCAGAGAACAATAAAATTAAATTTTGTTTGATTAAAACCCTGCTAACATGGAAGTACCCAAGAATCATTTGAGGCACATAATGCTTTATGAGTTCAAGAAAGGAAACTCAGCAGCCGAAGCGGCTAGAAACATTCACTCAGTTTATGGAGAGGAATGTGTGAATGAAAGAACTTGCAGAAGATGGTTTGCAAAATTCAGAGGTGGAGATTTCACCCTTGAAGATGAAGATCGAACCGGACGTCCAGTTGAGTTTGATGAAAAGCTTCTTGAAGCAGCCCTTGAAGAAAATCCTGCTTTATCAGTTGAGGAATTGGCAGTGGTTCTCAGTTCAAACCATACAACTGTTCATCGTCATCTTCAACAACTTGGAAAAGTTCCTAAACTTGGAAAATGGGTGCCTCATGAATTGTCTGAAAACAACCTCAAATCCCGAGTTGACATCTGCTCTTCTCTCCATTCTCGCCAACTTGTTTCACCTTTTTGGATAGACTTGTGACTGGCGACGAAAAATTAATCTTTTATCGAAATGTTAAGCGTCGTAGACAGTGGCTTGGTAAAGGGAAGGACCCCAGCCACAGCCGAAAAGGGAACTTCATGGGCAAAAGGTTCTTCTTTCAATCTGGTGGGATCGCCAAGGAATAATCCACTTTGAATTCTTACCACCTAATGCAACAATTAATGCTCAAATATACTGTCAGCAATTAGAGCGTTTGAACCAAGCTTTGAGGAAAAAAGACCTGCTCTAGTGAATCGAAAAGAGGTGATGTTTCATCAGGACAATGCGTGACCCCACACAGCAAGAATCACGTCACAAAAGATCGAAGAACTTGGTTGGGAGAAAATTCCTCATCCACCTTATTCTCCCGATCTTGCTCCTTCAGACTACCATTTGTTTCGTAGCTTACAGAATAATTTGGAAGAAACAGGTTTTTTGTAACACAGGAAGAGGTTAAAACTGACATTTGTGAGTTCTTCGAATCAAAGCCAAAAGAATTTTACAGTAATGGAATTAGTAAGCTTGTTAATAGATGGAAGGAAGTCATAGATAATCAGGGAAAATACATTGTTGATTGAATCTGTAATTAAATGTAACATTTGGTAACTAGTTACATTCCATCACCACTGATCACACCGCCAGTCACGATGAAAGGATGTCCCCTCGAGGAGGCACCGTGCCTTGAGATGATATTGGGCCTCAAACTCACATCCGACCTCAAGTGGAACTCTTATATACGATCCATCGTTAAAGTTGCAGGTAAAATGATCGGCTCCCTGTACCGCTCCACTAAGTACACCTGACTCATGCTATCCACTATCTTTATAATAGCCAGATCAGGCTGAAAATGGAGTACTGTTGCCATATTAGGACAGAAGCTGCCTAGATTTCATTTTTCAGCCTTGATAGAGTTAAAAAGCGTTTCTGAGTCTTTGTTGAAGAATTATTTTTCACCCTCCAACCTCTCTCTCTCTCTCTCTCTCTCTCTCTCTCTCTCTCTCTCTCGCACAGGCGGGATGTGACGAGCCTCTCACTACTCTATCGCTACTGCCATGGAAAGTGCTCGGGCGAACTGTATCTCCTGGTTCCACCAGGTCTGACCTTCACGGCTAGTACCCGCCATGCCACTTACATAGTAGTAAACCACCGTCATTGCCCCCGTGTTCAATAGGCGGGAAGTTCCACTCAAACAGCTTTCTCCGCGAACCACTACCCTGTTGAACAGACTCCTAAAAGAATGTTTCCCCGGTCACTAGAATCTTAACCTGTTCAAGCCTAGTCAACCGTTAACTTCCCCTATGCATATAAACTACCCACGAATGTAACCCTTTACCTCAAGTGCCCCCCTGGCCTTGTACAGGGTGAACTTTAGTTGGCTATTAACATTTTCTTGATGTTATTATTTTCTCGAAATAACTCTAAATGACATAACATAAAGTAACTAACATTCATTTTATGACCAGAGATGAAGATCTTAACACGGAATGATAGACCTAATCTTGGCAGATTGAATCAGTTGTTATTCTTTATTTGACATTGTATCAGTTTTTCTCTTTTTTTTCTCGGATTTCATATTCTTTCAATGAGGAATTAAAACATTTCCAATATATCAATCTGTTAACATAAAACTTAGACGATTTAATGAGTCACCCATTAGATCGTCTAAGTTAATTGATTGATTTGCTTTTACAGCTTAACCCCTTGAGGATTATTTAAAGCCAAAATATTTGGGGGCATTGTAAGAATAATACTTTTTGTTGTTGTTGTTTTGTTTGTTTTTTTTTTATTTTCTTTTATTTTATTTTGGCGGTTTTTTTGTGGGGGGCGAGTGAATACTGCATTAATAATTTTTGAGAATAACAATGATTTGTTTCAGATACAAGCCCCACTATTTAACCCACAGCTGAAAGGAGAGATGGGTATTCGTCTAGACATCATATCGAGTAATTCCCCTTCATGGCGTTTCTCTGGAAAGGCTCTTGTCCATCTTCTCTCCAACTAACATACGACTCTATTGGGTTACATGATACATGACGTAAGAATCGATCCCTGATCTAATCTATTGCTGAACACTTAAGGTAGATTATATTTTAAATGCTCAAACTATCCCAATATTTTACCCGTAATTCTAGCTGGGGAAGACAGGTAATTAGGAATTAAGACGATGTTAAAGCAATATCTGAATTCGAATTCGGTTCGCAGATTCTATTCCCCCGTGACGTTAACTGCTAGGCTATCAACATTTTATTTAAGAAACAGTTTCAGAAAAAAATACATGATATTTTCATTTGTATTTGTTCTAATTACTCACTTATATTTTTGACATCAATCCATTGATCAACTGTTAAAATTTCTGTAGCGTATTTAAACCAGGAAAGATATTTTAGCCACACGAAATACGATGGAATACTCCTGCAATGCAAAAAATAAAAGATTTTAACAAATTTGTTTCGATAATAGCAATGTTGGAATGAAAGAGTAATGCATACATTTTTAAAATTGTCTAAAACTATCCCACTGAACGTATACGTGTCTCCCCCATTGGGTTAATGGTTAACGAGCTTTTAGCATTATAAGCGAGTAGTAAGAATGATCTTTAGTGGAGATCCCATTGTTGAAATTTAGCCCCCAAACTAAAATTAGTCTTTTGAACTGGAGCAGAGGTTTATCCCTTGTTTCCTGTCTGGAATTGGTTTCCTGCTCCCTCTAAAGTATTCTTATTCTCTTTAACTACCAGTAGCCTCTTGCGTCTTAGTGGCATCATTGAGTTGCTTGGAGTGAATTGATTAATAAAAAAATTGTTTGGCGGTCAGTGAATTCAGATGCCAAAATGTGGCAACGTGATATAGCAAGTTAGTCTTGATGCGATGCGAATTTGCTGTAGTGTAATAGTTTGTAAGCTAGTCTTATAGCTGATTATTACTGAATAATGAGTTCGATCCTCATTGGGTATCGCCATAGTACTCGTCCAGAAATATCTAAACTATCAGCTGTATACAGCCACTTTCTCAGGTTGATGGTTGAAAATAGTTTCCTGAGAATGAAGTAGGTAGGCTTCAGCGAAGACCATCTTTCCTCGAACCTCCTAGACTGGCGCTACACAATCACAAATAAAGAATTGTGCCAAATAATATAAACCATATCACTTGAGGACTAACAACAGCAGCAATAAGTAAAATGGACAGCACATATCACTCGAAGAGAAAATAATTACGTAACCAAAATGCTGACGTTCCACACTACCCCAGACAAAAGGTTAGGAAGGAAACCCCGTTACTACTGGAAAGAGCGTTAACAGCTACTTGACTTGAGAAACTTATGTTTCTGAAAAATTGTTTTAAGAGAATTTTTTTTTTATAAATTTCAATCGACAACAGCAATGGCTGTTCAGTTAATGAATGCTGAATGTTTCCTTATAAGGAAACGGCTAACACTACCATTACCATTACAATAATAAAGAAACATACATTAAACCGACTTCATTCACTCGAAACCAGTTTTAGTCATAAAAATGTCTACAACCAAATCTTTTCGTGACAATTTTTGAAGTGTAATGACCATTAGCAATGTATTTACATTATAAATAAATTGAAAAATTTGATTAAGTCATCAAATCCCACTTTTAACCGTTAATATTACTAATGTAATATACTCATGATTCTATTGAACAAATATCAATTTCTTGCATCAAGACGAACACTAGCAAAGAATGAAGGATTACTCATTCTTGTGTGAAACAGAACGACCCCATTCTAGCTATGTCTCCGAATATTTTCCACATGTTTTCGAACAGAACATGGACGCATATTCAATGACCGACTTTTAATTATTGTTATATATTTGCTGAATGTAATAAAAATGGCGTAAATCTACTTTTAATATTTCCTGTGGCACTATCTGAAGAACCACGTGAATATCTTCGTTGTGAACTGATGTGTATGAAGGATCTAAGAATTGAACTGTTGTGTTTGAATATTTTCGATATAAACTGCTGTATTATGAATATCTTAGGGGTGAACTACCGTGAACTACTATGAATACCGTCGAAGTGAACTGCTGTATATGAATATCTTCGAGGTGAACTGCTGTATATGAATACCTTCGAGGTGAAATGCTGTATATGAATACCTTCGAGGTAAACTGTTATATATATATATATATATATATATATATATATATATATATCTTAGAGGTTAACTGTTGTATGTGAGTATCTTAGAGATGAAATGTTGTGTGTGAATATCTTAGAGGTGTACTGTTGTGTGTGAATATCTTCGAGGTGAACTGCTGCATATGAATATCTTCGAGGTGAACTGCTGTATACGTATATCTTTGAGGCCAACTGCTATGTATGAATATCTTATAGGTGAACTGTTGTGTGTGAATATCTTAAAGGTAAACTGGTAAATAAAGGTAAATATTTTATTTACTAACAGTCCTAATTCTTCAAAGATAAGAAAGTGGTGTATTATTGAATGATTATTATGTAACAAATAAACTTGAATCAATGGTGGTGTATCTCTAGTAGATAAATAAAAGGCTGTAGCTTACTTATTGTTCACAAAAATTCCTCCAAAAATCATTAACGGTATCATAAGTGGTGGAGCCAAAGCAAGAGCTGCTGTGACGGTGCGTGCTATACAGGAAACCATGTATCCTACAAAATATTTTAAAAATTGGAAACAAAAAATTTTTTTTAAAAAAACGGCCTGCAATTATCAAAAAGATTATGTTAAAATTATAACATTGTGAACAAAGTATAACAGCAGAGACCAATTTTATTCGAACTCAGGATATACAATATAATATTCTGTCTTCTTTGTGCTGCTTTCCTTACTCCCCCGTCACCCAATAGTCGTGTTTTGTGTTTATTTTTTTCGATGATCGTGTTCTCGGCACAATAACATCTTTATATATCTGCATTCATTACTCTCTTTCTGTTTGAAAATTTAACATCTCGATTAATTAAAAATTGGCGTTAAATATTTGAAAGAATCACTATCCTGCGAATTACAAGGAAATTGTTAACAGCAAATGAAAATTCTCTACACAGATATCAAAATTATTAATATTTACTCTCTCTCTCTCTCTCTCTCTCTCTCTCTCTCTCTCTTTATGCAAGGACCCTACAGAGCCTTAGTTTCCTGCCTTTTCTTTCTCCCAGCAATACTTTCTTCTTTATTATTTGTCATTCGATTTATGGTACTCAAACTTTTCACGTAAGATACTCGCTGCTTTCTCCAGATACTCTTGCCTTTGATATGTCCTGTGTATTTTAAATTCACCAATACTTCTTTCCTCGTTATATGTCCAAAACACTTCAGTTGTCTCTTTCGGATAATTAGCATCAGTTTCCTTATATCTACACTATTTACAATGTCCGGAATGTTGTCATATTCACAGTTGTATGCTCCGGCCTTCTTCAGGTAATTGGACTTTCGAACCAAACCCATTATTTCGTCTACCGAGGTGGACTGTTCTAGTTCCATGTACTATGCCTCTTCCGCATAGTTTTAGCTATTTCCATTTAGTAACTCAAATTTCAATTTTTTTTGTTCGCCTCTGCTGTAGCTAGGTATTGAACTCGCAATTCTTTGGATCAAGTCACTGGATTACTTCAACCAACGCTTTTATCCACTGGACCATGTGTCCTTGTGCACAACAGACGAAACATTGTGAATATGACAACAAAGATGAGAACAACAGTCCGAACAATTTAAATAGTGTAAATAGTTACAATACCTCATCACAGAAATATAGACAGGTCCTGAAGAAGGCCGAACCGTACAACAGCAGAAACGTCGCGAATATGACAATAAAGATGAGGCCAACAGTCCGAACAATGTAAATAGTGTAAATAGTTACAATACCTCATCACAGAAATATAGACAGGTCCTGAATAAGGCCGAACCGTACAACAGCTGAAACGTCGCAATATGACAACAAAGATGAGAACAACAGTCCGAACAATTTAAATAGTGTAAATAGTTACAATCCTTCATCTCATAAATATGGGCACATCCTGAAGAAGACCTGGGCGTACAATGGCCAAAACGTCTTGAATATGACAACAAAGATAAGAACAACAGTCCGAACAATTTAAATAGTGTAGTTACAATCCTTTATCTCAGAGATATAGACAGTTTCTTTATAGTTCATATATTCCTTAAAACGTCCATGTTTCTCACATTATCTCAAAATGGTATACTTAACATTCGTCGGTAGGACCTCATCTCTGTCGCTTCAAGTCTCTTCTTCGTGTGCAAGGAAATCGTGTAGTTTTCACTGCCAAATAGTAGCTTAAACAGCAGTTCAACCTTCGATCATATCACGTTGAAATACCTAAGTTAAGCAGCGTCGAGCCTGGTCAGTACATAGATGGGTGACCTCTTTGGAATACCAGGTGGTGTAAGCTTGGATGAGTGGGTGGTGCAATAGATAGTGACACGGAATTGTTAACCGGAGAGCCGAGTTCGAATTCCAATCGGGTTTGTTATATTTACTTGCGTGCAAATGCCATTACGAAAGGTGTTTAGGTTCACTCACATCATAGAATCAGAAATTAGTCTTTTGTCCACGGAGATAAAAGCATAGTTGACAGGAAATACCTCGCACACAAATAACAGGAAAAACATGGCAAATTGTATGTTAATTTCATACAATTTATTTATATTTTTGTGTGTATTTGTGTGTGTATGTTTTAGGTTACAATTGTTTTATGTTACATGAGATAAAAGGGAGAATTTACTCCGTAGTAATACAAGTCATATCACAGAGAGAAGTTACACACGTGTTGCCCGTACCAAGGTTCGTGGTGAAGAGATTGAATTTAACGTCTTTTGGCGGGATATCCATATTTCCGGCAGGAAAAGATTTTGTTGCATTCTGAGGGTATTTTTATTATTTTTAATTTTATTTATTTTATACAACATTTTTATGTTAATGTTTTATTTTATTTATAATT
Source organism: Acanthosepion pharaonis (assembly GCA_903632075.3). Taxonomy (NCBI): domain Eukaryota; kingdom Metazoa; phylum Mollusca; class Cephalopoda; order Sepiida; family Sepiidae; genus Acanthosepion; species Acanthosepion pharaonis. Next base: position 358,644 of record CAHIKZ030002349.1, read on the forward strand.
TTCATTATTATTATTATGGTATAGTTTATTTTTATTTATTCATAATAATAATAATAATAATAATAATAATATCACTACAAAGGTATGAATCCACCTCTTCTCCTTCCCAACTATGGGTTAATTAGTAAGATTTGTTTCACCAAATTATTATCTCAATCCCCCCTCCAACCCACAAAAAAATTCTTAAAATCTAAAAATATTTTGTGGCTTTAAATAACTTGCAATGGGTTGGTAGGCCATCGAAAACAAATCAATCAGTCAGCCTTCTTTTTTCGATTATAATATTATTCTTAAACCCCGTAAATTTCTTTTAGAATTTGAATCACAATTAATTTCTGTTTTGGGGAACCAATTGTAATATCTGGAAGAATGAAGTTGATTAACAAAAATGGAAATTATTTCTGACTCAATGTAATATCTTCCTCAGTTGCTGAAAAGTGTATTTTGCTATTTTTGTGAACCTTTGAATTTCTGTGTCACAGTTTCCGTCTTCTGGTACGACTCAAACAAGGTTAAAAAAGAGAACGGGTTTTTGCTGACAGAGCGCTCCAAAGGTAACAAAAAGAGATCAGGTGACAGTTCAAATTTCATTGATAATTTTAATATTGTCACCCGTTTTTATTAGATAATATCAATATAGACAAATATATTACCATCGACACAATGAAATTACTCTAAAGAAAAACAGTTATTTAATCTTTCACGAAGTTATTCATCAAAATATCGTGTCTCGCAAGTGAATCACTAGCAGAAGAAAATTATTCACACCTCTACGAAAATTATTAATACACAAGACAGATTAGAAAATAACGTCAATTTAAAGATAGAGACATCAAAAATGTGCCAGTGAATCTACCGCCACCCTACCCCCCGTCTCGAAAACTAAATCATGACAGCTGATAAGAGCTTTACTTTCAGTTATCACATCCCCGGAGCAACCTTCAAAATTATCATATGATATATATATATATATATATATATATATATATATATATATATATATATATATATATTATTTATTATGAGATTAAAACAATAACATATTTAAAATCGCTACACAATAGCTTTCATGTTTCAGTTTTAACAAGTTTTTGTTTTAATCTCATATAATAAATTATTATTATAAATTTATTATTATAAATTACTTTTGTTTTAATCAATATTAATGAATAATTAAGCTCTACTCTGAATTGAGCCCTTTTAAAAAATTAAATGCTACAGACAGTGGAATTATACCCCATGTGTTCTTATCCCATACCTGGATATATATATATATATATATATATATATATATATATATATATATATGTGTGTGTGTGTGTGTGTGTGTGTGTTTTTATCCTAGGATATTACACTAGAAGATGTGTAAAACCGCACATGTTCTAATGTAATACCTAAAATAAAGAATAATGCTCTACTATTGTATTGAGCCCTATTTTATATATATATATATATATATATATATATATATATATATATATATATGACCATATATATATGATTTATATATGATTATATTTATGATTTATATTTTAAGCTACAAATGTTTCAAATCTAGCAAGTGGCTTATAACCTACAATATTTCAAGTTAAACTGATCTGATAAAGTTACTCCCTCAAAAAAATAAATAAGTACAAAATATGTCTACCATAGTTGATATTACGTAAGACTCCCTCCTTTACCCCTCCAAATGTTTAAAATATATATCCCGAATCTTATATTATAAGCTAATGTTTACTGTGACGCTGCATATTGTGTCTCGCCTAACTCAATAATATTGAAGTATTAAATGAAAATGGAGAACGATAATTGTATGCCATGAAATACTTTAATAAAGATCAGAAAAATCAAAATAAATTAAAAAGGGTTTACCTAAAGTAGGTTTTTATTTATTTATTATGTAAAACTAAGTTTGAAGCCATTTAAATTAATCCTTTAAGAACTGGCAGCTAAAACAAAAATCTTCACGATACGAACGATCATTGCTCTCTATACAGCCACCTTTCCTTTGTAGCACGAAGCAATGTTTGTCCGCTTATCATAGGACCCCACTCCTTTCTCTACCATCCGTTTTCATTATCATTAAGAAGGTTATAAACTGTTTCCCTCTGTCCTCTTGCCTTCATTATGTCCTTAGAGTGCCAAATTCTCCAAGTCTTCCCTCCTTATTGTCTCCAAAGATTTTCAACTGTCTCTTTTATTGAGAGTACAAGTGTCCTTTTCACGCCTATTGCCTTTAAAACTTCCTCGTTGCTCACGTGTTTCAGGAGTTTCCGAGAAAAAAAGCTGTCTGCGTGGAACTTACTTTTTATCAGAGGAACACGGAACACATGGCAATGGTTTTCCTCCGTAAACATGTCATGGCGGGTATAGGACTCGCCATGCCTTGTTTACCTGTGAAGGTCTGAACTGGTGGAACTAAAGGATACAACTCGTCTGAACATCTGCCATAGCAATAGCGTGAAAGACTGGCAAAGTTTCGTCTGTGGGATAAGAACTGTAGGGTAGTGAATAATTAATCATCCACATGTCCGGCATATCAACACCTCTATGGATTATTTAATACCGGAATCTAAATATTTTGAACATAGTTTTATGCCTTCAACTACAGATAAAATGTATCGTTGCTCATTTTGCTATAAAATTTATTGTTGGTAAGTCTGTTTTAAAAATGTAGTGTTCGTAATTTTACTATAGATAAACATCATTGGTAATTGTTTTATATATATGAAAATGTATTGCTGGTATTTTTACTATAAACATATATTTTCAGACTTCCACAGTGTGTTTTTTTTTATTTGTGTGTTCACTATCTACCCATAACTGGGACCCTAACAGGTGTTACCCACCTACCCCACGAGTCAGGGTGGACCTGGGAACAGCAATTAAGTGATTGTTCCTAGCTCCTCAAAACCTCCAATCTTCTGATTGAGGCCTTGGTGCCGGATGTAGTTTATCGTATGTACAGACGAGTACATCGATTAATTTGTAATGAGAAGCACAAAGCTTCGATAGAAAACACGAATAGTAATCATTTTTATCAAGTAACAGAGGGCTCAAAATGAAAATATATATCTATAAGGCGAGAAAAATCGCTTTTATAATTTCATCTAGCAAGTTTTTAATCTAGCTTGTTAGTCTCATCCAATACAGGCACATTCAAGGTTCACTTCCGGTTCGTATTTTTTTTTCATGTACCCCTCTATTCATATGTAACAAACCTAACAAAAAAATGGTTAAAAAATACATCTTATATGCGAATTTGTGGTATCTAGAAGGAAGGCTTACTTGTACCTAGACCCACTCGTTAATACTTTAATATTAAATGTAATTAGAGAGATATAGGCTATAAGATGTACGCTCCTCTCTGTACCAGAATAACATATAATTAAATAATTGTCAAGGTAACAAATAGTTAAATTACATGCTTACATGATTATCTAGTAGGTTAGCATTAGAGTGAGAGGGGAATATCTTTTTGTTTGATTATTCGTGTCCAAGGCGATGTGCAGATATTTAGCATGGCACAAATATACGATTTCCATTTGAAGTCGGGAGTGAACTTTAAACCCAGTAGTCATTCGAGGCAAGAAACATCTTTGACAGTATGACAACTCAGCAGGATTAGTGAAGGTTTAGGGACTGCTCAGTGTTGATGAAATGTTACGAGTTTAGTTTTGGATGTATTGAATTACCATGATGGATTGAAAAGGCTGACTATGAAGGAGTGATGCTAGAACTGTGAAATCTTGCATCTTTCTCCGGTGCTTCCTATCACTTGTAGCCCTTTGCAGTTTTTCTAATTTTGATAAAGTTACCCCCCCCCGTTCAACCATCCATCCATTCACACAAGCTCGTCAGATAGGTTGCTCGCTGTCTTCTCCTATCTCTCTTGCCCTTAGGATGCTCTGTTGGGGTCAAGTTTTCCAAGCCCTCCTTCCTCATTATGTAACCAAATAATTTCAGCTGTCTTTTCCTGATTCTGAATACAAATGTTCTTTCGATGACAATTTTCTTTAAGAGCTTTTGCTTCTACCCGGGCTCAAAACACCGGTCTCTGGCTAATACGTAACTATGATAACGACAAATCGGTTTGTTTGTGAAAGACATTCTTAAGATCTTAATAAATTAATCTACATTCGAAATAATGGCTGTGAGAAATAAGCTTTCTGCTTAATTCGCAGTTACATCAATAATTACATTAGTTTTCTTTTTGCATATTTTTTCCAAAATGGAGATGTTGAGAAATTTAAAGATTTCTATAATAATTACAAGATTTACAAAGAAGAATAGTTTTGTATTCACACTTACCAAAAGATGCAGCGACATTACTGACCAAAATTACGATACCACAAGCAATCAAATATTTTGATACATCATCGTACAGCCCTGAAAAAATATATATACATTTGAATATATATTTACATACACCTTTTATATTATATATATATATATATATATATATATATATATATATATATATATATATATATATTATAAATTAATTGATTTAAAATATGTTTTTCCGCTACACAGTTCTAACCATGTTTCAAAAAAAGAAGCTAAAAAGCCCCGAATTTAATTTTGCAATTAAATTAAAAGCCTTTATTTCCATTTCATTCTCAAGCGAATTTTGGAGTAACTTAAAAATTACTGGGTTACTCCAAAATTCGCTTGAGGATGAAATGGAACTAATGCTTTTAATTTAATTGCAAAAATTAACAAGGGATGTTTTTAGCTTCTATTTTTGAAACATGGTTAGAACTGTGTGGCGGAAAAAACATTTTAAATCAATTAATTTATAACATTATGCTCTGTAAATTTACATTGAGCACTATTTTGTAAAAATAAAAATATCTATAAGAACACCGGATTATATATCTTACTATTTCTTTCTTTTATTTATATACATTTATTTTTATATATATATATATATATATATATATATATATATATATATATATTTTGTAAAATTACTTATCCTCCGACTTGAAGTTTCATAGAGACACAATTCCGCATGTCAGACTAAGATAACTCTAATGAATTCATTAACAGATATAACCTTCATTATTTATTTTAAATTCATTACATAAAAAAATAATTATCAACGTTTACTGAATTTTTAATTTCTTCTTTACTAAAAATCTTATAACTAGATAGCCTTGATTCTGAAATTGTTCGTTAATGGATTTTACGATTATAAAAGACATTTGTAATGAATTTGATACATTTATCTTACCCTGAATGACGGAATGGTGTCTCTGCGAAACTTCAAGTTGGAGGGATAAGTTATTTAACTTATTATTATTGCTCTGAATTTTTTTTTTTTGAGCACTTTTGTTTTTATTTTTTTATTTTTATCTTATTTTTTATTTTTTTATTTTCATTTCTATTTTTATGGATTTTACCGTTATAAAAGACATTTGTAATGAAGTTGATATATTTATTTTATTTTTTATTTTTTCATTTTTTTAATCTTGAGCACTTTATTTGCAAAAATCTGCTCGCCTTGAACGCGTCACCCTCCAGTAATTTACTAGCCCTCATGATTTGATAGGTGTAAAAGATCTTTGATGATAATGATGATATCATCATCATCATCATCATCATCATCATCATCATCATCATCATCAAATAAGAAATGAACAAATAATACAAAAAGCAGGAAATAATACAAAAATGCGGGCGTTGTATAAAGAGCTAATAATGTTAAATAAAATCTTGATTTAGAATTTATTACAATGGTTTTTAACCTTTTTACAGTACCCGTACCCCTTCAAGATTTAAAAATCTTTCACGTCCTCCTTGAACTTTGGGCTAAAAGAAAATAAATTTCAAAAATAAAAAATCGCAAACTTAATATAAAAATGGTGTAACGAACAAAATCAATTTCTATTTGGTATTTGAATTTTAAAATCTCTTTATCAATAATAAAAAAAGAACTTATGTATATATTTCTGAGATACGTCATTGACTGTTTTCACTGTTTACATTGTTCGAACTGTTGCCCTCATCTTTATTGTCACATTCTTGACGTTTCGACCGTTGTACGCTCCGGCCTTCTTTAGGAGGTATTTGTTGGAATTTCGAACCTAAAATAAAAGGCTGTTTTACAACGACAAAAACGATGACAGTAAATAGGAGGACAAAAATTAAAACAATGTAAATAGTGTGAATAATTTTTTTAAAAATGTTGAATATGCCGTCTACCGTTGTTTGTTCTTCAAATTAAAACATTCTTTCGTGTTCTTTTAGTTACCATTTTTATATACTAATTGTAATGTCATAAATTATAATTTATGTCAGAGTGTTAGTGTTACCATATAACCGAGAACCACCTGCCACATTGTTGTGTCATCAGCTTTTTTGGTGCTGAGGGTGGCTAGACAATATATCCACCAGGATTAAAAACAAGACGTGTTTAAAGGGCGGACAAACCTTTTTTAGGGGCCAACAACTACTTTGCTCCGTAGGTAGTTTATTAAAATCAAAAGTGGGAGATCAAAAATATTATATACTTACCAATCATCCAGTAATCGATGGTTATAAAGATGAATGGAAATAATATCTGGAAGGGAATCTGAAACAATCAGAATAAAAGGAAAGAAAGATTAATTTGGCTGAAGAATCAGAGTTTGCGTAAATACTTTCCCTCGGGCGTCCTGGATATGACGATGAAATACATCCGACAGAAAGGCCTCTCATCTGGTGGTTTTGAAGAAACGTGGAACCACCTCTTAATTGCTGATGTCCCCGTGTCCACCCTAACTTTCTGGGAAAATAGCTAACCCCTAAAGTGGGGTCAAAAGACTATGAATGTATAAAAATACATTTTTATAGTAAAAATATCAGCAATAAATTTTCATAGTAAAAAAATTACCAGTAATACATTTTCAAAAGAAATATATTACCACTAATACATTTTGAAAAAAATTATAGCAGCTATACATTATATATATATATATATATATATATATATATATATATATATATATATATATATATATATATATAACCACAGTAATACATTTTTGAAAAAAAATATTACCAGCAATACATTTTTTGAAAAAAAAATAAGATATTGCCAGTAATAGATTTTTGTCAAAAAATCAATAATAATAATAATTACCAACAATAGATTTTTTGGTAAAAAATTACCAGCAATACATTTTGAAAAGAAATTACTAATGCTCCCAAGCAAATTAAATTTCGGCATTAAATGACCTATATCTGATATACCGGTAAACAAACTAAACTAAACTTTTCCACCATTCCAATGACCTTACGACACATTTCACATATACTGTCTTCCGATCATGCAAGAAAATTCTGATTTCTTTCGAGGAATATTTCGATATTTGGAACATGTTGGAATCGCTGGCCACTCAATGGGTGCTTCATGAAGCGAAACAAACAGTACCCTGAAGGTGACAGGTGCGGAAAATATGTGACATTTGCAACATGAGTAAAAGTGTTTTCATCCAGCAAAATCAATCGCCGACTTCCTTGCCGCTTTTATCTTCCAACGTGTCATTCAAACGTGCCACTTGCTCACTGCAGCGTAATACAAGGATATTTTTCAATGGGACAACAATTCGCAATAAAGAAATTCCATTCAACCTGACTTTGGGCAATTTCAATACACCTTAACACCAAGAGATGGAAATTAATTCATTAACAAGAAACATGATTTTAAAAATATATAATAGACACACAAATTGTCTGTCCAAAAAATCTGCTTGAATATATATATATATATATATATATATATATATATATATATATATATATATATATATATATATATATATATATATTGGACTCTCCTGTCGTATTCGACGTATGAGGATCAAGCAGCTCAATTCCTAGGAACCGACAGCCAGACACTAGCACATATCATTTAATTATAGTGGCAAATGCTTTGTATAAAACCAACCACATTTTTAGGGGGGGGGACGTATAGAGAGACTTGGTGCACTACGTGTCCCCATACGACCCCTCGCAGCTTTTCAATTCACAGTTTTCCTTCTCCAAGACCAGTTGCTATCCAAGGCTATAGAACCCAGCCTGTCCTGCTAATTACCCATAGCTGGAGGGAGAAGAAGAGGATTAATACCTTTCCCAAAGGTATTAGCACATGATTATTGAATATAATGGGTTCGACTGAAATTCGAAATTGGCTCTCCGATTCCTCAGTCCTAGCCGCTATTCATATATATATATATATATATATATATATATATATATATATATATAAAAATAAATCAAGCTATTGGTAAAGCGTCTAAAACAATCCTACCAACGGAAACTGGAAAAAAAGCATGAAAACTTACAAAAGTAGGACACTTACCTAAACCAAAACCTAAAGTGCTCAATGTCTCTACAAATGAGACTAAGACAGAGTAGTAATGCTAACGAAAGCAAAAAAGCGGCATTCAGTTCCTGAGTTCTGTTTTTTTTTAATATATATATATATATATATATATATATATATATATATATAAAAGGCTTAAACACTAATATTCCTATGGTCATAATTTATTCCATTTGAAAAAAAAATACGATCCAATTCATCAGACCTACAAATTCAAAAAAAAAAACAGAAAAAACAACTCCGGGAATAAAAAATAAAATTTAGTGAGAGTGTATGTATGAGAAACTTTGGGACGAATGTTAGAGTAAATGAAAGCTATATGGAGGGGTAACAGACGAGAGAAGAACAGGAGGTTAAAAAGATGAATCACCAAGGTATAAAAATTTATATATATATATATATATATATATATATATATATATATATATATATATATATATATATATATATATATATATTATATTATATATATCCCAAATATATATATTAAATATTTATATATGAAAATATATATATATATATATATATATCGATTCGTCATCAAATGAGGATCCGACAACCTCATTCATTTTTATTTTTGTGTCGTATGTGACACTTAAGCCCGGCTAGTGACCTGCGTATAAGTTCACATATTGTGCAACAGCGAGATTTCGGGACACACTAACAGAAATATTTGCTGACGCTTTTTGCTGTATTAGTTCTCAAAGTGACCACTTGGCGGCGGTGGCGTCCTTTCAATTATAAACAAAGACGGGTGTAGAGTATAAAAATTACGATACATTAGCGCGTGCGTGAGAAAATAGATGTGAGAAATTTGTAAATTTTTGTTATTTTGATTAATATATCTATATTAAGTATATATTTATCTATGCCATACATATACATGTTTATAGTATTTACATTATGATCTAACTACTGATAGTTACTATATTGCTTTTATAACTCAAATATAATCCCTTCCCATTTACGGACAATCGGCTTTAACGAACCACCCTTTCCCCTTATTAGTCCTTTGATGAGAGGTTTCTTTGCATGTGTATATGTGTATGTATAGATATATGAGAGGCATCAACCCTCTCCCAGAACGCAGATCGAAGGAGTCTCTTACATGTGATCAATGTGAACACATTTGCTTTTCAAAAGCAGGTCTTCTCAGCCACACGCGGAGACATCGTATGTCAACTACCAATATGGCTTCCTCGATGATTATACATGTACAATCTGCCATAAAATGTGTCGATCAGCCAGCGGACTAACACGACATTTCCCCAGCCAGCATCCAGAAAAGCAAACTGCAGCAAGAAAACTGACATATCAGCAATGCGGAAAGAACTGCAAGAGTCTTGCAGGTCTTAAAAGCTATTTGAGATGTCATCTACGATAAAGTAATGAAAATCGAAATGGGTGAAAACTTAAGAAAGTTTGCATGTAAGAGACTGTCTTACTCGGTCACGAGTTGAGTTCCACCATGTATATCGATATATTTATGAGTGTGAGAGTCTGAACAGGCCTGAGCAATAAAATCACTGATACTTCCAAGCTTCAAATAAAAACAAAAAGCAATTTTCCTTACATCTGCAAGAGTTTTGCACAGGAAGTAGATTTCAATTGAGTAGAGTTTACTGTCATATTCTCTTTGAAACACCGGAATTTCCATTGGAAATATCTAAAAGAAAAAGTAAAAATATTAATCCGATAGTACAATTTTTATTCGGTGATATACATCAAAAATTTATTTGATGTAACCAGGGAAAGGTTACTAAATAGAATAATCAAACGAAGGTTAGTAATGAACGATAATACTTAGGACACGAACAACACATATAAGATTCGCCAGCGGCGCGTAGAAGTAGTCAACTGACAGAAGTGAGTCAAGTGAATTCCACAATGAATCTCGAAGTGCAGGATAGATATCTACCACGCGGTCAGATGTAGCACAAGGCCGAATTTTATGTGAAGTATCCGAGCCCGTAGCCTCGGCCAAAATTTCCCCGTATAAAACGAGGTCGGGTAGCTGTTTCACGAGACGAGACTCTGCCCTTCGATATAGCCTCATCTGTAGATCCTCTCTGCCCAAAGTTAGAGAGTTTGACCAGCACAGCTGGAGGCAAATCTCTAACTGCAGGATATCTACCAACCACCCCACGCGGTTAGATATGGCACAAGGCTGAATTTAATGTGGGGTATCCGAGCCCGTAGACTCGACCAAAAATTCCCCGTAGACCCCGTATAAAACGGGGTCGAGTAGCTGTTTCCATAGACGATACTCTGCCCTTCGACATAGCCTTGTCTGGGGATCCTCTCTACTCGGAGACAGAGAGTTTGACCAACACAACTAGAGACGAATCTCCGACTACAGACCAACATACAGTATTTACTACTGTATTTATGTGAATGGGGACATACCCATTATCGACCGTAGATATGCTACAATAATCTTACAATCTAAAAATATTTTCTGGCTTTAAATAACCTTCAAAAGGCTGTTAAACTGTAAAAAAAACCAAATCAATGTGAAACTTAAAAATTAATCTGGTAAAGACTTATTTCACAATTTAAAAAAGTGATATATAAATAAATGCAGCTTAGTAAAATAAAAATTAAATCCTTAAAATTTTATAATGATTCAAATATAAGTACACAAATATTCCGACACAAAATTTAATCAGGACAAAATTGAGTGGACAATTGAAGCTGCTCTTGCTATTTAATAATTTATTTGTTTTAACTTTTTAAAAATTATAATACGTTAAACATACGAGATGAGTATAATTAGTGGGTCTAAGGAGTATTACTATTTGCCTATATTTCTGAGATGTGGTATTGTAATTATTTACACTGTTTACATTGTTCGGACTGTTGTCTTCATCTTTGTTACCATATTCACAACATTTCGGCCGTTGTACGCTCCGGCCTTCTTCAGGTGAACTGAACCCTTCATTTCGTCCATTGTCTCTTATTGTTCTAGTTATTGCCATGCCTTTTCCGGATGTCTCAGTTATCTCCCTTTAACTTAACTCCCCAAGTTTTTGTTCACCACTGCAATAGCAAGGTGTTGAACTCACATGTCACTGGATCCAACCAACGCTTTTATCCACTAAGCTATCAGTGTATGAATTTTGGGGACTTAAAACTTAGTATTATAATTACATGAATTTTGTTGTTCTACCAAAATAGGCAATTCTACATGGTTCTGGAATGCAGGGTTCCATAGAATCACTGGTATAGGTATATCAGTGACTTCTGGCTCGCTGCATTCCATGTATATTAGAATATTTGTTCAACCTAATGCATGTTCTGGATGGTATTCTTGTTTAAGTTGGTGAATGCTGCCATAATCCTTGCCTTCAGTTCATCTTTGGTATAACAAGGAATTGGTCTCTCGCTCAAATGCACCCCACACAATAATCAAGGGGGTTGCAGTCTGGAGAATTAGGTAATCGCGGAAATTGGCTGACAGCCATGACTGGGTTCTCCTGCTTGTGTGGTATAGTAGAGAGTCCTGTTGCCAGTCATCGGCCTACATCACTTGGGAAGATGAATGGAGGCATAACGTCACCATCACTAGTGACCACTACAAACACCTTCGTATTCACCCAATTCTTTCCGAATCCTCTGCACTGTCCTCAGATTAACACCCAAACATTCGTATTGGAACTTCTGGTGTGAATGCCAAGCAGTACAGCATGCCGTTTCCCAATGTTTGGGAGACTGAATTGCGTCATGGTGCTCTTTTTCTCACAGACGATTCACAACTGACCCTACTATACTGTGCTGTCGACAAAAATCAAAAACAAACAACGCGCATGCGCGAAATTGAAAAATATAAATGGCAACCCATCGCACCTTGTAGTATAATGGTTTTCATTTAAAATAAGTTTGGTTTTGGAATCTCCAATGCAAAACAAAAAAGGAATGATGCAATATCATTTTTATACGACATAGATATTTTTTAGATACGACATATACTATATGCAGATATACGGATAGTGTAATTCGGTGTAAGTACTTGGAGAACCAGGTTTCAATTCCAATTGAGTTCATTGTATTTATTAACTCACAAATATACTTGGGAAAGATATGTATCCATTTCTTATCTCCCCACCCCATAGCAAGACTTGTATCTGAAAAAAAAATCATTCTTATCTCAAAAACAATTTAATGAAATATTCACTTGCAAAAATTTGAATTCGTCTTACAATCCCCATAAATGCTTCGGCTTAAAGCCGAAGCATTTTTGGGGATTGTACATTGGTAGATAATCCGTAAAATGTCCAACGACGGTCACGTATTGTATTGAAGAAAATTTGATAGAATTACTTTTAAATGTGTGAAATGTATTATATTTTGCTTACGTTTATGACGATAAACTGACTCGAAAAAGACATGTTCGTTACGAGAATGAAGAGAAAACCATTGATGTTCATCACACCTTCTTGGTCCAGATTCTGTCGCAGGTAAATTAATCCAAATACTAAGCTGATCATCTAAAAACAAAAGCAAAGAAATGCACACTTATAAATATGTGTAGATTACAACAGTCAACCAGTAAGCGAAACAGCAACAGAAAATATCAATATATATTATGCTATTCGAAAAATAATGCTCAATTTTAGAATCAACTTTTATTCCTGAATGAATGTATTTAAACAGTGTTTAAATCCGTCAAAATAGAAACCCTGAAAATCTATAGATTTCTGCCATCAATTTACAAGATTATTTGTGCCTTTACGATAAAACTCTAAATGTTTGGTTGGTTAGTTGGTTTATTTTGTTTTACGGCATATCAATCTCAATGGGTTATTAAATGCCGACAAGATTTTTAGGGTAGGTTCCTATGTATAGGTTATATATTCTTTGTAAGAAATCAGTTTGTAGATCAGGTTTCATTGACGTATTTTGTAGAGGGTTTTTGTAGAATCTATTACAAGTAATTTTTTTTAAAATGTATTGCTGGTAATATTTATTTTTTAAAAATGTATTGCTGGTATTTTTAATATAAAAATCTATTTTTATACTTTCATAGTTTTTTATCCCAGTTTCAGGGTTAACTATTTGCCCATAGCTGGGACCCTAACAGGTGCTACCACTCTGGGTCAGAGTGGAACTAAGAACAACATAAACTCAGAGGTGGTTTCAAGCGCCTCAGAACCTTCCGATCAGAGGCCTTGCTACCGAATGTAGTTTATGATCATAACCAGGAAGTCGAAAGATTTGGACGCCGATAAATTTTTGAATGCAGTTTCTATCAATGGCGGACCACCAGACAATCACCATAAACTTCTATTGGTGCAATTACGGTTTTGGAAAGTGTTTGGGTCCTTCGTCATGATTAAGTCATTGAGCCGACCGTTAATGACTTTTGTAAAGGATCCATTTTTCATCGTAAGTCACTGTTCGATCAGAGGATGGATCATCCGAATTTCTCAGATGCAGTATCAAACACTCTTCAAGAAGTCGAACACTTTGACTTTCACTGAGATTTATGTGGGACATATTTCTTCACCTAAAGTAACATGGTTGAAAACAGACAAATACGTATTTCAAGAGAAAACATTTTAGCTACATATCTACTGAATGTATAAGAGAATAATTTGTTTATTCAGCGACTCGAATACATATTAGAAGACATGTGAAAAGGTATCTTACTGATTGGCTTTGTTATATATTGCGCCAGGGATGTGATCTCGACTTTGAACGGCGAAAAAAATGGAGGTTTAAATCATACATATTGTAGTTTCGAGAAATTGTCACCAACCGACAAGGCAAATTATTTTTCGCGCCTCTAGACAGACTATCAACTTTTGACAAGTGTATAACTATAGCTGAATCAAGTGCAGATGATTATTTGTAAAGCTACACTATTGTCGGAATGAAAGGACATATTAAGGGTAAAATAGAAATGCGACAACAGCACATAATATTGCTAATGATCTTGCAGAGTTTCGGTATAGCCATTCTACGATCTTCTTCAGTTGGGCAATTTGTGTGGAAAGATGGGATTTATTTTTCTCGATTGTCCAAACCAGAAAATGGTAGCAACTAGTTGACCGTAGAATGAATCGGCGAAACATTGTGGTGGCAACAATCACCACGAAAAAAAAATGAAACCAACAATTCGAACGACGCTTTTATTTATTTATTTTTATGTTACACCCATAAACAAGAAAATATCTATTTTACTTATAAAGAGAGATAAGCTATTAAAAAAGGTGTGGCAGAAACAAATTGTTCAGGAAAAATAGAATTTACTCACGATTGTTTGCAAAGCACGAAGTTTGAGACTCGCGGGATCGCGGATGACGGTAAGCCATGACCGCCATAAAACGATAAAGAACTGTTGTATTCTGCTTGCCGCGAACCTAAAAAGACACATTTTTCGGTTTGTTGCTTTTTAGTAGCCTTTGAAGTTGAAATGCAATTGTAAACTGACAAATAAAATTTACCAGCTGCTTAGAAGAAATAAACAAACATAAAATAAACAAAAAGAAATGATTTTTTATTCTATTGGGAACCTTTAGTATTGGATGCATTCAGAATAATTCCTGGTAAGAAACGTTCTTATGGTAGTTCCTATAAAAAGAAATTGATATGGTTGAGTGAACGAATGAGTTTGTGCAGTGTCTAGACCAGGATGTCGGTGACCTAAGGCACGCTTGCTACACATGGCTGCCAAGCAATTTCCAATGACACGAGGCAGCAAATGACGTCACGTAGTCCCGAACCAATAACTACTACAATGCAAAGAAGATATTTAACTGTTTCAATTTTAATATATACTAAAGTATATATACCATATATTACTATATAAAATATATTGTAGACCAGTTATACTGACCCTGACTTGTATAAAAATACGTATGCTGTTGACACACTGAATGATTTTAAAAACCTAAATCGTCACATAGTTAGCAAAAGGTTTCCGACCTCTGGTCTAGACCACGCTTTGTGTTCTGGGAGCGCGGAGATTAGCGTCCTGTCTTGTTTGCGATGTTGTCCGAAAAGCGCTGGTCTTTTGAAATTCTTGCTATGTTTGCTCGTATTTTCTTTTTCTTTCTTTTTTATGTGTGCTCATAACACCGAAACAGATTTCTACTGCTAATAGGGGCTTTTAAACTATTGCTGATGGTTAAATAAGGGTAGCTTTTTGCTATGATTTAATCTCAAACTGACGTGCTAAAAGTCATGAAATAGACGCCTCGTTTAGGATATTCTCAGAATCCTTCTGTAGAACTGTTACAGTGAAACACACCTATTCTATAGTTAATAGACTCTCCACCTATAATAAGTAGGAGTAGTGTGGAGTCGCTCAGGGATTTGGTCAGTCAGTCGAATGATGTCGGATGACCGTTAGTTCATGGATATTAAAGTATCAGCCACCACAACTAGATTACTGCATCATTACCTATTATATCAAGTTGCTAACGTTTTTTGTCGCTGCGAACCTATTTTAGGACCGACTTAGGTACAAATACAAGCCTCCACTGTGAAAAAGGGATCTGAAAGGATCGACAACTTCACGAAACCAATACCAAATGTTAATCTTTTTTATTTGCTTAAACCATAAGCTGAAATGTCTGATTCCTGACCAGGGTCCTTTTACGGAGGAAGGGATTTTTCATAAAACCATTTCCGCTATATATTATTTACCATATATTAAATAATATATTTGCAGTATGTATATATTGGGTTTAACAACAAAATTGTTCCAAATGCCCTGAACAGTAAAAACGCAAAAAACATTAATTTTTGAACCGTTGTATCTTGAAATGATTAAAATTATCTTTCACTAAAATTCCCTCAGAAGTTTTGATTAACTGGACGAAATTCTATCTAAAGTTACAATAAACAGAAGACTTATAACTGAAATAAAGAATAAAAAATAAACAAAAATATTATTTTATTTATAAATGTTCATTTTAATAATATATTTTTATACGCCGTTTTTTGTTCTATATATATATAAAATACGTCATATATATTTATATAGGGACCTCAGTTGTAACAAATAAATATCATTTTTTTATCCATTCCGAGTTCAGAATATATTACTATATAATTTTTAAACTAGCCAGTAATCTTAAAATGACTTGGAAAGGATTCTGTAATCCCCAATGTTTCGCATTTTAAATAATTTTTATCTACCGGACATTATTGATAACAGTTATCACAAGCACTTATTTCAGATAATGTCATGCAAAGGAAGACCAGTTGGAACCTTTATTAAAAACAAAAAAAAAAAAGTTAATAATAAAAATGTTTGAGTGGATGAAATATATTGACTTGGGTTTTGTGATTAAACATAATACAAAAACACCGATTTTAACCGGTAAAATATTTATTTTTAAAGAATTCTGGCGACTATTTATTCTAATTAATTTTTAAAAAAAATGAAAAATTTTTGAATTCATCGAAGAAAGGAAAAAGACATTATTTGATCGCATAACTCAAATTATATTTAAAAATTAAATAGTGGCACCTTTTTTGTCGCATATTCAATGAAAAAACAATTCACTATATATATTTTCATTCTAAATTCCTGTATAAAAAAAATCAATGATTATTGAATCGTGCGCGCGCATCTAGTCGCATGCCCTTCTCTATCATCTTTTATGTTTTTTTAGGATACTTGTATGTGATTAGAATCATTTTTAGTAGGATATAGATAAACGGTACCATGAAGTTGTTAATGGACTTTATGAGGAAAAAAGATTAAAGTTTCTACAAAATTCTATTTTACAACAAAACATTTTACAGATTTTTGGTGTTGTTAGTAAAAAAAACATGTTTTAAACATCTACACATGAATATGTCCGTATGTTTTGCCCAAACACTAGCTCAAGTCATCTAAAAAAAAAATAACAACGAATAAAAGTGATTCGGACGGTAGGGACAGCCGGATATTTGTCTTGATAAAGACCATACGTAAAGCGCATGCAAGAACACTGCCCTTTGTCTTAAATAAAAATATATATAATATTATCCTTGACCGCCATATATATAATATATATATAGTAATTAGTATAGGATTTATAAAAATGGGAAAATTAATTAGAAGGGAAATTCTATTTTTTGGCCAAACAATTTCATAAAGCACTGGAAAGCATTTTGTTCTATAATTGGGACTCATAATTATCTATTGTTTCCACTACCAGTATCGAACCCCTGACAGTTTGGTAATTCAAGCAAATATATATATATATATTATATACATACGTGTGTGTGATGTTTATTTTAGTTCAGACTCAAATTCCGCGCTCGACTATTCCGTATGGCGGAACTCAACTCAGGTTCTCTGGGCGGATGCAGGACTGTGGATTGGGTGGGTGAAGATCTCTCGTATCGCAAGCCGATTTACCAACTGGAGCAGTGAAGCCTTCAATATATATATATATATAGATAGTAATATATATATATATATTTTATATTATATATATATTAATTCATGTGTGTGTGTGTATCTCAACAGGAATGCAGAAAGCACTGGACGGACGTTATATATATATATAGGACTCATATACAATCTTTACCTAGATTATATATATATGTTGATATATATATATATACAGATGACTGCTGTGTATATATATATATATATATATGATCTGCATGATTGTTGAAATATTTCAGATTGTTTTCAAATTTTAGCCATTCTAACCAAAATCAGAATGGGCTAGGCCTATGGAAAAAACACACAGATTTGCTCCATTGTCTTCACAGGATTAAGCGGATTTTTGCTGTGGTACACATCCTTGTACACCACCATATGCCTTTTTACACACACAGGACACACGTTCATATATATATATATATATATATATACCGGTATATATATACACAGATTTTGTTTCGTCTCTCATGCGATTTTTGAATGGTCAGTGCCCGCAGGAATCGAAGTCATAGTTTTAACCATTGTCTCGTGTTTCCAGCTTGCAGTGCTGTCATATATTTGGTATATTTTCTTTCCTCAAATCCCTTTTTCACAAAGTCCCAAGTAGCTAAATTTTTCAGAACTGACTGTACTTAAATCTTAAGAAAATTAAAAAATAATATATATTGCGATCACTAACAAGGTTTCTCGAAAAAAAAAACAGATTGCAATCCATTTTTAAGTTAGCCTTATTTATTCTTTTATGGAATTCAAAAAATTTCCTTTTGGGCTTATGCTGAAACAATTTATTTCTGTAGCAAGCTCGCCATAAAATAGCTGACCTTTTGCAATGAAAAATCTATCATAGATGCAAACTAGTACGTATTTTCTCATCTGCTTTCCTTCATATTAGAGTCTTATAGGTGGGATTGAAGTTGCAGTGGTGTCTGGTATCTTATATATATATATATATATATATATTGTTATATATATATTCTTCATTAAGTGTCTTTCGGTCTATTAGAAACTTCAACAGAATTCGAGAAATACACCGTTTATTAAATCCTAGGGCTTTGGGACTTTTCAGTTCTGCGTCATGTCTCCGGAAATCTA
>CAHIKZ030002349.1:382500-400000 GCA_903632075.3 Acanthosepion pharaonis
ATTTAAATTAAAACAGTAGAACCATTCTGCGTCTAGATTAATGATTTACTTAAAAAAAAAAAAATGATACTGATCACCTGTCCATTGACCACGGCCGCTTGTAACTAAACAAATGAATCTAAGGATGTCGATTATAGAACGTTAAAAATACATACAAAGGAACAAATTGTTTGAAAGGCACTTTACAGTTTCCATCATTGTAAAGCAAAACAACATCTTTAAAATCTCTCATCTGATTTGAATGATGTAATAAAGGCAGAGTAGCTTACATGATAAGTAACATTTAATTTTCCATTATTATTAATGCTCTATGGCGGGCTATTAATCATTATAGATTGGAAAAAACAAAAGTTGATTAAAAATTACTTTCCATGGTTTTCAGGTCGACTGTTTCTTTAATGTTTTTTGGCGAAGGACAGCATTGTTATTTTTTATCCATCTATTCTATTCATCTTGCCTTCAAAACAATAGAGAAGACAGTATTAAATTCTCTCTTGGTTTTTGGATACTTACAAAATTTAATCTCAAGTTCTCCACTTCTTCGTTTCGATGTAAAACACTCGTCGGGTCCTAAACTGGATTTGAAATAGAAAAAACTTTATCATGTATATATATATATATATACCATGTACACTATTAAGACATTTCTATATTTGTGCTTATACATACAAAATTATAAACCTAACGTATGCTTTTAAAAAAATGTCTTAAAATAACTGTCGGATCTTTGTCCATTTATAATAGATAACTATTGTTAATTAAGATCCGCACACAATATATATATGTGTGTGTGTGTGTGTGTGTGTCTATGTGTGAAGTCAAAAATAAGGGTCTCATGATTACCTGAAACCACCTGAAGTGGTGGTCGACATTCAGCACTCTTTTCAGTGTACAATGATAAATACCTCTGAGCTGTTGAGGATGTTATCGTCATTATATATATATATATATATTTATACGCTTATTTTGGAAAGAATGATGATGTTCTTTGGTTGATCTGACAGTATTGCATTTTGGAAATCTGTCATTTAGGTTTTTCCCAATCATTTTGATAATTATCGATTTCATGCTGGTTAAAATAAAAGGGAAGTATTTATGGTAAACGGAATGACAATTTAACAAAAAAGAAAAAAAAGATTGTTATTAAAAGATAGATATGAATGTTGAAAAAGGAAAAGAATTATATTTGAAAAAAAGAAAAGGAAACAAGCAAAAAAATTTTTCCATTTTCAAAAAAAAAAAATCTACCCAAATCTTCCTTAATTTTTTGAAAATGTCCAAACCTATGTGGAAATGAAAGTTAATAAAAAACGTTATTAATGACGGAAAAAAAATAATTGGTTCCTCTATATCATTGAAAAATTTTTATCGAATTAAATTTTTTAAAATCAAAATAAATCAAAATTCAGATCACTTTTGTTTTTTAGAAAAAAGAAAAAAAAGTCAAAATCAAATTTAAAAAAATAATGAACAAAGAAAATTGACCAAATCGTATTAAAAATGTAGACCAAATTATTTACATTATCTAAATTTATAAAAATTTTTAAATATATATAAATATATATATATAAAGAATATTTTATAAATTTATATATTTTTTATGGAACAAATTATGATGTCAATGGTTTTACCCCAAAATTCATCATATGAAATTAGAATATTAAATTTTAAAAATATATAGAATATTTGGAGGATTTGAAGAGATGAAATATATTTATAATTCTAAAGAGTATTACTTTTTTTTGTAACCTTTTAAGAATGAATTACAAAATCAAAAATCAAAGATTTGAATGATAATTTCTTATTCCAGAAGAATAAATATCAGTGTTTCTTAAGTAATCTTTTTAAACTTTTTTCATTTTTTTGAAAATTTTAAAAACTTAAATAAAATTTAAAAAAAAACAAGACCACCATATTTTTGAATTTAACTTTTCAATATTTAAGAAAGTCAAAAATATTTTAGCTAATTAAAAAAAAAAATGATAAATTAAAAAAGGACAATTTGAAAAAAAAAGAATAAAAAAGAATAAAGACCCAAGAACAAGCTAAATCTTAGAAATTTTAATATAATTTGATAGAAGAATTAAAAAAATTAACTTTTTGTTATTTCAAAACTTTTAAAAAAAGAAAGAAGAAAACAAGAAAGAAAATAATTTGCAGAAAAAAAAAAATAAAAAAGAAAAAATGAAAGCAATATAAATTTGAATTTCAAAAATGAAAAAAAATAAAAAATATAAATAAATTATAATTTGAAAGAAATTATGATTATAACAAACAGGGAAAATAAAAAGGAAATTTAAAAAAAAAAAAAATCATTTTTATTAAAATAATCAAAAAAGCAAGAAAGAAAAAGAAATTTTTTGAAAAAAAAATGGTCTTTTTGATTTTTATTTAAATAAATAGAAATTTAAAAAAAATAAAAGAAGGATTTAAAAACATGAAAAAAAGCAATATTAAAAAAAAATTGAAACTATAAATATTGAAATAAAAAAAAAAAGAATATTATAGAAATTTTGAAAGAAAAAGCACTGATGTTAGTTTTGGAAAACAAAAAATTTAAATAAATAAAAATTAAAAAAAAAATGATAAATGAAAATTCTTAAAAGAAACAAAATCAAGATTAGGTTTAAAAAATTAAAAATATTTTATAAAAAGAAAAAAGAAAAAGAAACTCATTATTATTTTAAAAACTAATTCAAAAAATAAATAATAAGTTTACCAAAAATTTTATAACCTTGTTTTTTTTTTTGGAAAAATAAATAAAAAGTATTCAATTTATTCTTAATGTAAATAAAAATTAAAAACCAAAAAACAATAAAAAAAAAATTTGTTGATCAATTATAACGTTTGTCCAAATAAAATTCTGTTCCCAAAATTTTCCTTTTATTCTGAGATTTTTCTTTCTTAGAAATTAAAAAAAAATTTGGATATTTTTAAGGCCAATCTTCACTGAATGTTTTTTGGAAAAAATAGGGAAATAAAAAAAGAATATGAAATGAAATATATAAAAAAGTTTTTTTTTGCAAAAAATTTAAAAAGAACTTTTCTGCTGTTAAAAGACAAAAAAATCAAGAAATTGGAAATTGTAATTATCAACAGAAAAAAAATTTTCCAAAAGGAAAACACAATGTTGTTAAATTTTATGAATTAAAAATGAAGAAATCAAGTGATTCTGAAAAAATGTTAAAAAAAAATATTGAACTTTTCCAAAAAACAAATAAATAAAACATATAATTAAATAAAACATAAGATTTGGGTCAAAAAAAAATTTAAAAACCTCAAAATGTGCAATATTTCATAGAAAATGAAATAACATTGAAAATACAGATTGAAAATTTATGAAAAAAAAAGAACATTGAGGGATGAAAAATAATTTAAGATTTTAAAATAACCTTTGATGTAATCTTAAACGAAAAAAAAAAAAACAAAAAATTTGCTTATATTTTTTTTTAAAATAAAAAGAATATAATTGCAATTTTTAATAAAAAAAAAAAAAATTTGTTCTTAAATCTATCTCAAAAATAAAAATTGAAATTTTATCTTATATGTCTTTTAAAATTTAAAAAATCCAATTTTTTATTTTTATTCTTTTGAAAAAATTTCAAAATACAAATTTATTGTATTCATTTAAACATAAAAAATCATAAAAATTATATTTAAAAATTAAACATTTTTTTTTTTCATTCTTTATTTTTGTCTGATAGAAATATATTTAAAAGAAAATATACTATCGTTATTTTCATAAAACTGTTGTAATTTTACTAATAAATAAAAAAACTATGCTTTCTAAATTTAAATAAATTTATAGTATGTACCAAAAAAAAATTTGATATCTGAAAATAAAAATTTAAAATAAAATGCCTTTTAAAAAAAAAAAGAGTTAAATTAAATTAATTTAATAAAAATTTCAAATTAATTTAAATTTATAAAGATATTCAAATATTTAAATATATAATAATAGCCATGTTTTTCTTGAAATTAATTCTTATAAATATATGCATATATAATCAAAAGATAAAATGAAATTTAATATATTTTTAACATTTTTATTGTTAATATAAATAAAATTAACATTTTCGATTTGGTTTATAAATTCGAAAACATTCAAAAAAAATAAAAAAATTATTTTTATTTTTAATTAAAAAAAAAATCATAAAATTGAAAAAAATTATTTATAATTTTATATAACAAATAAATAAAATACTTCAATCAAAAAAAAAAAAATGTTTTTTTATATAATAATGAAATAAAATATAAATTAAATATATATTTATAAAATGAAGATAAATTTTAGTTTTTTCTTTTTTAATTTTAAAAATAAAAAATCTAAAATATATTTATATATTTAATATTTATCTTCAAATTATTATATTTATATTATAAAAAAATATATTATATTATAAAACAAAAAATATTTTTTTTTAAAAATTTTGCAAAATTAGATAATTATTTAAAAATATTGAATTTTTAGAAATTATTTTACATTATTTTTTTTAACAAAAATATATAAAACAAAAATATAAAAATTAAAAAAAAAAAAATGGTTTCTCCAAAAAATATTTTATAAAATCAAAAAAATAATATTTAAATAAATTTCAAAAAATTTTGTTTATTTTAAACGTTGAAAAAATAGGATTTAATTTTGTTTAAAATTCAAATTTTAATTAAATAAGAATAAATAAAATATATTTAACACTTAAAAAAAATGACATTTTATTTATTTGGACAAAAAAATAAAAAAACAAAATAATATAATTAAATTCTTATTTTTTATAAACTTTTTAATTCTTTTTTCCAAATAGATAAAATAAATAAAATTATTATAACAATAAAAAGTCATTTTTATATAAAAATAATTTAAAATTTATATAAAAAATATATCAATTAATGTTTTTTCTTTTTTGGGTTAAATCTTCAAAAATATTTATTTAAAATATATCAATAAATATTTATATTTTATTAATTTCTAAAAAAAAAAATTTTTTTATATTAAAAATTTTATATATATTAAAAAATATTTCAAAATTATATTATTTAAATGATAAAAATAAAAATTTCTAACTCAAATTTTTGAAATATACAGCTTTTGAAAAAATAATAATTTATTTAAACTATAAAAAAAAATAATATAAAAAAAATATATTTATATATATATATATAAATAGAAATATATATAAAATATATTTATATCTTCAATTTATTATATAATTAGTTTCGTCAATATATAAATTGGATCACAAAATATGGAAATTACACTTATTAATTTACAAAATATACTAATTATTTATATATTTAACTTAAATATTGATTATATCTAAAAAATATGTTTAAAAATATATTAGAATTTTAAAAATTACAAACAAATCAATATTAATATATATATTTATGAATATTTAATATATATATTTTAAAATTTATATATTTATATATATATATATATTATATATATATTTATATATATATATATTTAATTAGTTGATATGATATTTAGAAAATTTCAAATAAATATATAAATCATTAAAATAAAAAATATATTATATAAAATATATATATATATATATATATATATATATATATATATATATATATATATATATATATTTATATAATTGGTATATACACGGAATGAATTATAATAACCAACAATTACTATTATATATATATATATATATATATATATATATATATAATTATTTTTTATAAAAAAAATTATAACATAAGTATGTTATAAAATCACTACAAAAATAGCCATTTTGTTTCAACACACTCTGTGTCTTATCAAGTGATGATGTTGAAAATAAAATAAATGGTTTTAAAAGTTTCAGATTAATTAACGATCCTACACTAGGGGGAAACATTGTTACAAAAGCTAGAATAACCAATCAAAAAAACGAAGTATAGAAAGATTCAAAAGCTTGACAACAAAAATCCTGTTATAATAGCTATTCAGATCTTTAAATACGTGTAATATTAAAAATAATTTATACTAACTAATAATTATAAATTTATATGATAAAATTTAATATTAAAATTAAAAACTGGCAATTTTTAAAATCCAAATTTAATCACTATTAAGTTTAAAAACTACAAAATTATTGAGAAAAAAAAAATATATATGTTTATTCAATTCATTTCTTCATTGAAATTACGTCTGACAAGACAAAGACGCTACAAATATCATCCGGTCATTTGAATAATACATGTATATATTTTTTTTTTTTCCGTTTTTATTTTAAAGTTTGTGAATATGGTCTTAAACTCACGCGTGAAAACAAAAAAAAACACAATCAGATTATAATACATAAGCATCCAGACATAATTAGATACACACACACACACACACACACACACACACACACACACACATACACACACACTTAAAAAAAAAAAAAAAAAAAAAAAAAAGGGGGGGGGAGAATACATGAACATCTCTACAGCCCTTTATGAAAAAAAAAAAGGAGACGTGGAAACTAACACTTATACACACACACAGTTAAATGTGAATACACTCTACATACACATAGACACCGATATATACACATACATACATCACAGACAATGGCATAGACATTGAGAAATCACAACCAATAAATATTTCAGACTTAAATAAATGCTAACCACTTATTGAATTATAACTTAAGGAGCAAATATACAAAGATAAAAATGTTTTTAAAATAATATTATTTAATATATTAAAACGAAAATTCTAAAACAATAAATATCAATAAAAAATATATATATTATTAATCATATAAGTTGATAATAGTTTCATTATATATTTGGCAAAGAAAAACAGGATAAAGAAATCCACAAATATATATATATATATATATATATATATATATATATATATATACAAATATAACACAAAAAAAAAAAAAATATATATATATATATATACATACATATACATACAGAAATACATACAAATAAATATATAAACATAAACATATACGTACATATACATATCTATGATAACAAGTACATATGTACATACATACATATAAACCTAAATACACACACATATATACACACATAGACTTTTATGCACACATACTTAGATATATAAAAAACAGTCATGATATACCAAAGTTTCCATACCCACATACATACACACAAACTCATACATAATAGGTTCCAACACACACACATATATATATATACACACACAAACATATATAAATATATATACACACATACATACATATCTACATAAAATATATATATATAAATAAATATATCTATCTACAATAACAACTACCCATATATACATGCATACATAAAAATACAACAACATTCAACCAAATACATATATAAACGAACTAACATATAGATACATAAATATACCTTCAAACACCAACACACAGCAATATACATATAGTCTAACATACAAATATATAAACACATTCATACAAACAGAAATATACTTAAATATAAATACACATACACAATAAAAATAGGGACATACAGATATATATATATATATATATACACACATATATATATATATATATACACATACATATACACACACACACATATATATATACAAATATATCGTGGCACAAAGCTGAAATCAAGGGGCATCCAGTGAGGAACGAACTCATTACTCAGTCGCATTTAATCTAAATGAACCATGCTGGCCAACCATTATACAACCGTGATTTAATCATATATATACATGTACATACTCATACATATACACATACACACACATACATATATATACACATACATATATATATATATATATATATATATATATATATATACATATACACACACACACATATATATATATATATATATATATATATATATATATATATATATATATATATATATATATATATACATATACATACATATACACATACACACACATAAATACATACATATACATACACACAATATACACACATACATATATAGGCACACACATACACATATATACAGTAATAATTATTAACCTTTTCTCTTATAATCTACCTTACCTTCCCACATAATATATATATATATATATACACACACACTCACATATATATACATATACATAACACACATATATATTTCACATATATAAAAAAAAAAAAAAAAAAACATAAATACATTTATACACCAACCTACACATTCCTCAGTAAAAAATACTCTAACCAACACATAAATAAATATATATACATTTACACCAACACTAATAACACTATGCAGGAAAACAATACACACTTATATCGTAAGTATGACCATCATGCAATAAAAATATTTAATCTATTAAAAAATACAGCGAAATATCATTATCATTTAAAGTATACGACCCTACACTAAGTTAAATTTATAACGGTGTTTACAATTTACTGTAAGTTCATATCTTTGATTTAAGAGATCAGCCTTGTTTTTTAAATCTAAAAAATTTCAAATTTTTTCATTAAGGCATAGGTAACATGGGGTTATATAGGGAGTTACATGTACGAGCTTTTCTTAACCAAACTCCATTTAATCGTAGGTTTTTGTTCTTATCTTTTAGATTCCAAAAAATACTTGGATAATGAAGTCATGTACCTATATTCACTGTGATTAAAGGATTGCATATGCCCCATAAGCGTTCCTTGAATATTTTCATAGTAGAACCAATGTAAAACTTCTTTATATTTGGATTTTCAATTGTTGAAATAGTACCAAGATAGACTACAGAAGTAATCCCACAGTTATTTTGTAGTGGACAATTATTTTGGATTCCTACAATTACATAAGTTGTTATTTGTATTCTTATAATTAGTATTGCAGTTAGTAACCTGTTGATTAGTCAAGCCTTTTTAAATTCCTATACTTGTTAAAGACTATGTTGTTATTTTTTTAATTATCTTCTCTAGGTTGAGTTACACAACTATATATATTTAAGGGTATTAGGATTAAATATTTTACTAAGTGGGTTAGTTTCGGGTTGGGGAAATTTTTTTGATTTTTTTATAAAATATACATATATGTTAACTTAATTTTTTGACCATTAACATTGAAAGCATTATGAACCAAATAACCTTTCTAGATTCTTTTCTTATTATGGTTGCAAAAAAAAGGGTTTTATATTGAATAGTAAATTTTGTATCCACTTTTTTTAGTGCAGAATATAATGGAAAACTATGTTTATTGAAGAATATCCTTATTAAAAAAAGGCTAATTCTAAATTCAATGGAAGAGGGGAATGTTTGATAACCGAAGGGGGATGGTTTTAATGTCGGATGCATTTATAGGATGGGTTGGAATTAATTATAAATTTGGTTGGAAAATATTGGAAGATCTAGGGTGACATCTAGAAAAATACTTGTCTAACATTGTAGTAACTATTGTTTAAGACCAAAAGACTAAATTCACTTTACAAGATCATTTTCCTAATACAATTTCTATAAAGTACAAAAAATTCAAAACGAACAACAAAATTTCATCATGGGCTAGACAAATGATGTTTTACCAATGTTGATGATAAATAAATTGTTTTAGTTTATTTTTATTGAATAAATATGTTGATTTTCAATATTAAAATATTGAATATATTAAAAATCAAATGAATATTCAAACTATCAAAATATATCAAAAGTAATTTTTTATCCCCGCTTGAATAGTTTATATATATATTTTGTATATTTAGAATACAGATATAAATTTCAAAATTTATATAAATAAAGGGTTTTATAATTTTGTCTATTTATTTTTTTTCAAATTCCTTTAATCGTTAGGATTTAAAACATTAATCATTAAAAGACAAGAAATTACCAATTAATGAAAACATGTTTTTTTATCATAGCTAAAATATCGGAATTATAAATATATATATATATATTTATATTAACATATATATAAATTAACAGATACACCAGCAAAATGATGTGCTAAAATTTTTGCAAAAAAAAATTCAATGAAACGACCATGAATGTGCATATGAGGTCCCACTTTTTTTGCAAAAATTTATTTAGGTAATAAAATTAAAAAATTGAAGAACCCAGTCATAATGAATTTTTAAAAACGTTAAAAATCTGTTTTATTTCTAAACTTGACATTTTAAATTGATTTTTGGAAATTTACATTTTTAGTTTGGTGATTAGTTCATCGACTGTTTGATGGATTGCTTCAAAAGAAAGGTTTTTAATCATGTTTTTGATTAAATATTAAATGTTTGCAAGATGGTTTTCTGATGTATAAAAATTTGTTTTAAATGTCATAAAATTTTAGAATCCCCCATTCAAATATAAATCAAGCATCATGAAATGTTTTTTCGTCTCACAATATATTTATATATATATATATATATATATAATAAATATTTATATATATATATATATAATATATAATTATTTTTCAGTGGTTTAGATTTTTTGGTGACATAATGGTCTGAATGTTTCTTTAACAGAAAGGGAAGATGAAATATAATTATTTAGAATTAAACCTTCAATATCGGGTGTGAAAATATTCAAGCGAAATTTTTTAGCAAATGGTAATTTTCAAATGCTTATAAATTTAATTTATAAGAACAACAAAATTTCCATGGTAACAGCTAGGGTGTAAATAAATATATGAATAAATATATATATATTTTAATAATAAAATCATTTTTTATACAAAATAAAAAGAGGGAAAGGACACCTAAACAATGTAAATTTGAAATGGATCGATTTAAAAACCCAGTCTGAGTAGTTGTTCGATAAGAATTTGTTGGAAATTTTCCTCTGCTTTTTAAAAAAACATCGAAAAAACTTTTTTTATTGAACAAAAATAAATGGTTTAAAGCCTCATAAATTTGATTTATTTGGAGCGATTAAAAAGTTATTAATAACAAATTGACTTCAAGTTAAATTTCAAACCCACATCTGAATAATGCAAAAACATATTAGTCAAAAGATGGGATGGCAGAAAAACATTTTCTGGGATAATAAAAATGTTTTACCAATCCATAAATTTATATATATATATGGTTATACAGTCAACAAAATTTGCTTGAAACGTTATTTATACATGCATGAACCATGCTTGGCCAAAATTAACTGGGGTACATCCTA
Organism: Acanthosepion pharaonis; assembly: GCA_903632075.3. Taxonomy (NCBI): domain Eukaryota; kingdom Metazoa; phylum Mollusca; class Cephalopoda; order Sepiida; family Sepiidae; genus Acanthosepion; species Acanthosepion pharaonis. The sequence continues at coordinate 393,546 of CAHIKZ030002349.1, forward strand.
GAAGCGGCGGAAATAGCATTCAATGGGACTGTAAAATAATTTTTTGTAAAAGTAAATAAAAAAGAGGATTACCAGGCAGTCACCTTTTGAAAATAAACACATAGTCATGTAAAGAAAATACAAGAAAGGTGATAATAGACCAGTATTCAAAGATCAGTTAACAATTGTGTTTTGTTAGCAGATGTTATTCCATTGACTTCCAAATGTTGGCTAGATTGCATAATAAATCGAAACAGAAGGAGGACTTTGTGGAATGTCCTAAACGATCAGACCATATTTGAAGAACAAATTATATAAAAAACGTATAGAAAATATTTTATAATTTCCGTGATATATTGCAAGGTTATTTTGGTTAGAAATTTTTTTAGAAGTATTAATGAAAAAAACAATTTTCATGAAAACTGGAAGCACGCTGATTTTTATAAAAGTCGACGATTTATTTTCTGAAGAATAACAGAGAATGAGAATACTCTGCCTATGAAAATCATCAAAAACAAAAAAATGGTCTTGAATGATTATTTTAAAAGAATGGAGAAAATCCTTTTATTAAAAAAAATCTACTCCTGGTGTCAAACAACAAGTCAGAAAAAAACAAGAAAAAATTTAATTTATGGACAGTTCGACAAAAAACACACAAACACATTACATTTAGATAGAGTGTTGAACATTACACACAGGATATAAATTTGATTGTGGAAGAAAATATCAAATTTGTAGGTCACGGGACTGGAAAAAATTATTTTCATCCATGAGGACATAACGGACGAATCAAACGGTAAAAATGTAGAAAAGAAAAACGTCGTTTTCCAATTTCAAATGGTTCTTGATATAAAAGAATTATGAATAGATATCGTTAAAAGAGTGTTGTATCTCTTGAAATATATTTTCAGTTGTCATTTTTACAGATTTTCAAAACAAAGAATCTGTCTGAAAAGACTAAAAAAGAATGTTTTGGCCAAAAAATGTTTGAATAGGAATTCAAAAAGAAAATATTAAAGCTGGTAGTCTTTATTATGTATTAAACAGCAATAAAAGGAAATGCATTCACTGGGACTGAAGCGTTATTGAAAGAGGGCTATAATTATATGCCAGCAGAGAAGAAGGTTGAGTGTATGTTTTTACTTCAGGTTTATTAGGGCAAGATCTGTTTTGCAAATTATTTTCCATAAATAAATTCCCTCAGGGGGAGAAAATGAGGACGTTAGGAAAACAAAATGAAAGAACATAATTGAATTTGCTAGAAAATATGTCAGAAAATCCTCAGACTGCAAAATAAAGAAACAGGAGAAGAAGAAGGAGAAAATGAGGAAATTTAAAAAAGGAATAAGGGGAACGAAGAAGGAAAAAATAAAAAGGATAAAACTGAAAAATTTTCTTTTTACAACTATACACACGAAAATGAAAAATGGAAAAAATCCAAGAACAAGAGGGGAAGAAGAATTTTATTGCGTGAGGGAAATTTTTAGTGAGAAAACGTTCATTTATTTAATAAAAGAACACATTATATGGAAGGAGAAAAATGTTTTCGCGTAGAAGAGTAAATAAAAGAACAGCATCTAAGGACTGAAAAAATGTTTCCATTTTGTAAAAAGCTGACCAATAATAAAAACGGTAGTTCAAGGATGAAAAAAAATATTGTGAAAAATGGATCAACAAAAGGACAGAGTTCAATGGGACTGAAACGTCATTGTGTAGAAAAGGGCAATAAAAAACCAGCGTTCAAGGGGAAAAAACGTATTGTAGAAGGAAGCAATGAAAAGAACAGGAAAGACGGGGACTGAAAAATGTTATAAGAAGAAAGATCCAATAAAAAAAAATTCAAAGAAACTGAAGGCGGTCATTGAAGTAGAAAGAGAATAAAAGAACAGCCATTCAAAGGGACTGAAATGGTTATTGGTAGAAAGGAGCAATAAAATTGAAGCATTGAAGGGGACTGAAAATGTTTTTAATAGAAATAAAACTAATAAGCAGAGAAGAAGATAAGAAAATAATATTAAAAAGAAGAAGAAAGCGTTAAAGAACAGAACAAATGTTGTGTGTAGAAAAGAGAAAGAAAAGAACAAGAATTCAAGGGACTGAAAATTTACAGGAAGAAAAAAGCAAGAAAACAGCATTCAAACATGAAAAGAAAAAGTTAAGAAGTAGAAACAGAAAATAAAAGAAAAGCATAAAAGGGGACTGAAAAAGTTATTAATGTAGAAGAAAGAGCAATAAAAGAAGAAGAAGAAGAAGAAGAAGGGGACTGAAAATGAAGGGAGGAAGAGAGAAAAAGAGGAAAAAAGAAAATATTCAAGGGACTGAAAACATGAAGAAGAAAAAAGAAAAAAGAACAGAAGAAGAAGAAGAATAGGAAATAGAAGAAGAAAGAAAAAGAAAAGAAGAGCAAGAAAGGGACTGAAATTGTTATGAAAGAGCAGCAAAAAAGAAGAAGAAAAAGAGAAGAAGAAAAAGAAGAGAGGAAGAAAAAAAGAATGTTTAGAAAGAGCAGGAAAAGAACAGCATTCAAGGGGAAGAAAAGAAGAAGAAGAAGAAGTGTAGAAGAAGAGAAAAAAAACAAAAGATTCAGGAAGAGAAAAAAAAAAAGACATGAAAAAGAAGTTAAAAGAAAAAGAAAGAAGAAGAAGCTTCAAGGGAAGAAAAAGAAAAAGAGAGGAATAGAAACAACAAAAAGAAGAAGAACAGCAAAAAGAAGAAGAAGAAGAAGAAGAAGTATTCCCCTTTAGAAGAAGGAAGTAGAAAAGACAAAAAAGAGAGGAAGAAACAATAAAAGTTAAAAAAAGAAGAAGCAATAAAAAAGAAGAAGAAGAAGAAGAAGAAAATTAAAGTTGAGGAGAAGGAGAGAAAAATAAAAGAGAGGAAGAATTCAGGGGGACATGAAAATGTTATTAAATAAAAAGAAGAAGAAGAAGAAGAAGAAGAAGGGACTGAAAAAGAAGAGGAAGAAGAAAATTTTAAAGAGAAGAAGATAAAAAGACTGAAAATTTTATTAGATAAAAGAAGAATAAAGAAAAGAATTCAAGAAGAAGAAAATTTTATTGTCGTAGGAAAAGAAAAAGAAAAGAAGAAGAAGAAGACTGAAAAAATTTAAAGTGTGAGGAAAGAGAAAAGAAGAAAAAGTGAAGAAGAAGACTGAAGAATGTTTTAAAAAAGAAGAATAAAAAAAGAAAAAGAGACTGAAAAGTTAGTGAACAAAAAGACATGAAACAGCAGCAATCAAAAAGAAGAAGAAGAAGAAGAAGAAGAAGAAAAGAGTTTTTTTTGTGAGGAAGAGAGAAAAAGAAAAAGAGAGGAAAAGAAACAATAAAAGAACAGCAAAAACAGGAAGAAAATAAAAGAAGAAGAAGAAGAAGACAGAAGAAGGACTGAAAATTTTGTGAGGAGGAGAGAAAAGCACAAAAGAGGATAAAGAACACAAAAAGACATTTGAAACAGCAGCAATAAAAGAAGAAGAAGAAGAAGAAGGGAAGAAGAAATGTTATTGTGTAAAAGGAGAGAAAAAGAAAAAAGAAGGAATGAAAACAAAAAAAAGACATGAAACAGCAATAAAGAAGAAGAAGAAGAAGAAGAAGAAGAAGAAGAATTTTAAGGTGAGGATTGAGAAAAAGAAAAAGAAAGGAAGTAGAACAATAAAAGACATGAAACAGCAGCAATAAAAGAAGAAGAAGAAGAAGAAGAAGAAAGTTTTAAAGTGTGGAAGAGAGAAAAAGAAAAAAAGAGAGGAAGAAGAAAAAAAAAAAAGACATGAAACAGCAAAAATAAAATTCAAAGAAGAAGAAGAAGAAGAAAGAAGTTAAATTTAAAAATTGAGGAGGAGAGAAAAAGAAAAAATTCAAGGAAGTGAAAATAAAAAAGTTACATGAAACAGCAATAAATAAAAGAAGAAGAAGAAGAAGAAGAAGAAGAAGAAAGAAAAGCATTCACGGGGAGGAAGAGAGAAAAAAAAAAAGAAAAGCATTCAAGGGGACTGAAAAAAAAAAAATGAAACAGCAGCAAAAAAGAAGAAGAAGAAGAAGAAGAAGAAGAAAAATTTTTCTTGTGAGGAGGAGAGAAAAAAGAAAAAAGAGAGAAAAACAATAAAAAGAAAATGAAACAGCAGCAATAAAAGAAGAAGAAGAAGAAGAAGAAGAAGAAGAGTTTGAAAAGTGTGAGGAAGAGAAAAAAGAAAAAAGAGAGAAAAGAAACAAAAAAAGACATGAAACAAAGCAAGAAAAGAAGAAGAAGAAGAAGAAGAAGAAGAAGAAGAAGAGTTTTAAAGCAAGAAAAAGACAAAGGAAAAAGAAAAAGAAAAAAAGAAATGTTTTGGAAGAAAAGAACAAAAAAAAAGAAATGAAACAATAAAAGACATGAAAAAAAGAAGAAGAAGAAGAAGAAGAAGCACAAAAGAAGAGTTTTAAAGGAGGAGGAAAATGAAAAAAGACAAAAAGAGAGGAAGTAGAAAGAAAAAGACATGAAACAACAGCAATAAAAAGAAGAAGAAGAAGAAGAAGAAGAATAAAAAGAAAAAGGGAAGAAAAAAAAAAAAAAAAAGAGGAACTAGAAAAATAAAAAAGAGAAATAAAAACAGAAGAAAAGGGGAAGAAAAGAAGAAGAAGAAAGAAGAAGAAGAAGAAGGGCATTAAATTCGCATTTGAAAAAGAGAAATTACAAAAAAGAGAGGAAATAGAACAATAAAAGAATTGGAAAACAGCAGCAAAGAAGAAAAGAAGAAAAGAAAAGAAGAAGAAAAAGAAAGAAAAAATGAAAAAAGAGAGAAAAAGAAAAAAAAGGAAAAAAACAATAAAATAGAAACAGCAAAATGAAAAAGAAGAAGAAGAAGAAGAAGAAAAGAAGAGCATTCAAAGCTGAAAATGTTTTGAGGAGGAGAGAAAAAAAAAAAAAAAAAAAAAGAAAAGAAAAAGACATGAAACATCAAAAAAGAAAAAAGAAAGGAAGAAAAGAAAAAAGATTTTAAAAAAGAATGGAAGAATAAAAAAGAAAAGAAAAGAGAGAAACTTAAAAAATAAAAGAATGAAACAGCATATATAGAAAAGAAAAAAAATAAAGAAGAAGAAGAAGAAGAAAAGTTTTTAACCAAAAAAGAAAGGAGAAAAAGAAAAAAAGAAAGGAAATTCAAAAAAAAACAAGAAAAAAGCAGTTAGAAGAAGAAGAAGAAGAAGAAGAAGAAAAGAGTTTTAAATTGTGAGGAAGAAAGAAAAAGACAAAAGAAATAAAAAAAAAAGAAAAAAGAATTCAAAAAAAAACATGAAAAACAATAGAAAAGAAGAAGAAAAAAAATAAAGAAAGAAGAAGAAGAAAATAAAGATTGAGAACTTTTTTCAAAAAAAAAAAGAAATGGAATTACCAAAACAAAAAAAAGGAAAATTATAAAAAACAAAAATAAAAGAAGAAAAGAAGAAGAAGAAGTTTTTATAGATAAAGAAGAAGGAGGATAAAGAAAAAAGAAGATAGATAAGGAGAAAAAACAAGAAAAGACAGAAAATAAAAAAAGAAGAAGAAGAAGAAGAAGAAGAAGAAGAAAAAATTGGAATGAAAATGAAAAGAAAAAAGAAAGAAAGAAAACAATAAAAAGAAAAAAAGCAGAAAAAAAGAAGAAGAAGAAAAAGAAGAAAAGAAGAAAAAAGAAGAAGAAGAGGAAAAAGAAAAAAAGAACAAAGTCAAAATAATAAAAAGAATGAAACAGCAGAAAAGAAAAGAAGAAGAAAAAAGAAAAGAAAAAGAAGAAAAAAAAAAGAAGGAAAATGGAATAATAAAAGAAAAAAAAAATTTGTTAAGAAGAAAAAACAAAAAAAGAAAAGAAACAAGAAAGAAAAAAGAAGAAGAAAAAGAAGAAGAAGAAAAGAAAGAAGAAAAAAGGGAAGGAAGATAGAAGAAAAAAAAAAAGAAGAAGAAGAAGAAAGAAATGAAAAAAATGAAAAAAGAAAAAGAAAGAAAAAGAATGAAAAGAAAAAAAAAAGAAAAAAGAAGAAGAAAAAAAAAAAAAAAAAAAAAGGATAAAAAGAAATCAATAGAGAAGAAAAAAAAGAAAAAATAAAAAAGAAAAAGAAGAAAAAGAAGAAGAAGAAGAAAAGAAGAAGAAAGAAGAAGAAAAAGAGAAAAAAAGAAAAAAAAAAAAGAAAGAAAGAAAAAAAACTGAAAGAAACAATCAAAAAGAAAAAAAAGAAAAAGAAGAAGTAAAAAGAAGAAGAAGAAAAAAAAAAAAGGAAAGAAGAAAAAAAAGAAAAGAAAAAAAAAAAGAAAAAAAAAAAGACAAAAAAAAGAAAAAAAAAGAAGAAAAAGAAAGAAAAGAAAAAGAAAAGAAAAAGGAAAGAAAGAAAAAAAAAAAAAGAGAAGAAAAAAGACTAAAAAAAAAAAAAAAAAAAAACTTAAAGAAGAAAAGAAGAAAAAAGAAAGAAAAAGAAAAAAGAAAAGAATGAAGAAAAAAAAAAAGAAAAGAAAAGAAAAGAAAAAAAGAAAAA
>CAHIKZ030002349.1:415000-480000 GCA_903632075.3 Acanthosepion pharaonis
AAAAATAAGAAAAAAAATAACAAAAAAAAGAAAGAAAAAAATAAAGAAAAAAAGAAATCAAAGTAAAAAGAAAAGTGAAAACAAAAAATAAGAAGAAAACAAATAAGAAATTAAGAAATTTTTTTGGAAAAAAAGAAAAATTTCAAGAAAGAAAGAAAAAAGAAAAAGAAAAAAAAAGGCGAAGCCTGTAAGAAAACTAACGAAAATTTTTCTTTTCTTTAAAAGAAAAAACACTGAAGAAAAAAAAAAAATCATCCTTAAAGAAAATAAAAAGAAGAAAAAATAAAAAAAAAAAAACTGACCAAAATAAAAAGAAAAGAAAAATAAAAATGGAAAAAAAAATAAAAAAGAATGAAAAAAAAAAACCCCAAAAAAAAAAGAATGAAATTAAAAGAATAAAAAAAAGAAAAAAAAAATGAAAAGAAGAAAAAAAAGAAAAAAGAAAAGAAAAAGAATTTTATTTAAAAAGAAAGAAGAAACAAAAGAAAGAAAAGAGAAGAAAATAAGAAAAATCAAAAGAAGAAATAAAAGAAAACAAGTGAAAATTCTGTCAATTGGAAAAAAAATGTTAAAAAAAATAAGAAGCAAAAAAAGAAAATGAAAAGAAAGAAAAAGAAAAAAAAAAAAAAAAAGAAAAAGAAACAATAAGAAAGAAAAAAATAAGAAAGAAAAGAAGAAAGAAAGAAAGAAAAAAAGAAAAGAAAAAATATTAAGACTACTGAAATAATAAAAATTTCTTAAAATAAAAAAATAAAAACGAAAATAAAATGACAAAAAATAAAAAAGAAAAGGTTTAAAAGAAAAAACCAATGGAAAAAAAGAAAGAATAAAGAAATAAAAGATTTTTTAGGAAAGAAAAAAAATGTTTTACTTTTAAGTTTAACCCTTGGAAAAATAAATATATATATAAAAACTGAAATAAAAAAAGAAAGAATTTAAAGAATAAAATAAAAAAGAAAGAAAAAAACAAATTAATTTTGAAATAAAAAAGGAAGAAAGAAAAAAGAAAGAAATAAGAAGAAAAAAAAGAAAAGAAAAAAAAAGATAAATTCTGAAGAAAAAAAACTTTTAAGAAGATGAACAAAAATGAAAACATAAAAAGAAGAAAATTTTGGAAAATAAAAGAAAAGAAAATAAAGAAAGAAAAAAGAACAAAAAAAAAAAATTGGAACGAAGATTCCTTTGAAAAGAAAAAAAATTAAAATTAAGAAAAAATAGAAAATGAAATAAGAAAGAAATAATTAATAAATGAAAAGTTTGAAAATTATGAAAAAGAATAAATTATTTCAAAACTGGAAAGAAAAAAAGAAAAAAAAGAAAAATGTTGATAAAAGAAAGAAAAATCAAAGAAAAAAAATTAAAGAAAAAAAGAAGAAAGAAAGATTTAAAAAAAAAAAAGTGGCAGAAAGAAAAAAAGAAGTTTGAAAATCAAAAGAAAAATTTAAAAAAAAGAAAGAAAGAAAATAAAAAGAAAGAAGAAAAAAAGAAATTTTTTGAATGAATGAATATCAAGAAGAAGAAAAGAAAGAAGAATATTGAAATGAAAGAAAAAAATAAGAAGAAAGAAAGAAAAAAATCAAATAAAAAGAAAGAAATCCAAAAAAAGAAATTTTTGACAAAAAAAAGAATAAAGAAGAAGAAAAGAATGTAAATTGAAAGAAAGAAAAGAATAAAAATGAAGAAAAAAAGAAAGAAAGAAGTTAAAGATTAAAAAGCCCATGTGACGTTTCTTAAAAGAAAGAAAGAAGAATTCGAAAAAAAATTCAAAGAAGGAAGAATTAAGAAAGAAAAGAAAGAAAGAATTTCCTTTTTTTGATGTTGTAGATTAAACGCTTCTAATAAAGGGATTTTTGAACTGATGGACTTCAACAAAAAATGGGAAACCTAACAATTCTTGAAGAAGATTTTTTAAGAAGAAAGAATAAGAATTAAAGGAATATCTCAAGATAAAAAATATATGGGAATAAATTGTTAAAACATTTAATGGTTCAATTAAGAAGAATTTTTCCGATCTCCAAAATTGTAAAATTCCAAACTGTGGCTAATTTGCATTTTATTTTCAAGAATTAAAATCCTCATGCTTGTATTTTAATTCAAAATTATGTATTGCTTTAACACTTTTTCTAATTTACCTTCCATTACCAGAATAAAATTAATGTCTGTAAAATAAAAAGAAGATCTCATTTTTCCTTCTGAATTGAACAAAAAATAAAAAAATTTTGTCCTATTTTAACGTTGGGTACCTTATCTACCAAATCTTGAATTTTCAGGGGCTTATTTATCCGGTTCGAAGGATAAATCTGAATTTACGACGTGAAAATTTTGAAGAAGACTCATTGAAGAAGTCCATAGCTGTTAAATATTGGATTTCTCTTAAGGTGTGTAGAAACAAGAAAAAGTTATTGTGTAGAAACAGCAATAAATGAACAGCATTCAAGGGGACTGAAATGTTATTATATAAAAGCAATAAAGAACAGCAAAGGGAAAAAATGTTATTGTTTGGGAACAGCAATAAAAGAACAGCATTCAAAGGGGACTGAAAATGTTATTGTGTAGAAACAGCAATAAAAGAACAGCATTCAAACTGAAAATGTTATTTGTAGAAAGAGCAATAAAAGAACAGCATTCAAGGGGACTGAAAATGTTATTTGTAGAAAGAACAATAAAAGAACAGCATTCAAGGGGGGAAAACTGAAAAAGTAAAAGAACAGCATTCGGGGACTGTGTAGAAACAGCAATAAAAAGAACAGCATTCAAGGGGACTGAAAATGTTATTGTGTAGAAAGAGCAATAAAAGAACAGCATTCAAGGGGGGACTGAAAATGTTATTGACAGCGTTCAAGGGGACTGAAAGAGCAACAAAAAGAACAGCATTCAAGGGGGACTGAAAAAAATAAAAGAACAGCATTAATGGGACTGAAAATGTAGAAAAGAAAAACAAAAGAACAGCATTCAAGGGGACTGAAAATGTTATTGTTGATAAAGAACAAAACTGAAAATAAAGAACAACATCAATAAAAGGGGACTGAAAATGTTATTGTGTAGAAACAGCAATAAAAGAACAGCATTCAAGGGGACTGAAAATGACGTTGTAGAAAAAGAGCAATAAAAGAACAGCATTCAAGGGGACTGAAAATGTTATTTGTAGAAAGAGCAATAAAAGAACAGCATTCAAAGGGGACTGAAAATGTTAAAAAGTAGAAAGAAAAAGCAAAAAGAACAGCATTCAAGGGGGACTGAAAATGTTATTGAGTAGAAAGAGCAATAAAAGAACAGCATCAAAGGGGACTGAAAATGTTATTGTAGAAAGAACAATAAAAGAAGAACAGCATTCAAGGGGACTGAAAATGTTATTGTGTAGAAAGAGCAATAAAAGAACAGCATTCAAGGGTACTGAAAATGTTATTGTGTAGAAACAGCAATAAAAGAACAGCATTCAAGGGGACTGAAAATGTTATTGTGTAGAAAGAGCAATAAAAGAACAGCATTCAAGGGGACTGAAAATGTTATTGTGTAGAAAGAGCAATAAAAGAACAGCATTCAAGGGGACTGAAAATGTTATTGTGTAGAAAGAGCAATAAAAGAACAGCATTCAAGGGGACTGAAAATGTTATTGTGTAGAAACAGCAATAAAAGAACAGCAAAAAAAAGAACAGCATTCAAAAGGGGACTGAAAATGTTATTGTGTAGAAACAACAATAAAAGAACAGCATTCAAGGGGACTGAAAATGTTATTGTGTAGAAACAGCAATAAAAGAACAGCATTCAAGGGACTGAAAATGTTATTGTGTAGAAACAGCAATAAAAGAACAAGGGACTGAAAATAGAAACAACAAAAAGAACAGCATTCAAGGGGACTGAAAATGTTATTGTGTAGAAAGAGCAATAAAAAGAACAGCATTCAAGGGACTGAAAATGTTATTGTGTAGAAACAACAATAAAAGAACAGCATTCAAGGGGACTGAAAATGTTATTGAAAAGAACAATGAAAGAACAGCATTCATGGGGACTGAAAAGTTATTGTGTAGAAACAACAATAAAAGAACAGCATTCATGGGGACTGAAAATGTTATTGTGTAGAAACAGCAATAAAAAGAACAGCATTCAAGGGACTGAAAATGTTATTGTGTAGAAAGAACAATAAAAAGAACAGCATTCATGGGGACTGAAAATGTTATTGTGTAGAAACAACAATAAAAGAACAGCATTCAAGGGGACTGAAAATGTTATTGTGTAGAAACAGCAATAAAAGAACAGCATTCAAGGGGACTGAAAATGTTATTGTGTAGAAACAACAATAAAAGAACAGCATTCATGGGGACTGAAAATGTTATTGTGTAGAAACAACAATAAAAGAACAGCATTCATGGGACTGAAAAAATGTTATTGTGTAGAAACAACAATAAAAGAACAGCATTCAAGGGGACTGAAAATGTTATTGTGTAGAAACAACAATAAAAGAACAGCATTCATGGGGACTGAAAATGTTATTGTGTAGAAACAGCAATAAAAGAACAGCTTTCAAGGGGACTGAAAATGTTATTATGGGGGACTGAAAATGTTATTGTGTTAGAAACAACAATAAAAGAAAAGAACAGCATTCATGGGGACTGAAAATGTTATTTGTAGAAACAACAAAAAAAGAACAGCATTCAAGGGGACTGAAAAATTGTGAAACAACAAAAAAGAACAGCATTCAAGGGGACTGAAAAATGTTATTGTGTAGAAACAAAAAAGAACAGCATAATGGGAACAAAATGTTATTTGTGTTGGGGAATAAAAAACAGCATTCATGGGGACTGAAAATGTTATTGTGTAGAAACAGCAATAAAAGAACAGCATTCATGGGGACTGAAAATGTTATTGTGTAGAAACAACAATAAAAAGAACAGCATTCAAGGGGACTGAAAATGTTATTGTGTAGAAACAACAATAAAAGAACAGCATTCATGGGGACTGAAAATGTTATTGTGTAGAAACAACAATAAAAGAACAGCATTCAAGGGGACTGAAAATGTTATTGTGTAGAAACAACAATAAAAAGAACAGCATTCATGGGGACTGAAAATGCAATAGAAAAGCAATAAAAGAACAATATTCAAGGGACTGGGACTGAAAAAATGTTCATGGGGATTGTGTAGAAAAACAATAAAAAGAACAGCATTCAAGGGACTGAAAATGTTATTGTGTAGAAACAACAATAAAAGAACAGCATTCAAGGGACTGAAAATGTTATTGTGTAGAAACAGCAATAAAAGAACAGCATTCAAGGGGACTGAAAATGTTATTGTGTAGAAACAGCAATAAAAGAACAGCATTCAAGGGGACTGAAAATGTTATTGTGTAGAAACAGCAATAAAAGAACAGCATTCAAGGGGACTGAAAATGTTATTGTGTAGAAACAGCAATAAAAGAACAGCATTCAATTCAAGAAACAACAATAAAAAAGGACAAGGGGACTGAAAATGTTATTGTGTAGAAACAACAATAAAAGAACAGCATTCAGGGACTGAAAATGTTATTGTGTAGAAACAACAATAAAAGAACAGCATTCAAGGGGACTGAAAATGTTATTGTGTAGAAACAACAATAAAAGAACAGCATTCAAGGGGACTGAAAATGTTATTGTGTAGAAACAACAATAAAAGAACAACTGAAAATATTGTGTAGAAACAGCAATAAAAGAACAGCATTCAAAAAAGGACTGGGGAAAAATGTTATTGTGTAGAAACAGCAATAAAAGAACAGCATTCAAGGGGACTGAAAATGTTATTGTTAGAAACAGCAATAAAAGTGCATTCATGGGGAGAAAATGAACAAAGAACAAAAGAACAGCATTCAAGGGGACTGAAAATGTTATTGTGTAGAAAGAACAATAAAAGAACAGCATTCAAGCGGACTGAAAATGTTATTGTGTAGAAACAACAATAAAAGAACAGCATTCATGGGGACTGAAAATGTTATTGTGTAGAAACAACAATAAAAGAACAGCTTTCAAGGGGACTGAAAATGTTATTGTGTAGAAGGAGTAATAAGAGAACAGCATTCAAGGGGACTGAAAATCTTATTGTGTAGAAACAGCAATAAAAGAAGAGCGTTCAAGGGACTGAAAATGTTATTGTGTAGAAAGAGAAATAAAAGAACTTAAAAGAATTTAGAAAAGAGAATAGCGGACAATCACAAGAAAAGTGGGTTTGTTTTGGTTTTTGGGGTTTTTTGGGGATTTTTTTTTTTTTTTTTTTCTTCCTTTTTATTTTTTACTTACATTTATTCGATTGTAACACTCTTCTTCTTGACCTGAAATAATGGAAAGTTTATCCAAATAAAAATCCGCTGGGTTGTAGTTAGTCGGACAAGGTAATCCACAGCTGAAACAGAATTATGCTTAAACTTTATTCTGACGCATAACGCATAACCTTAAAACATTCAAAGTTTTCTTTATGTAATGAAATTTCTATAAGTACCATTACCTCCTTTTCCACGGTGGATATGTTACAAGATTCTTGACGAATGCATGATGCCTCTGATAATACTAAACCCTATTTTTATGCAGTGGAGTGCAGAAGTCTTTTGCTAACTACATAAAATGATTATACACATTTAAGACGTTAAAGTTATTTAGCAATACGCTGTTATATGTAGTGACTGTGAACATTGAGAGTTATAAAATAAGTTACGTTGTGTTGGGTGTGAAAAAGTATTTTTTGTTGACATTCTTTTTTCATTCGGTTTTTCCAGCTACGAGTCCTTTTTTAAAACTGATCGTTTTGTGTTCATTTTGTTTAGTTCTTTTTTCGTAACAGATTTAATGTTTAGTATAGAGCTTAGAAAAAATTCGCAGTGTGAGATAGGCAAGGAGTAAGGCATGTAGCAACATCAGCACGGCTAAGGGCATTCCTTTAAAGGCAAGGAAGGGCAAAACATTTTAAGTCAAGTGATAGCGATTGCTGTATGAGTCGTACGATTTTTGAATCAAGCACGGGCAACGCCGGGCCATGCTGCTAGTGATTGATAAAAAGCAGATTTGTTTTGGAAGTTACGTTTTCATAGGCACCGTTTAACAGATGATACACAGCTTTAAAAGTCTTAAAACTGAAAAAAACAAACATGTAAAACTATAAAGCTTGTAATTAAACTTTATTCAATATAATATGAGGTTCGGCCATTATTTTTATAGTAGAGTAGTTCGAAAGGGAGGCAACTGGGTTTACTTATTGTATATCATGGCAGTGAACCACAATTAGGAAACACGTATCAACGGCCGAGCTCTCTATATTCACCCTGTATCGTCCTCAAGATGATAGAATATTCGACAGAATATCTGAGAAGATTGATAATATCCTCACCGAATTCCCTTCAGCTAACATTCATATTTGTGGTGACTTCAATATTCAGTTATTTCGTCAACTCGAACAAAACTAACGAAGAATGCAGGTATTATAGAGACTTTTCTATCGCCTATGATCTAAAGCAGATCATTGTAGAACCGACCCTCATTCCTGATGTGACAGGACATCAGGTGAACCTCCTTGACCTCTTCCTCACATTCTGCCCTGAAAAATGCCTTGCAGAACTTTTACCCCCGCTGGGCACTTAAGATCACTCAGTGTCAAAATTGATGCTAAACCATAGGCATACATGACCGGCTGTTCCAAAGAAAAATCCTTTGGTACATGAACACTTCAAATCTTACATGCCAGAAGCTCCTCTCAGCCTTCTTCAAACACTCTGCCTCCAAAACTGCTGGCCTCTTATCAGAATGGATCCTCACTGGCATGGGGAGTTTTATACTCATTCCAATAACTAAGCAGAGCTGTCAAAATTACCACAACCACGGACTTGGCATCTGCATTAAGGACAGATTTCCCTGTAACAGACCCTCGCCAAAAAAAAAACACTCTCTGATCTCCTGTATATGTGCTTCTGCGTGGCACTCATCCACAGTTCCATCTTCATTTTCACCCCATATCACCGTCAGGATAATGGAACTTTAATGTTCGACTGAATATCTAAGACGATTGATAAGGTCCTCACTGAATTTCCATCAGCTAACTTTCATACTTATGGTGACTTCAATATTTCCCACAAAAAGAGTAGTTAGCCTGTCCACTCAAACAAAACTGACAAAGAAGGCAGATACTGTTGAGACTTCTTCATCGCCTACGACCTAAAGAACCCGCCCACATTCCTGATGTGAAAGGAAATCAGGTGAACCTATCTTTCCTTCACATCCTGCTCTAAAAAATGCCTCGCAGAAATCTTACCCCCCTCTGGCCACTTCAGATCACTCCCTAGTCAATATCAAAGTCAGTGTCTATCCCTTGATAGACCGTTCCATAGAACGATTTTTCGGTACATGAAAGTAGTCTGGGACAGTTTCAAATCGTATATGGCGGAAGCTCCTCGGCCTTCTTCAAACACTCTCCCCGCAAAATCTCTGCTCTCGTATCTGGAATGGCAAATTTTATACTTTGGGAAAAATTCCAGCAGAAACCGATAAGCCAGCCCTAATTCACCCCTGAATGTACTGCAGCCATAGCCCATTCTAACCAATACTACAATACCTATGACATGGAGCGGTGTAGTAGGACGATTGCTGCATTCAGAACTTCCCGCAAGAATTCTAGAAAATGCAAAGGGGTAGCCCTCACCAAAGTTGAAACAAGCGAATTGGATCCCAGGAGGTCTGGAAAATCTGTAACTAAATCCTGAATAGAGGTAAAGCATCAATGCCTACTATTATAAATGACCTCGAGGTCATTTCATCCTCGTCGGATAAGGCCAAGCACTTCGCCTCGATCTTTTCCTCAAATTCAACGTTAGATGACAAAGGCCATCCCTTCCCGACATCCCACGTCTCACTAAGCACAATCTCAGTAACATTCTCCTTAAAGCCCAGGAAAGTTATCAAAACTCTTGACCCTAAGAAGACTACTAGTTCAAACAAAATCACGGTGGTCGTCCTTAAGAATATTAACCCAGATTTATCCCTAATTTTAGTGAAACTATTTAACCGCTGCTTGAAGGAAAAATCCTTCTAAAGTCTGTGGAAAGTGTCAGTGTATGCCCGGGTTTCAAGAATACGGGTGAGCGCTCATCCCCATCACTGTATAGACCCTTCAGTTTCAACAGTATTATCAGCAAACTATTTGAAGCTATAATCAACAAGAAGGTTGTTGATTACCTCAATAGGTACAACCTCCTGTGCGACAATCAGTATGGATATCGATCTGCCCTGTCCACTGCTGATATCGTAACTGTGATTATTCACAGAATTCACAAATGCATTTCAATTACCGTTGCATTAGATATTTCAAAGACCTTTGACAAGGTGTGGAATAAGAGGTTACTGCCAAACTCACTAGCTATGGAGTCAGTGGAAGAGTTTTCTCAGTTATAAAGTCTTTTCTAACTGGTAGGTCCCTGAAGGTAATTGTCAATGGCCAAGGTTCGCTTCTCCTAAGGTTCGCTTCTCATTCCAACCATCTTCCTCCTCTACATAAATGATCTGCCTAAGAATATACTCCGATCATTTGTGAATATCTATGCTGATGATACCACGGTATGTGAGTGTACCGCCAAAACCCGTGATGATCAGAGCTTGGTTATATTCAATGCCTCATAGACCAAATTAGGGACCTTCCACCATCACTGACTGAACCCAGAACTTTCATCAATTGTGATGAACGGATGTTCCCTCGGGACCTCGAGCGCCTATTGGGGCAAACTTAACGCAAGTGGAACTCATAAATATGATTCATCGCTAAGGATGCTGGGAAAATTGTTACTCCAGCAAGTACTTACTCTTTCCACTCTTAATGGCGTCTTTACGTCTTTGTGTGAGACGAATTATTTTCCACTCTGCAATTCCTTTCTCAGAGGCGAGACGTTGCAAGCCTCTCACTACTCTATCGCTATTTCTTTGATGAGTTTTCAGATTAACTACATTCCTTAGTCCCACCTTCACGGCTAGGACCCACCACGCCACGCCACGCCACGCCACGCCACGCCACGCCACGCCACGCCCATTGTAGAAGACCACCCTCATTCCCTTCGTATTTCTTTGGTAAGATGGAAGTTCCACTCAAGCAGCTTCTTTCTACAAACCGTTGCCTTGTAGAACCGACTCCCGAGAGGATGCTTCCCCGATCACTACAATCTTAACCTTTTCATGTTCTGTAATCCTCTACCTCAATTTGCCCCAGAACCTTGTACAAGGTGAATACCACTGTAAAAAAAAATAGCCACCGAAATACACTATAGCGCTCATTGAAGCAGAACCATCTCTATTGCACAAAAATGATGGCACCAAAATGGCCTCTTACTTTATTCAATATAATAACTATTATTCTCTATTAATGGTGATTGCAGTAACGAATATGGCAAGCTAAAGAAAAGAAAAGAAAATGAATCTAGTTTTACTTTGTAATTGAAAATAGATTATTGTTAATAAACAAGTAATAATGATGGGATTAAATTGCTTCTGACAATACACGTAATTATCGATCGAAATTAACAAGTAGATTTTACGTTCTATTATTAAAACTTAGTTTCTGTTTATCATAGGGTTTTTTTCCTTAATTAAAAATTGTTCTTGGTTGCAAATGACAACAAAAATAAAGAGAAGAAAGAAATGACCAAATGGTTCCTTGCTCATGTTAACGCCTGTTTTACTTTTTTTTTTTTTTTGTTTGTTTGTTTGTATCATAGTCAAATGCAAGGAAGAAAACCATACTCACTTCCGAAAAAGAAGTAATGCTTCCTTGGTTGGTCCGATGAAAGCGACTTCGCCTTCAGCCATAAGAATGAGACTGAAAAGTAAACAAAATAAAACTTTAAGAAAATAAGCAAAAGACTTCTTTTCTGTGTCATATCCTTTCAGAACATGAACGTTAATCTCTCTCTCTCTCTATATATATATATATATATATATATATATATATATATATCTTCTTTTGTTGCTCGAAGTAACTAAAAAATTAAATAAAAACAAATTATTTTTCTCAACTAAGTAAAGCTAAAAGGTTGATGAGCGTAAGTGGGACAACCCTTGAAAAACGTGACCGTTTAACGATCATGTTACATATGAAACACCGTACTTTAAAAAAGAACATTTAGACACACAAAAATATATTTTTAATTATTGTAATGATTGTATTGTAATGATGATTTGTATATGGTAAGGTGATTTGCATTAATCTTTTTAATTTTCGCTTAGTAAATATATTCTTCAGTTAATAATTTCAAAACCTATGATGTTTGGAAAAAATTTAAAACATTTTCGAATCTTTATAATTATAAAAAGTAAAATTTTTGTAAAAATTAATTATTCATCGATTTTTTCTTCAGATTATAATGTCCTTAATACATATTATTTATAAAACAATTAAACGCTTATCTCATTAAATAATTATATAGTTTTATTGCAGTTTTTATTTTACGGTTTGGTAAGAGTTTAAAAAAAGTTAATGATTTACCATCTCCAAGAAGTCCTGCTTTTAACTAATAAAAAAAAACATTTCGTTGACGATTTTAAATTCTAAAAAAATTTATGAAATTAATTAAGGAGGGTGGTTAACAGATCTAAAAATATATATATTTTCACCAAGAATATCTTAAAATAATAATTTAAAAAACAAATTCATTCATTTGTGAATAAGTCCTGAAAGTTTCATTAAATCCGACAATAATTTGATTTTTGCAAGAACTTCCAAATTAATGTGTTATTTTACCGGAAAAAAGACGCGAAAATGTCCGTTACCAGCTCTGTTACATTGTTGACGCATAAAAAAAAACAATATTTTTAAACCAAATTTTGAACGTGTTAAAAAAGAGTAAACAATTTTAAAAACTACTTAAAAATACTTTGGTCTTTCCTCTTAATAACAACATATTACATTCACTTACGTGCTAATACCCTTGGGAAAGGTGTGAATCCTCTTCTTCTCCCTCCAGCTATGGGTAAATAGCAGGAGAGACTGGGTTCTATAGCCTTGGATGGCAACTGGTCTAGGAGAAGGAAAACTCTGAATTCAAAACCTGCGGAGGGTGAATGGAGTCTCTCTGAGCCTTGGTTGGCAATCCATTTAGTGATGGTGTCACGATAAAAACACCCTTGATAGCCCTAGCGAAGCATCAAGAATTCAGCTATTTGACAAGATTACGAACTACACCAATCAAAGTATTAGCTATGACAGATAAGGATTACTGGAAAGGTGTAGTGAGTTCAATCTCGTCTGAGGCCGCAAGATGATGATGATGTAAAATTTTCTAGGCCCTCTTTCCTCCTTATGTGTTCCAGAAATTTCAACTGATTCTTTCTTATCGTAAAGTCTAAGCTTCCTTGTAGTTCCGGTTTCCCTTACAACTTCCTCGTTGTCCACATGTTCTGTCCCTGTTATGTCAACAGAACATTTGTGGTGCTTCATTTGTTAGGAGACTGTTCAGTGAAAACTCTGCTTGCTTTCTTATTTGCTCCGAAACCTTTACAGGTAGGTGCTGAAAAATACCGTCGTTTGTTGCTAACGTCCTACTTAAGTCATAACTAATCCGTAGATTTTTACTCAATTCACCCACAGCAAGGCGATAATGCCACTAAAACATGGGGGGGGGATACTGAGAATGAAAGAGAATGAGAAAACTTTAGAAGGAACCGGAAAACCATTCCTAAACAGGAAACAAGGGATAAACCTCTACTCCTGTTCAAAAGACCGAGTAGGTGTGTGAACCGGACGATCCACTTGTGCCTTCTGTATGTGTCATTGAGTAAGTGATTTGTTTTGTTTTTTACGGTTTATCAATCCTTTCTGGGTTATTTAAAGCTGTGATATATATTTTTGGATTGTAAGAATAATTCATTTAAATACATGAGTGAATATTGCATGGAAACTAAAAGTAATTGATGATATATTGATAATATTTAACTCATAGCTAAATATGCTGAGAAGATGAATTCATACTTTTCCAAAGGGTGTTTGTGTTTCCATGAATAGCCAAAGTTGACTGGAATTTTCTCGAAATTTCTCCGATTTCTCATTCCGTCTATATCCATTACACCAACCACAGCACGTCCTTGCGTGTATCAGGATCTTTCTTATAGTTAGACATTCGCTCTTTTCTTCCTTGGCACTCAGTGCCCAACTCTTCCTGTTGCTCAAAAACTCCAGCCATCTAGGTCAATCCTCGAACAAGTTTTAATAACGCTCAACTTCCATAGTCAGGAAGTCGTAAAATAAATCTAAATCATTATATGTATACTACTGTTGATAATGATATATCCTTATGCAAATTAATAACATTTTTTTTTTAAATTACACTCACTGATCAAACATAAAAAAAATAGAAGAAGAAATTTGATGAATGGTGGCAATGATTGTTCGGCCACAAGCTGCAAGGTCTCTTAATGTGGCTACAAGATTTCTGGCTAAGAATGAATCCAGACCGGACGTAGGCTCATCTAAAAAGATCAGTGGTGGATCTGTCAAAATCTGCAAATAAACATAAAAAGCATCCAAATTACAGTTGACATTTGCCATCGACTGCGTTTATTTCACGCGTTAATATTCTCACGTATATTTTGTACCTACCCGTTTTTTGTTTGTTTTTATGTTTAATTCTCATACATGATTTTATATTTTTTTATTTTCCCGCTTAAAGGCGCCAAAGGCAATTATTAAGCTAAACGTCAAGTCGCAAATTATAATTATTAACATTATATATTATTAACAAATAAATAAAAAAGGGCAAATACTATGTAATTAGCCAATCTCCAAACTATATGCGTCCTGGGTATGATGATAAACTACATCCGGCAGCAAGGCCTCTACTCGGGAGGTTAACTGTTATTGTTTCCTAGCTCAACTTGATCCGGGGTGGTGGAACCTGTTGGGGTCCCACCTGTGTGCAAGTGGTTAACCTCCAAACTGGGGTCAAAACACTATGAAAGTATAAAAATGGATGTTTATAGTAAAAATTCCAGCAATATATTTGACTCTCGATAAAAACAAAAATAAGTCAATGACGCCTGATCTACAAACTGATTTCTTACAAAGAATTACATATTCTATTCATACGAACCTATCTTAAAAGTTTTGTCGGCATTAAATAACCCATTGAGTTGTTGATATGCCATAAAACAAAAAAAATCAAACCAAACCAAAATATGTAAAATCCAAAGTTATCTTTATTAGTGATGCAACTAATGTTGAATTGGGATCAAATATCGCTTAGAATCCGACAGAATGTAGCTTCTGATGAAGCTTAAATAAAACCGAAACATGTTAAATTTATAAACGTTTCCTATTTGTTCATTATCCTATCAATCCTGCTAATCCCGAATCAAGTGGCGACTAATGTTAAATGATTTTTCAACATACATATCCAACATCCAATCTCTCCTCTGTATATTTTCCGTTGTTAACACAACGTTTCGATCTTGAGGTTGGAATAATCAGTAGTAATGTTCTACTGGGTCACTTTTCTATTACTGCACAGCGATGGCTACATATTTACTAAACATAACTTAGCCTGGCACAAAGTACGCTGATAGAACGCTCAGTGAAGTTCGAACTTGCTACAATAGCATTGGTCAGTGAAACTAGTTTACTTACTCCTGCTCTACAATAAAGTGTCTATAAACATCCCCTCAAGATGACAATAAAAAAAATCGAATTAATATAACAATTCAGATATTAGTAGTGAGCAATTTCTAACGTTTTTATATACAGCGAGGTGATCTTGAGAGAATTTGGATTCCTATCAGGATTTATTATTGGTGGTCACAATCTTAACATAAGATATGCAAATGACACAGTGTTGATAGCAGAGCCAGAAATGAAAATATAGGGATTTCTATAGAAGGTAATAAAAGAAAGCGTGAAGAAAGGACTAAACATCAATTGTAGGAAAACAGAATGTATGTTTAATAGCAAAAAGACGCAAACTACGAATTGGAAACACCAAAATCAAGCAAGTAAAACATTAAACTACTAGTTATTTTTCTTAACATAGGACGGAAATTGTGACACCGAAATCCGAAAGCGCATTGGAATGGTGAAAGATACCTTCCAGAAACTAAGCAAAGTATTAAGATACTGAAAAGTTTTGTTAGGAACAAAGAAAAGAGTACTGAACTGTTATGTAATATCAGTCTTCCTATATGGAAGTGAAAGCTAGACGATCTCCTCATAGACGAAGAAGAGACTTGAGGCAACAGAAATGTGGTTCTACAGACAGTCACTGTGGATACCATGGACATTTAAATTACTAGTTATTGTTCTTAACATAAGACGGAAAATGTGACACTGAATCTGTTTTAAAGGCGCATTGAATGGTGAAAATGCCTTCCAGAAACTAAAATAAATGTTTATTAAGAAACTGAAAAATTTTTATTAGGATCAAAGTTTTTTTATTACTGAACTGTTATGTAAAGGAAGGAAGGAAGGAAGGAAGGAAGGAAGGAAGGAAGGAGAATAAGTGATCTCGGGATATAAGCAGTTACGAAGATCGCGATCTTTACATTATCAACGATCTCAATATCAAAATGAGAATTTGAATTTTTATCATGAACAAAAATGCCTGGTACTATAATAATTTGTCTGCATTGATTCGCTATGAAGAAAAAATATACTGAAAAAAAGAAAAAACAAAAAATCCTAATATGCGATTATGCTTTTTTAATGTTTAATGTCAACGTCGGACGTTTCGGTCTAATAGACCATCTTTGTGGGCATAAATTAAAAAAAATAATTAACATAGACCATATACAATTTCAACATGAAAAAACGATGGACATAAAAAATCAAATACCAATCAAAAACAGATAACTTCATACTGTCGGAACTATATCCATATATTTGCTTACATTGATCGCTATATACAACTTCTTTTTTAATATCATATGCCTTCAGGCTGTAGGCGATCATGGCTCTCTACAGATATCTTTTCTTTATTATATGTGAATTGCCATGACTTAACGTGAAAAATAGTAGACGTTACATAGTTTCAGTGAAAAAAAAAAAGAAAGAAAGAAAGAAGTGTTTAAATGTCTCCTGCTTAAATAATAGACTATTCAGTTTTGATCACGTGAGAAGACGGCATCAAAGACGCTACTTGGTTTGAGTCAGAAAATGAAAGAAAGAAGTGAATATAAGTGTTTAACGTCTGTTTCAGTGAAATGGAAAAAGTTGCCAATTTCAAATCTTTTCATTTGTATTTAATTCTTAAAATAACGACCGGCATTCATATTTATGATTGTTATTGAAATATTTTGTTAAAGTTGTTAAGCTCAAATATTTAACGATGCGATAGGGGAATTTCTACGGATATTTTATTGCCGTCGAACTCACCCTGAGTTTAAATGCAATCATTAACTGAAGAATTAAGATTCATCAGAAATTTAAAATAGGAAAATCGTGAAATTTTCACAGCTTAAAACTAGCTATCATTATTATTATTATTATTATATTTCTTTTGATTTCTTGTCTGTACACACTTCTTTCAGGGTGCCGCCCAGAGACCTAAGGTTAGAAATGGCATCATTTTCCACTGACCAATTAAAAAAAAAACAACACAAACATATTTTACATAGATAAACCCCTTCGTAAGGTGTGGGCTGTACTCGTGAGAACATTCTTTTCTATTTCTTTAAGGCATGGACTTCCAGGAATCTTTTTCAACCAATCCGATGTCTCCAACTATAACAGGGATTGTTGATGTTCCCATATGCCACATTTTTGAGATTTCGATTTCAAGGTCCTTGTATTTTGATAGCTTTTTGAATATCTTCAAAGATACATTGCAGTCTGCAGGGACTGCCATATCAATAATCAGGCATTTTTTTTTGTTTGCGGTCTCTAATAACAATGTCTGGGCGGTTGGCTTTGATTGTTCTGTCTGTGTGTATTGTGTAGTCCCATAAAATTGTAACAGGTCCTATCTCCGTAACTGGGTCTGGGTGGTGTTCATACCAATTTCTTTCAGTTTCCTTCCCGTAGAAGTTGCAGATTTTCCAGTGCAGATATTGGCCCACTCTGTCGTGCCAGGTTTTATATTCAGTGGGTGCCAATACCGTGCAACCTGATACAAGATAATCAATTGCTTCTGGATATTCATCACAGAATGTGCATTTTGGGCTAACACAATATTTTAGCATGTGTGCTTGATAATTTCTAGTTAACAAGCATTGGTCCTGTGCAGCAAGAATAAAACCTTCAGTTTCAGCTTTTAACTCTGCACTACGTAGCCAATGATGGGCACGGTGTTTGTCTCTACATCAGCTTGTTTGATACGGGCAGGGTATTGGCCATGAAGTGGTTTATCTTGCCATTGTTTCTATATCTGGTCGGTTGCATTTGTCTTTGCTTTCTTTTTTAAGTATTTTTCAGCTTCAGTCAGTGTATTGTGCTTTACTTGTACTTCTGCACCCATTTGAAACTCCATTTTGAACTTGTTGGCTTCCTTTATTACGGAATACAGACGCTTACTACTTTCATGTTCTTTGGCACATATCATCATCCAGTCTTCTGTAGTTTCCAGATATCTTTGAAGGCCAACTGTTGTAGTTTTGTAGGAAAGTTCTAGTTGAACTAATCCTCTGCCTCCTTCGGATCTGGGCACATACAGACGATCAACATCAGCTTTGGGATGATGCATGCAGTAGCAAGTGATAATCTTTCTCGTTTTAGCGTCCATTCGCTAAATGTCAGTTATGGTCCAGTTACGAATTTTAAAGTAGTATTGCATCACAGGGACAGCCAAGATGTTTATGGCTGATATTCTGTTTTTTGAGTTCAGCCTGTAGTACTCCTTTCTTACCTTCTCCTTCATTTGGGTATGTTGCATACCATCTCCTTCGCTAATTCCTGGGTACTTATAGGCTTCATCTTGTTCCAATTCCCTAATCTTTGTGACAAAGTCTAAATCTATATAATTCTCCCTTTCTTGAATGTTATTTTTGCTTATTATTATTTTTTTATTATTATTATTATTACTGGTTGAGAGAGAATGAACCTAGTGAAAGTTTAAAAAAATAGAAACGGAACAAAACAAATGAATGTAGACTGATTGATTTATAAAATTTGAAAGAATCAAAACTGAACAAGAATATTTGAAAATGTTAATAAACAGAAAATCCAATTTTGTTTTGGAGTTTCATATTGAGAAATTGTTTATCATTGTCAAGGTGATTTTTTTCTTGTAAAAAACGATGAGATAAACATTTTTGAAACGTACCTCGGAAGCAAATGACAGCCTTTTTCTCTCACCGCCTGAAATACCACGAATCCTCGCATCGCCAATCAGAGTGTTTTGACATTTAACTAAATTCAGCTGCAATATCGATCAAAAAGTTTTTATGCATTAGAAAAGTTAACGATTTATTTTATGAACGTTATACTGAATATTTTTTATACTTATTCATATATACAAAACGCAATATTATATATATATATATATATATATATATATATATATATATATATATATGTATATATACATACATACATATATATGTGTGTGTGTGTATATATACTGTGGATATTTTGGCAGCATCTCTTCATTAAGATATGTCTCATTGAATAATTTAGACAAGTTTTATCTACTTATTTTCAATAGGATCCTCTTATATCCACGGACAAGCTTCTTGGTATCCTTATTAAAGGAAGAGAGAAAATTATCATGTTGATACGTATTCAGTTATTTCGAGTACTTTCGATACTAGCACAATAAAATAAGTAAAAAACAAACTTGTTTAAATTATTCAATGAGACATGATATATATATATTTTTTCAATTTCTTTTTAAATTTGTAGGTCTAATGAATTGGCTCATAATTACGCTTCCAATGTAATAAATTATAACCATGAAATAAATATGATATATATATATATATATATATATATCAGGGTCGGATATATATATATTTACACCTTAAGAGATCACTGGACTAATAGAATTTGAAGGCCCTTTCATTACGTATGTTAGCCCACTTTACCCCCGTATCTATAAAAAAAGATATATTTTTAGATGATGATTTTCTGTTACACAATTGAGTAAAAATAGAAAAAAATTATGCAAAACTAAAAAAAGCTACATCAATAATCAATATGTATATAAAAAATTTTTTTATATATAAAAATGATGCATCAAAAAATAAATTGGCCCTTTCAAGGACTTGAAATTTACAAATTTTCTGTATGATATATATATATATATATATATATATATATATATATATATATATATATATATATATATATATTTACTGAAACAACATCTTCGGGGGTTATTCTTTATATAACTATATAAAAAAAAAAATCGTGAATAATACCCAAAGTAAAAATTACGCATGAGATATCGAAAAAAATTAATATTCCCCTATGCTCGTGCAAACGCCTCAGAAAAAAAAAAGAAAAAATTTTTAAAAATAAAAATTTATGAGAAAAATCCTAAATTAGGAAAAGGACATACTCACTAGTAAGCACTAAATATGTCAATAACGTAAGCACAGTTTCAAACTTGACATTTGTAAATAAACGCAAAGTACAGATAACTCTTTAAAAAGTCAGGAATCGTTTTGACATTGTATTTATATTATGAACATGACCCCTTCAACTTCTAAAAATGTTTTTAAAAATCCATAATTTTCGATTTCGACAAATAGCGTACATAGAGAAAAACTTAATGAATGCTAATCTACAAATATTATTGCAAAAATATTTTTATTTTTTTTATAAGTCGACTAAAACTTCAGTAGTACCAGAAAAATATTTTAGAATTTCTAATAAGTGCTACACACAAATGCAATGACACAACATACACACACACATTCTTGAATTTGTCCTTTTAAACCGAAATCCTATCTTTGTCAACACCATTGTTAATAAAAAGTTTAATAAAATCAGTTCGAATCTACATATGCTGTAGGGGAGATAATTGTAAATTTCCATAAACCATAATTTTTTTAATTAAACAAAGAATCTTGAATGCAATTAAATGAAAAATAGGTTAATAATCATTTATTCAAATAAAGGGGAAAAAATTAAGTTAAATTAAAGAAATAAAAATACTCTTTTAAAAAATGAATATTAAAATAAAATATTTAAAATAACATCTAAAAATAATGAAAAGAATTATTTGACAAAAGTTTAATACTTATTCATTTATTCAAATACTAACGCTGTACTGTTACTACATGTATGCCGTGACAATATTTCGCAGCACAATTAGGGAGATGTGCCACGGCACGTTGGTTGGGAATCACTATCTTAATATATTTTCTTAGTCGAAAAATATCATGGATGGCCCAAAAATTTAATTACTTTTTAGCTTATATCTCATCCTTCATCAAAATGTTACTAAAATACATTCAGAAGATTTGGACATAATGTTGGGAAACACAGAAAGGAGGGTAATTATATAAATTATTTCCAAAATTATTGATCGAATTAATAATGAAAATGTTTCAGCTAAGAAATTAGGAGAATTTACCATTGTTTCTACTTCTTTAATTATCCCTTCATACGTATCTATAGAGAATTGAAGAAATTCCCTGTCTGTTGAAATTTACTTACCTCTTTAATGACTTCATCTACTCTCGCCATCCGCATCGCTTTGTCGTTTGATTTGTCCATTCTCAGACAAGCCTTTTAAAATAACCACATAAAAAACAGGCTGTTATAATGACAGAATGTAATAAATAGAAGGAATATATATATATATATATATATATATATATATATATATATATATATATATATATATATATATATATATATATATATATATATATATATATATATATATATAGTATTATAAAAACACGAACCCTTAAAAAGCCATGAGATTATATTTATTTCATTGAGGTCGGAAAATTGAACTCAACTCTTCAGATCACTTAACACAAATGAAAATGGAAAAGATTTCTCCAGGCCTGAAAAACAAATTTATGTAAATATGCAGATCTAACTTTGTCGAATGAGAGGGGGAAATGGTTATTATCTAAGATTGTGGAAGGGGTAGTGATGAAAGAGATAGTATGTATTCAGAAAGAGGGGGAAATAGAAAAATATTTTAAAATAGAACGTGAAACGAATAGGTGTTATTTTTATAAACTGACTAATCTAATAGATAGATAGATAGATAGATAGATAGATAGATAGATAGATAGATATAATTGTTGTTTGCTGATGCTGCTCTTGTTGCGACATCCTTTGAAGAGTCCCAACATCAAATAAATGGTTTCTCTGCTGCATGTAAAGCCTTTGGTCTTGTACTTAGCATAAAGAAAACTGAAGTAGTGCACCAATCTTGTCCTACTCCGAAGCAATTCTGTGGTGAGAAACAAAAACCACCAGTCTACAAATTTCCACAGAAACCATTGAAAGTAGAAGACAAACCTCTGAACTGTGTAAAGTTTTTCACCTATCTTTGTAGCAAAGTCAACTACAGTGGAACTTTAGATTATGAAATCATGCATCAGATTGTTAATGCTTTCGGTAAACTTCGCCATCGCTTGTGGAATGAGCGGGGTATCCGACTGGATACGAAAATTTGGGTTTACAAAGCTGTTGTTCTTGCCATCCTTTTGTACGGCTCAGAGTCGTGGACTCCATACAGGTAACATATACGCTAGCTGAATGTGTTCAATAAAAGTTGTCTGCGGGCCATCTGTAGAGTTAACCTTCAAGATAGGACATCTAACGTAGACCGGTTTAACAGGTGTAATATTGGAGGAATCGAGACTTTTCTCATACAGTCTCAGTTACGGTGGACTGGTCATGTCTTGAGAATGCCTAGTAACAGGATACCCATGATCCTAATGTACAGCCAGTTAGATCAGGGCTACAGAAATGTAGGACGCCCATGGCTAAGATACAAACAAGCTGAACAGCAAATTTACAGCTGTCAATATACCTCATAACACCCTCGAGTGCTTAGCCTTGAAGCAGGTAGAATGGAGATCAATGTGTTTTAGTGGACTTAGCAGTTTTAAATCAGCTTGTCTGAATCATCTTCAAGAAGTGAGAGCAAGATCTAAAATATCATCCAATCTAACAGTGATCTCATCCCACAATCCTTACTCTTGCTCCATATGAGGCCTCCTTTGTTAATTACTAGCGGGTTTTTAATGCTACTTAAGATTATCTCACACAATTTCATAACTGAATCAATTGGCTTAGTTGTCAGATCCTCATACGTCGAAACCGACGGGAGAGTCCATTATTATATATATATATATATATATATATATATATATATATATATATATATATATATATATATAAGACATTTTTATGTTTATACATTCTTTTTATCTTATTTTGTCTTAAAATAATTGTCGGACTTTGTCCAGAATTTTACTATATATATATATATATATATATATTCACTACACACATACATATATATATATTTACACACGCACAGACACACACACACACACACACACATATATATATATATATATATATATATATATATATATATATATATATATATATGGTTGGATAGATGTGAGTTTGTGACCCTGGCTTTCACGCTTTTAGCGATCGTCAGACTAACTAACATATACATATATATATTTATATATATATTTTTATATTTATATATATATATATATATATATATATATATATATATATATATATATATATTTTGGTGAAGTAAGTTGAATAAAGAATTCGTATTATAGAAATATGATGAAATAATATGTTGGTTTTTCATTAAAATACTACTTTCTTCCTCAAGTCTTTTTTTATAAATTGGTCCAATAATATTATTTGAAAATATGAGCTGTCATATATTGACAGTCAAAGTTGGTATAAAGACATCCTCTTGCTGAATATAAGCAGATATATTACTGATTTCTTCGCCGACCTTTTGACCATTTACAGTCACAAGTCCTGAAACCTTCACAGTGCTGCCGCTTCTGTGCGTAAGGACATTCATCAATGTCGTTTTGCCGGCTCCACTGGAATGGACAAAAAAATTGAAGCGAACAAAGATGATTCAAACTACCAAATAATTGTAAAAAATTATCAAAGTATTAATTTAGTATTTTACAAAATATCCTTCAGACAAGCTTTATTATATAGATATATTTTAATTAAATCATATACAAACATGAAACGAGGGGTTTCTGAAGGATCCAATCTGTTATTCTCAATGGGATTGAATTTTCAAATACACAACGCGTATATATATATATATATATATATATATATATATATATATATATATATATCTATATCTCTCTCGGTCTCTCTCTCTCTCTCTCTCTCTCCTCTCTTTTTTATTTTAAATGTACTTTTTAGCATTAAAATTTACTTAATCGAGAAACTTTTCATAAAGAAAATGCAGCCCAAAGAAAAAAATTTGAAAACCACTGTCCTAGGGTAGGCATGCATTTATCTCTTCTCCCTAGTTATGGGTAAATAGCAGGACTGACTGGGTACTATAATCTTGGGTGGCAACTGGACTAGAAGAAGGACAACTCTGAATTCAAAGCCTAAAATTGATCGTTTGGGGACCTTGTGGCACTGTGTGCACTAGCTCTCTGTATACGGCTATACCAAAAAGTGTGGTCGGTAATGCACAATCCTTACACCGCTATAATCAAATCATATGGGTGGGTAGTTTTCTAAGGACTGACCTGCTGAATCCTCATACGTCGAAAAACTACTGGAGAGCTCTCTGTATATATAGGAAAACGATATATACATTTTTATATTTCAAGAACAATTTTAATTTAAATTTAATTTAAATTTGAAATTTTTAGCTTCCCCTCTTCTTCGTGCGTATGTGTAGTTTCATCAACGTAAACATCACTAAAAACGAAACGCGTCACCCATGAAAAAGTTTTCTGTTTTGTCATAGTTTTCCCTAAAATGAATGTGTGTGTGTGTGTGTGTGTGTGTGTGTGTGTGTGTACAATGACTGATGCATCAACTGCGGCGCCTCCCTCAACATCTGTGGTGTCGGGTCAATTTCGAGATGTATAATGCTACAAACCGGCCTTCACCGTTTCTATTAGATAAATTGAGCGGATTGCCCTGACGAGATTGCAGATTTGAAGAATTGAAAGTCTCTATATAACAACACAGAGAGAGAGAGGGGGGGACAGGGAGATGAGTGCTTCGTCAGTATTCCGTGATTTGTTGCCTGAAGAAGTCTCTGGCTTAAAGGTTGAAACCCCGACTTCGACTTGGAAACGAAACGCAAAGTGTCACGAAATAAGGCTGGGAATGGTCGTTAGCTTGCATGCTTGTAGATTCTTATACGAAGAAGTGTCCTTGCATAAACCTCAGTTATATAAACCTTGTTGATCTACACAACTTTTTTTTGTTTTTATTTTATAACATTGTCCCACTTGAACGGCACCAATCCAGTGATATCTTTCGACGATTCGAACTTTGCCTAAGTTGATATTGAGGTCAACACCAAGCGGCAAAGATTGCGTTCAAGCATGAAACGAACGGTGTTGACGCACGGTGTTGACATCAGTGTCCACTTTTATATTTTATATTTACATAAGTTCCATCACTGATATTTTGAACTTTTACCCATAAATATAGCATACCTTAAAATAATATTTTTATCATATATATATATATATATATATATATATAGTTAAATTCCCAGATCAATTCTGTGGACAAGAGAAATTGTCGACATGGAAAGAAAAACTCTTAGTATAAAGAAAATTTACATTAAACAGTGTTATACTGGACACACCTATTCTATTGTTAATAGATTCTCCCATCTAGTAGGAGTAGTAGCAGTCGCCAGTCGCTCAGTAAGTGAGTCAGTCAGTCGATGTCGGGCGACCGTTATATTAAAGTATCAGCCACCACAACTAGATTGCAGCGTCATTAACTATTATATCAAGTTCCTAGCGTTTTTGTACGTCGAACCTACTTTAGGACCGACTTAGTGAAATACAAGCCTCCACTGTGAAACTACTCTATAACAACCAGAGAGGTGGTTACGCATAAGCGTCTCTCTTTTTGTAAATTTTGATTTTGTAATGTAACTATAACAGCAAAAACATTTCGATTTCATTTTTGCCTTGAAAAAGTTTGAAAACGAAACACGTTGGCAAATAACTAAGATTTTTCCAACTGTTACCTCATATATATATATATATATATATATATATATTATGGACTCTCCTGTCGATTTCGACCGATGAGTATCCGGCAACCTCATTCAGTTTTTATGTGTGTGTCATACGTGCACTCCAGTCCCGCTAGTGATCTGTATATATATATATAGTGATGGGCACCTCGAGGCGGTGTAATGGTTAGCAAGCTTGTCTCGCTAGAACAATTACAACTGAGTCGTGAGTTCGATCCTCACTGGGTGCCCCATTGTTTTGGCCAAATACAAAATTTTCGCTTGGAAAATCACTATATATACAGGGTGACCAAAAAAAAAACGGGAATTTTTGAAGTGCGTATTCACAGACATTAGCAAGTGGCAACACTGCGAGACAGTGACTTTGAGCAAGTAAACATTTCGCCATTTAGAATTAAGGATGAAATTCACAGTATCCCAGCTGAGATGTTGAGGCAGTCAATAAGGAATCTCAACAGCAGATTTCAAGAATGCATTCGTACAGGAGGACGCCATCTACAGGACGTAATTTTTAAAAAATGAAAAATTCCATCATTGTTTCTTAAATGGCATGTTTTAAGGTTTCAATTACTCTGAATAAAATATTTTTCTTCCATCACTCTTGGTTTTATTGGATTGTTAAAAGTTCCTGTTTTTTGGGTCACCCTATATATATATATATATATATATATATATATATATATATATATATAATGGATAGTCTGTACAGTATTTTCAAAACTTCATATACAATGAAGATTACTTTTTATTACTTACCTTGTCTCCCATAATAGCCACAAAACTCCCTGGTTGTACAATACCACTGACTGAAAATGTAAAAAAAAATAGTAAATACATAAATAAATGAATCAGACTTATTCCAATTGGTATTTGGATTGTAGTCATCGTTCGTGAAACCATTTTGTTTTATTTATTCATTTTAGCAGTCTCATTAAGATCCAGAAACTTTATTTTATAATGAGGCTATGTTGAGCAAAAAATCAAGCAAACATTAAAAAAATATCAGTCATTTTTCAAGAGGTGTAAAAAATTATTTTCTACCTCTGCATTCTCACTTTAGAGTAGGGACCTCCACTCAATTTTAAATACCTAAGATTTAAAATGATTTTTTAAAATGAAAAAACATTCTTTTTAGCTTTAATTAATAGCTTTAATAAAGCTAAGTGATTGAATTTACTATTTCCAGTAAGCAAAATACTTTGCTGTATTTCAAATAGAAATTATATTTATTGGAATCCCAACTTTTTGGTCGCTTTCAAAAAATCGATAGATATCGGCCATTTTGATAAATTTGTAAACAAAAGTTAATTCTCGGTTTTAAAAATCTTCCAAAAATAAAATATATATTTGTGACACGTTATTTGAAAAAAAATTAGCAAATTTAAAGTTAAATTAATCTGATTTGAAACCAGTATTACTTTCTTATAGCATAAAATATGGTATACAAGCATTTCTATTTCTGATCTGCTGATTGATTTATTGGCAGTCGAAGGTGTTGACAGCTAAGTATGGCTGACCAGAAATTGACATAAATTTACGAAATCTATGTGAACGCTTTGTTTTTGGTTTTTAACTGCCTAGTAATTTTTTAAATTAACAAAATATTTTCAGCAATTATCTAATATTTTATTAAATTTTAGTTACTTTAGCTTTAGCCTTACGTTTTTATCAAAATAACTCTCACAAAAAGTAAAAAACTAATTGAAGTATGACCCACACTAAAATAATTAAATAAAATAAAAATATTTAGCGAAATAGGAATTTAAAAAGTAAAAATTGTTTTAACGTTTAAAATTTTGAAGGGATGATTGGCAAAGCCTGTTGAGACGTAAACATTATGAAACAGAAATGAATAAAGAAAGAATTACAGAGGGCCATATTTTTTAAGGAGGACAACTCTTAAAACACGTGACAGACATCCATAGTTACGAAAATGGGAATGTTTCTACAGTAAAAAAAAAAAAAATTAATCTTGCTGCAAAATGACATTTATTAAGCATTACATCTTTTTGATTCGTAAATCTATTTTTCACTTAATAGCAATATCACCAAACGCGATTAAAGTAATGCAGAATTTTAAATGATTTAAATTATTATAATTAAAATTTTTAAAAAATGAAACAATTCTTGTAAAAATTCATTTTTCATGGAATTTTTTTTTTTCTTAAGACATAGTGTCCTTAATAAATCTTATTTATAAAAGCAATTAAAAGCTTTTCTAATTAAATAATGTCATTGTTTTATTGCATTTTTATTTTACGATTCGGAGCAGATTTTCGGGAAATGCGTAGTAGTTTGAAACTTGCTTTTAACTAATAGAAACAATTTTGAGACTGAAACTTAATTTCTCGAAATTTCATGAAACTAAGTGGAGGGGTAACATGAGTAAAAAAATATTTTTAACAAGATTTTCTAGAAAAAAATTTCAAAGATAATTTCATTCATTTGGGAATAAGTCCTGAAAGTTTCATTAAAATCCTACAAGTATTTGATTTTTGCAAGAAATGTGTTTTTCACCCGAAAAAAGGCGCAAAAACTAATCATAAATATTATGTCGACTTTTTAACCAAAATTTAGTACGTGCTAGAAAGGATTACAAAATCTAATAAAATAATAAAAAATAATACTTTGGACTTTCCCCTTAATAATAACATAAACGATTTGACGACAAAACTTTGCTTTTATTAAGTTTAGGGCCTTTTTTTCATAATGGTATGCTGTTTTCGTCGACAAAGTGGACGTGCCGACTGTAAATCATTTAGCAAGCTAGTCTCACAAATAATTGCTACTGTAGTTGGTTCGATCTTCTCTTGATACCCTCATCCTGTGAACTTATGCCGTAATAAGCCAAACCCGATAAATGCTTAAAGTCGACGTTGAAAAAATATCAATTATATCTGCAGGCTAATAACGTAGTATCTACCTTATTGCTTACTGTGTTTAATTATTCCTTTACGGACGCCAGTCCGGGGCGGTCACCGTTTGTAGTGAATAGTGCTAAAATATGTAATGGACTAGGTAAATTTGTAATAAAACACAAGACACCAAACCTGTTTATGTCTTTCTTTCATTTCTATCCCTTTCCTCTTTTCTTTCGCGCGTATTTCTTCTCGTTTTTCTCTAGCTTTCTTACGTACCCTCTTTCCTCCTTCACCACTTCTTTCAAAATACTCTTCTCCTTTGCCTTTCCAAGTTCTGCTATTTTGGAAAATAGGAAAAGGAAAAGATATGCAGTTGATGAATACATATCGTGCGTATGTGTAACACTTCTCACATAAAACACAGATATTTGCACTGATCGGAAGAAGAAATGCCGATCCATAAGAAATGTAGCTCTAACCACAAAGCTTGTAAAATCTTAGGAAGTTACGTCTCAGCTGAACTGTGGAAATGGCTTAGATGTGAATGAAGATTGTAGATCTTAGAGAGGACCCTCTTCCTTCAAACTTTCTGGATTGCCACTACATAATCACAAACAAAGATCAGTAACAAATAATAACAACCACATCACTTGAGCAGATTAAACACCAGCAACAATTGAAATGGTTAGCACAAGTCATTTCCAAACAGCCATTTTCTTAGATCAACGATTAAAAAAGGCTTCAAGTGAATGAAGCCTGTAGATCTTAACCAGGACAATCCTTCTTGAAATCCTCTAAAATGAATCACAAAACTACAGAATCACAAACTGTTCCAAATAACAGAAACCACATCACTTGAGGACTTTGAACAACGGTATCGACTAAAATAAGTATAGCAACTCAAGAGAAAATAATCTTCCTGGGAAATTGTTTTAAGAGAAAGATTTTATAAATTTCAACTGTAAATAGCACTGGCAGTCAATAAAAAATGTTTCCTTATAAGGAAACAGCTAATATTACCAATCCTATTACCATTTTGTAGAACATTTCCCTTGTCTTCAGTTTTCTCTTCATCTGTGGGGAGATTGTCTAGCATTCACTGCCATACAAGAAGATTGAAATCACACAGCGATTCAGCACTCTTCTTTGTTTCTAATGAAATTTTCCTCTTTCTTAATACTTTGTTTAGCTTTTGAAATGCATCTTTCGCTAATTTAATGCATGTTCGGATTTTGGTGTCGCATTAGAAATAATTACGTAAGCAAAAACTTATTGGGATTATGGCCATTTAGTGACTAATTATCTCCCTTTTTCCGTACATTAGAACGAAACTCAAAGTTTCATTAAGTAAATCTTTGTTAATTAAATTAAAATCTTAATCTCTTAACCTATGATTCATCATCCAATAAAAAAATAACTTCCTGTCTAGTTCACAAGAGATAAATTTGGAGCCAGGACACAAATTAATTCCATGGATACCAAGATCTTTTGTTTGCATTTGGATTATGAAGTTACACCTATTTGCTAAACTACCTACCTTTTTTTTTCATTCATTGTTTTTCTTACACTGCAAAGTCCTCATGACTATCATTTATCTTAATTCGGCTAAACACTTATGGCAAATATCAAAGATAGCTACTATCATTCAATTTACGTATGATAAAGAAAAGAACTCTTAAGTAATCTGAAAATAACTCTTACACAGTTTTATATTATTGTATTTCATAAATCGATATACGTATTATAATTTATGTTAATATTGTGTTAATACTTGAATTCATTTATCAAATGTAGGTATACAATGACGTTTAAAATCTATTTTGCAAAAATGTCCCTTTTCTTAAAATGTATACATGATCAAGCCCAGTCCAATTATTTGCCAATAACTTATCATCATTCTTCACCTTTCTGTATTTAATGGCACCATTGTTTCTTGTTTGGAAATTAATTACTTATATCCGTTTTATTTCTGTTAGCACGTTTCTCGATAGATTCTCCCATTAAACTTCACGCGATTTTCCTTAAAATTTTACTTTTAGCCACCTTTCTATCTGCTTTAACTTTTCATGAGATTGATAAATTACTGATTTAAATGAATTTAAGAAGAAAGCGATAATATAAAAACGTGTACATAAAATATGAAATAGCACACGATAAACACAACTGACTTTTTTTTTCTTTTTGCAGAACGGCGTCTGTTTTAAAAAAAAATGTACCCAAATATTACATCTACAACTAATGCATTAATATTATGAAAAAGATGTCGGGTATGGGAGGCTCGAGCGCCATAGCTCTAGAAACGATCCTTTATGGGAGGGGGGGTCCAGTCAAGGTATATAATATTTTTGACACTGTCATAGGCATATGCAGTCATAATGCATTGTAAACGCCGTTCAGTAATTTTAAACACCCGTCGTCAATCTCGGCTTTACTCAAATTGTTTAATTTAACACTCTTCCATTTTCTACTCGTGAGAATGGGAGAATTGAAGGGGACTCACAAGTGGAATAGCGTAGGACGTCTCATCATCTAAATCCGACACTGCCCATATGGACCGGTTATGGTATTTTATATTGATGTAATTGTAAATGTTGTTCACAATAATATGGAATGTAAATATTATATCAGCATGTGTACGTGTGCATCCATAAAATTGTAGGTTCATAGCCATTTAAAACCAAAACAAAATATACATCTTAAAAATTTATTGAATTTATGAGTAATATTTCAATATTAATTTGTTTTTTATTTTTATCTTCAAGCAAAAATCTGAGTCACACGAGGTCAATATAAACAATAGTATAAGCCATGTCCGTTTTTAACATTAAAATAAATACATACAATCATCACTCCTCATTTTCATTTTTTATATCTATCTATCTATCTATCTATCTATCTATCTATCTCTCTCTCTCTCTCTATATATATATATATATATATATATATATATATATATATATATATATATATATATATATATATATATATGTATTGATAATATTAGTGGTCAATATATATATATATATATATATATATATATACATATAAATTCCCAATAGGATAGAATCCAGGTAGAACTCAATGTCCAGGACAGAGTAAGAATATATCATAAAAGACTAAAACACTAATATTCCATGGTTATAATTTATTACATTGGAATCGTAATTTGATCCAAATCATCAGACCTACAAATTGTTATTTCAATGTAATAAATTGTAAACCATGGAATATTAGTGTTTGAGTTTTTATAATATATATATATATATATATATATATATATATATATATATATATATATTACAATGAATCATTCATACAAAAAGTAAATTAGTGAAGTTAATGATATAAAATGGCGAAATCCCTTCGCTAACTAAATTTTAAAGATGCATTAACCTACTGATCGCTCGAGTGATTTCGAGTGATTAGTAGGTTAATGCATCTCTAAAATAGTTATATATATATATATATATATATATATATATATATATATATATATATATCGAATTTATACATTTCATTTTAAACAAATAAATATTTAGTGTTCTTTATTTAAATATATATATAATTGATTTACACTTACCATTTTTCAAAATGTGTTTCGAAGTGTAACTTTTCGCCTTGCGACATATTCCGCCCTGCGGAATTGTATGCACATCTATATTACTCCAAGACAAAGTCAATGCTTGAAACCTTTTACTAAAGCTCAAGTCCAAATTGGTTTCATCATCGACGCGAAACGCTAAATTTTCTTCAAAAGCAGCATTGTCGATTCCAGTTCCCACATTTTTTCCCGAAATTGCATAAACACCGTTATCATTTTCAACCACTGCTGACGGATTACGCACCGTTTCGACGCCATCCATTTTTCTGAAGAAGAATAAATTGACTAAATGGCGATTGTCAAATGACTTGCAAACGACTTCAAGCGTCTTTCAAATAGAAAAACAATATCCAGAGTACAAATATCTCATAAAGAAGTCGGGTCTTTCACAGCGTTGTTAATAACAAGCGATTGTCACATGACAACCTCATTCTCGATTTTCGCGAGAGGCAATCATTGGTTCTGTGTGTTATGTAAGAGAAAAAAAAAAACTCCAATACCTTTAGTTGCTATTTCTAATGCGAGTTCGTTATCAGCAGAAAACCTACCTGAGCACATGACACACTAATCTAAAGACAAGCGTCACTCGGTACATTAGACATGCGCAAGTTGTTCAATGCAAAAATTAGAAATCATTTTGAACAATTTCAAACACAAATATAAAAAAATGAAAAATAAGTAACGTAGGGGTGAAGGTAGAAACATTAAATCTTATTTAAACCTCACTTGTTCTCAAAGGTCAAATGTTCTATTGTTTGTATCGTGAAGGTTGATATTGAAGTTATAAATGATACGTGCACAAAGAAATCATAGTGTAGTTGGATTGGTTAGGCTTATACTAATTAGCATAACCATACCACTCTATAAAGGTAGAACTCTAGATAGACGACAGAAGAGGGGTCACATGGACAACGACGTAGATGATGACGACGACTACTACTACAATTGTGCGAGTAGTGGTCGCGATTCTAGTCTATCCGCTTGGTTGACCATGTGCTATTTTTCTTTGCTTTAAAATATGTAGGCTTTTTACAGCAAAACAGCCCACAAAACAGAAGTAGCAGCAGCAACGGGTTAAAAAGGAGCAGCAAAGGCAGCAGCAGCAACAACAACAACAACAACAACAGCAACAACATCAAGAAGTACAAAAAGAGCAGCAAAAACAGCAGCAGCAACAACAACAGAAACAATAAGAACAACAACAGCAAAATCAACAACAGCAACCTGACACGGAGATGATGGACGAAATGCCTCCACCTCGTGTCTCAGCATTGAAAAGGAGTAGAGACGATGCAGAAGAGGAAGACGTGACCACGCCAGACGAAGTAGGGCGGGCGGTCACATGGACAAAACCAGGTCCCTATCCGTCCCTGCATCCCCTAAAGCAAGTCCTGTTTCAGTCCCTAAAACAAGGAGCCTCTCTTCCTCCCCTTCCCGTGCTACCTCCCCCTCTCCATCCACCTCCTCAGTTCAATATCTACACCCCTCTCGTGTCCACCTCTTCTCCGCCCTACCCATATAAGGGAAAGAAGAAAAAGAAAAAAAAATCCCTGGGCCAGATTTAATATGCAAGGGGGGTAGAAAGGAGCTACAGAAGGGCTTATCGGCACTAGGTCCGCTATTTAAATAATCTACCGTCGAAAGCAAGTCTGTGGAGGACCCCAGTAATTTCCCTGAGGCTCCTGGGGTCTACTTTTATCAGGGATACGGGTTGGGGCTATCTAAAAGTTTGGAATCATCTATTTGAATGCGGTGATGTGTTCCCAAATATTAGGGTCTTTGAGCTACGCTCAGTCAAAAAAAAACTGTCCAGATTCTGTACAGGGAGAGTTCCCGTATTACTCCATCCCTCGGTATATAGGACAGTTAAGCTAACATAGTTTATGGACGTCGGCGGGATTGTCATAGATGGTCGGATGACGACGGAGTTGGGTACAGTGTGCCTGGAACAATCCGTCGGGATCCTGACACCCGCAGATTTCCGGCCAGTCTGCGCTTAAGAGATTCTGGCTTAAACTATGTCAATCAAACTAGCCAGCTTGAATGTGAGGGGCCTGAGAGATCAGGACAAGGCTGCCCGCCTGCTTTGTGATCTCGGGTCTTTTGGAGTGGATGTAGCTGCGATCCAGGAAACACACTTTGTTTGCGAGGTTGATGCTCGTGTGCTGTCTAACGACTTTGTTGTCTATTCAGCATACAGTGATCAGCTGGACAGAGGTGTTTCCTTGGATAGTTAAACGTTCCCTGTATGCGAGGGTGGACCATGTTCATGTCAGCGCGGGAGGGGGGGGCAGGTTGATCTTGGCTGATATTGCCGTGAGCAGTGGTTCGTTTCGAGTCGTTGCGGTTTATGCGCCCAACGACCAGAGTGAGCATGTCGAGTTTTTCCGTCAGTTGGGGCCGTTCCTGGTTGATTCGTCGTGCTTAGTCTTAATGGGGGACTGTATGCCATCCTGGACCCCAAGATAGATAGGGGACGGGAGCTAGAGGGAAGGCATCGGGTGATCGTAGCCTGGTTGATCTAATCGGCGACTTTGGTCACGCCGATAGATACCAGGTCGATCATCCGAGGGAGGAGATGTGAACGTGGGTTCGTAATTGGCCCTCTCTCCAGGTAGCCAGCTACGTGGACAGAATGTTAGTGAGAAGGGTCGATCTAGATTTACTAGATTGTCCCACGTTCCACCATGTTGACTATTCTGATCATAGATTCGTCTGTGCCTGGCTGGTGTTAGGTACTAGGCCTAGAATGGCTGGACACTGGAAGTTCAATCTGCCCCTCCTGGACAGGCGGGACTTTCAGCAACAGCTTACTAGATTAGTGCAGCGGAAATTAGTGGGGGCAGTTATTGGGAGTAGGTGGTGGGAGAGGCATAAGGATAGAATTAGGTCCTTCACCACTGAATATCGCCAACGACTTGCCGTAGATAAGGCTAAAAAGGTGAAGACTCTAGAGGATAGTCTGTCCCGGGCGTTAGCTTGGGGGGGGTTCCCTAGAGATAGCCGTAGCTAGGCAGTCCCTGAAGCGTGAGGCTAGCAAGCGCTATCAGGGTTAGGTAGTTAGACATAGATTAAACAAGATGTCTAACGAAGCCGTGAACATGGGCGCAGAATTTCGCAAGGAAGAGAGTCGTCGAGGTTCCGATCGATACATTCGCAAGGTCATTACCCCGGAGGGGCGCTCTCTGAGGTCGACCAAGGACATGTGCGAGTCTTTTCGACGGCATTTCGAGAGCCGTTTTACCAAGGAGCCTGGTCTCAGTGGCGACGAGTTTCACAGCTATTGGCGGACTTTCCCCGGCTCTCGCCGACTAAAGCAGCTAGCTGCGAGGGTGAGATCACGGAGGGGGAAGTCTACTTGGCACTGAAGAAGGTCGGCAGAGGCAAGTCTCCAGGACTTGATGGTCTGCCCTACGAAATATACTTGAGGCTGTCGCACATCTTTGTCCCGATTTTGACTGTGGTGTTCAACAACTGGTTCCGGCAGAGGTCCATCCCAAACCGGATTTCCAGAGGTGTGATCACGCTGTTGAAAAAGGGCAAAGGTGTTGGGCGGGATTTAGATTATTACAGACCCCTAACTCTGCTAAACACAGAGTTAAAGATTTGGGCCAAGATCCGGACTGAGAGGTTGCAGTCAGTTTTCGCGAACTTGTTGGGACCTGAGCAGACTTGTGCTGTGAGGGAACGAACAATTCAAAGCAACCTTCATCTGATCCACACGATCGTAGAGGGTGTAAAAGACAACAAGCGAGTCGCGCTGATCAATTTGGATCAGTCCAAAGCATTTTACAGGGTTGACCATCATTACCTGGCTGCTGTCCTGCAGGCCGCCGGATTCGAAACCGACTTCTGCAAGCGGATTAGCCTCCTGTGGTACAGGTGAACAGAAGACGGTCGAGCGCTTTTGCGCTGACTCGGTCGGTCCGACAGAGGTGCCCACTGTCGCCCTTATTTTATGCTTTGGCGTTGGAGCCATTCCTTCGCCGGCTAAGGGACAGGGCGTGCAGTCCGGCCCTACGCGGAATAGCTGTTTTCCCTGGTAGTGCTCGAGCTAGGGTTTCTGCGTACGCCGATGACGTATCCATCTTCGTGTCGTGCCGCAGCGATATTAAGGTGGTGCAGAAGGCGCTTGAATGGTACGAGAAGGTGACGGGGGCCAAGATTAACCGCAACAAGTCTTCCAGCTTGCGGTTAGGTGCCTGGAAGGAGGGGGTCACGCTTCCGGGGTCATTCGGCTGGACTAATGGACCCGTCCACATCCTTGGGGTAGGGTGGTTCGGGCCCGGACTCCAGCTGAAGAAGAATTGGTCCTCTTTACCGGAAAGGTATGGAGGCGTCGGTTTGGACTCACCCTTTGAAGGGGGTTGTGGGTCCGTAAAGAAAGGGTCAGGGCTGATGGACGTGTGGGATTGCCGTCTTGCCCCTCATCCTTTACCGCTTGGCTTTACTTCCTCGCGTTTACGGAGGACCCGATTTATGGAGGCGATCGAGCGTTTGTTGATCACTTCCCCCTCTTTGTGGGGTGGTCGCGGTCATGGAGGTTTATCGAGTAAAGAAGCCTGTTGTCAGGTCCGCCTTGAAGGTCATTCCTCGGGGGGCTATTGGATTGCGAATTAGTGGAGGGGTTGGCGAGTCATCGGCCATATCTCAGTAAGGTTGGTTTTCCTTAGCTGGCGCGAAACTTTTTTGACGGAGGAGATTTCGATTTTGGCGACCTTGGTGTTAGGGACGGCTTCGCGCGCCTTCCATTGTCCTCAGGTGCGGCCTTTCTGGGATCCTGTCCCCAGTTTTCTTGGGGTGATCAGCTCGTCGCGGTCGATCCTGCGTACGGACAATCGAGTTTTCTCCGGGGTAAAACGTATAGTGTTTTTGCGGCCATGGCAAGATGGTCGTGTGGATTCGAAAGGAAGGAATCTTGTGAAATGAACGTTTTCTATCAGGATTTGATTGTTTTTTTTAAGCATTTACAGAAAATCAAATCTGATTGAAATCGTTGAATTTCGACAGATTTCGAAGTGAATTGGGTGACTGGGGCGAGCCTGGTTGTCGTGGACGGGTTGCCTTGATTTTCTCTTTTTGGTCTTGGGCGGCCAGCCCCTTGGCGGATTATGTTAGAGACTATTATGTGCTCCTAGTTAATGTGAATAAGTGTTGTTCCCGGCTTTTTTTTCTGTTATGATCCATGTCGAGATTCCCAATCTCCCCAGTTTGTTTTTATCCCCCTTTTCAATATCGGCTGAGTCAGCCTTTGATTTTCTCATTCCGTCATTTATTTTTCCCTCCCCATTCTATTATTGAATGTGCTTCTTGATTATATCTATCGATAGAATACAGCGGTTACTCTTATTATTTTGATGGGTGGACAGTTCCTACTAACATTGTTTTGTTTTTGTTTTGTCTTTGGTCCACATTTTGAGTTTCTTGTCCCCACCCCATCATTTCCTGTTTCATGAAATTTTTAAATATATACATATATATACGAACATTACAATTTTTAATTCATGGGGTGTTTTGTAGGAACCTTGTGAATATGTGGTATTGTGGTGTGTGCAGGATTGAGAGGTGATGGATGAGTTCTTGTGATGAATGTGCAATTATAATGAATGAATGGGTCATGATTGTGGTTAACTAGGAATAGGATAGCTAGTGAGAGACCAGAATTCCCTCACTTCCGCTTCGGCCTTGTCACATAATTTTGTATTTTTTACAAAATAAATATACTACTACAATTGTGCGTGCTTGAACTTTATAACAAAAATGGCGTCGCCGAACGAAACTATGTTGGATTTGGAAAACCCTGAAGAGGTTATTATCTGGTTAAAGAGTTTTGAGGCAATGGCCAGAATGAAGAAATTAGTAGATGACCAAAAGCAGAAAGAAATCACTGATTTGTTTATGGCCACCGCGGGATGTAAAGCCATTAAACAAGTGTCCTTAATGACTTACCCGGAAGAAATTGAAACTTTAAAGACATTAAGGACATATTTTAAAGACTATCCAAGAAAAAGATTGGTTATTGCTGAGAGGACCAAATTTCTAGCGTTAAGACAAGAGTCTGGAGAACCTATT
This sequence comes from Acanthosepion pharaonis, assembly GCA_903632075.3. Classification (NCBI taxonomy): domain Eukaryota; kingdom Metazoa; phylum Mollusca; class Cephalopoda; order Sepiida; family Sepiidae; genus Acanthosepion; species Acanthosepion pharaonis. Next base: position 452,669 of record CAHIKZ030002349.1, read on the forward strand.
ATTAGGAAATATCTCAGTAGACTAAGAGATACTAGTAGATATTGCGAATTTAATGAACTTGGACGAAATGAAATGACAATTGAGGAGGAAATGATTCAGATTCGACTCGTGGAAGGATTATATGATACTACGCAAAGTCTTAAAACTTTGGAGAGGTTGCAATCCAATAACATGAATTTGGAAGCCTGCATTGAATTTATACAACAGAACGAGTTGATTGAAAAATGTAATAAAAAAAACAAGAAGAAATGATGGATATATGCGCAAGTAAGAAATAAATAAAATCAAAATGCAAGTATTGCAGTTATGAACATGAACCAAAAAGAGAAAAATGACCCGAATGAGGAAAGATCAGTGATAATTGTAAAAAAAAGAATAATTTTAAAGCCGTGTGTAAATGGCAAACCAACAATGTAAAAAAATGTGGAAATAGTACAGGACGGAAGAAAAAAAATCAAACGAATGTTTTTACGATAGAAAAGAAAAAAAAGGAATACTTTCAAGATTATAAAGTTGAATAGTTTAAATTTAAAGATGTAAGTCGGCACAAGAAGCGAGGTAACTCATTCCTAGAAATTGGGGGAAAAATTAAAAAGACCGAAGTTAAGAAGAAGCCCAGTAAAACTAAAAAAAATCGATGGAACCTGTATCAAAACGTTAGGTTCTTTTCAAGGAACATTTGAAACAGCGAAGAGATTTGAAACAGGGAAAAAGGGTCATCCAACAAGTGCATAAAAATAATAAAATATAGATAGACAGGAGGAAACGACGAAAACGAGTCTGGTAGAAGACAAATATAAAATTTTATTTGAATAACAAATAATCTTGTCTCAACAGTGGAGACTATCAAAAAAGGTAAGGACTGTTCTTAGCCAGTAGGCAGATTGTATTTTGTAGTGACTAGTAGAATGTTAAAGTTCCGCGCCAAAACGAAAATCAAAATGGCTAAGGCGGGAAAAGTTTCTTCAGAAGGAAGGTTCTGGAATATAGTCTTCTTGTACAAAAGGTGTATGTGTACACAATAAGGAAAAATACTCACTGCGAGGTTTAATAATGTGTGTGTAATGTTATTTTTTTTTTCAAACTGATTCGTAAAGGTTAGAAATTTGAGAAAGGTGTATGAAAAGTTCATTAATCTTCCGTGAAGAAAATTCTGTGTTCCCTGATAGTGAACGGCGGGAAATTCGAACAAGTTGTTCGCTGAAGGACAAGGAATTAGACTTAAGAGTGTGGTATCGACAGTGTTGTAGACTCTACGTTCTCTAGTAAGAAACGGGGGACAGTTCGAACAAGTTGTTCGCATCAAGACGGGGAATTAGTTCTTAAAAAAGTGCGATGACGACAGTATCGTAAGCTCTCGAAGTGAACGGCTGAAAGTTTGAACAAGTTGTTCACTGAGGGACAAGGAATTAGACTTAAAAGCGTGATAGTCTCTGCATGCTCCGGTAGTAAATAGAGGAAGGTTCAAACATGTTGTTCGAAACAAGTTACAATCACTGGAAAAATATTCGGCATAATGAGCCAAGGAGTCACTAGGAAATTTGGTCAGTTAAGATATTCCGGCCCGCGTATGGGTAATGGGCACGAAATAAATGAGTCAACCATCTTCTTCTGGAAACAGGCCGCGACTGACTTGAAAACGCTGTTCGTCGGTGACGTCAGAAAATGCGCGGGAAAAATTCAAATTTCCGTCCTAGACGGTATCAGGAGCAGCCGGTAACGTCGAAGTAGACAACAAAAGGCTGGTTTACTCCTATGTCTAACCGAAAGTGAAAGGAAGGGGTGCAATACGCGCGCGCGCAAAATAAGTAGAAATCCATGCACGATTCCACACAGGAATGACTTTAAACTAGGAAAAATGTATATTCAAATGCAAAAAATTAACCTTTTTGGAATATCAAATCTCAGAGGAGGGGTACTTCACCAGACTCAAGGTTGATACAGTAAATATTGAATGTCTCGCCTCCAAGTAATAAAAAAGAGTTGAAATCATTTCTTGGATTAGCTAATTTCTATAGAAAGTTCTTACCCAAATATTCAGAAAGAATTGAGCCTTTTGCTGATTTACGAAAGAAAAATAAGGAGTTTCAATGAACTATTTTTCACCAAAAAGACTTTGTTAACTTGAAGTTAGCATTATCCAAGAAACCGGTTGTCAAGATTTTTTGACCCTAAAAAAGAAGTCACCTTAAGAACAGATGCGAGTGGACACTCTGTATCAGCAATTCTGTCACAAGAAGGACGCCCGGTGATGTATCTTTCCAGGAGGTTAACGCCAGCCGAGAAGAATTATTCAAATATTTAAAAGGAAGCGTTGGCTATAGTATGGGAGCATGACCAGAGCAAGAGAATTTTTGTTAGGAAAAAATTTTTTGCCCAGGTCAGATCATAAACTCCTAGAGTTCATATTCCATCCCAGAAAAGAGTTACCAAAGGTCACATCCTCAAGGATACTAAGATGGGCAATGAAGTTGATGCCCTTTGACTATGAAAGAAAACACGATCCCAGACGTAGATGCGCTATCACGACTACAGTTTAAGGAGGGACAACGCGAGAAAAATCATAAAGTGGAGGATGGAATTTTAGATTGGGTGGAGACCGATGTATTACCCATTATTTGACTTGTGATGGAAACTCTACAAGATCCAGTATTGAATAGGATCTTAGAGAGAATAAGGAACAACAAATGGAGTAATTGTTCTAAAGCGGAAAGACCGTACAAAGAAATCAGACATAAATTGACAATAGAGATTGGCATAGTCTGCAACGGAGATCTGGTGGTACCACCAGAAAATTGTAGAAGATAGATAATTAAAAGCGTACATAATGATGTGCATTGCGGAATAGCCGCTACACAAAAATGTCTAAAATTGGAAGCCTGGTGGCCTGGTGGCCTGGTGGCCAGGTCACACTCGTGACGTGGAGACGTACGCAAATAAATGCCCTAAATGTGCGAAGATAAAATTTTTTCGATAAAACAAGACACATTCGTGGCCAAAGGAAACTGAACTATGGTCCATGGTTCACATGGACCATGCACATGTAAATGGTATAGGATTGTGTCTGATATTGGTGGATGCGTTTTCAGCATGGCCCGAAGTTTTTAGGGTTCATGATAGAAAGTCAGAAACTGTACAACAAATTTTACGAATAGTCTTTGCCAGGAATGGCGTACCAAGGACATTGGTAACAGATAATGCCCCAGAGTTTTGCAACGAAAACTTGTGTTCATGGTTAAAAAAAATTGGATACATACCATATAAAACCCCTCCTTATCATCCGCAATCAAATGGAATAGCGAAGCGAATGGTACAAACTATAAAAATAGGTTTAAAAGCCTTCTCTCCACAGCATGAAAAAATCGAAAAATTTCTACCGAAATTATTATTAAGCTACCGGACAATACCTCATACTGGAAGATTACAAAGTCCATCCGCGTTAATGGGAAGACAAATCAGAGCACTATTAACAATGTCAAACTCAACGAATGAGAAGATATGGTACAAGAGAAACGGAGAAAAGGGGCCAGAAAAAGTAAGATTTGTGATGCAGAAGGGACAGAATACAGCGTTGCTTTCCAAGAATGGTGGAGGTCTATTGGCGCATGCTGACCAACTTAGATTGTGCCAAAACCATGAAGACTCAGAGACTGAAGACTACTAAGGAGTTAAATGAAGATAGAGAAGAACAAGATAATAGATCAGAAGAGACAATGAGTGCTCATGGGTTTTCTGAGGAATCAGAGAACGAAACAGTGGATATTAAAGAAGAAAGAAGTAGGTCGAGATCTCCTATAAGGAGAAATCCTCTTGAAACCAGTTAAAGGGGGAGGGTATGTAGGAGAAGCAATAGGTCAACTCAAGGAGTTAATCCTAAAAAGTTTCTGGTGGTGTAGTGGGATTGGTTAGGCTTATACTAATTAGCATAACCATACCACTATATAAAGGCAGAACTCTAGATAGACGACAGAAGAGGGGTCACTTGGACGACGACTGTGGGTGCACAAACTTCATGACACCTAGTAAAACTACTATTTATGGTTGACAAAATATAGAATGTAGGAGTGGTGTGACGGTTGATGGTAAGGAGAATGGAAGCGGCGAACCGAGTTCAAACTCCAGTTAAGCAAACCGACCCCATAAAAATTCAAAACGGCAATAGCACAATTATGACTATCTGCTTCACAAAGAATCTGTATTGTGCTTTGAGAAAAAAAAAAGATGGTGTATTTTCAAGAAGAAGAAGAAAAAGAAGTTATATGATGGCAACAGCCACACATTGGTAGAATGATTTAGGTTTCATCGTAAACGTGACATTGATCACGTGATCAGTAAGAAACAAAATATGCTGGGAAAATCTGAGGGACAGGAGAAATTTACAAACATCGACATTGACAGAATGACTGGGCAATAACCTAAGCGGTACGTACAATGGTCTATTGAGATCAGCGCTAAAATTCCATAAGTTTTGAGACATTTTCAGGAGAGATTTATTAATTTCAAAAAAGTCCAAAACTTTGATCTCCTTCAAAGTAGGATCCTCTGACCTCAATGTACATGTTATAGCGTTCCAGTCACTTCATGAAAGCCCCGTGTAAGCCATCCAAATTGAAGGCACCCTGGACACTTGTCACATCCTCCTTCCTCTTTTCAGTCTTCAAAACAACTGCTCCTGAGGCTCTCCTTCTTTTTTTTTCTTTTTTAACGGTAGGAACGTGAAATGATCAAATATTTCACAAGTGGACGACGACGAGGAGGAGGAGGAGGAGGAGGAGAAGGAGAAGGAGGGAGGGCTTCCTAAGTAGGTTAACTAATGAGAAGCGAGTCCCATAGCCTAACGGAGCTGAGATCGGTTTTGAATTCAGTTTTCCTTCTTCTACACTGGTTGCCACCCAAGGCTATAGAACCCAGTCTGTCTTGCTATTTAACCATATCTGGGGGCGGGGAAAAAAAGAGTATTCATACCTTTCCTAAACACGTAAGTGAATGTAGTGGATCCGGCTAGAGTTCGAACTCGACTCTTCGATTCCTCAATCCGGGCCGATATCCATTACTCCACGTGCCTCCTTCAGCTTGGGGGACAATGAAAGGTGAGAGACAGTTTTGATGCCCATTTCTTTCAACACAAAACATTATTTTATAGCGAGTTTCCAAATTGTCTTTACGTCCTGACTGCATTCTGCAAACAAGTCAGCTGTGATAAACAGGGTTTAGTAAGCTGTGTTCAATGAGCTGCTACTGCCATCTCTTTTAATCTGGAATAACAAAAGATGGCAGGTCAGCTTATTATATATATAGTACTGATATGCAAAATTGACAATAACCTATGATAGCTATTTGTAGACAGGTGTAGGAAAATGGCCTTGTTTCTATTATCTGTCTAGCACGCAACAGTCATGTCAGGTAGGGGAACGCTAGAGAAAGAAGAGATATCTGTCTGAGTTAAGTAAAGACAGACGGAGAAACATGTAAGTGTGGTGTGGAATGTCAAGAGAGAGTTCACTAGCCAGCGGGAGATGTTTACAGATATAATCTTCCAGTCCATGCATGTGGACATTAGGGTTCTTCCTCATGAGAGGAAGATAGCCAGGAATCGAGAAATCAAAATGGGGGATTGAAAAGTTAAGATTAGTTTCACAGAGAACTAGTTATGTGCGGGGACTTTTCGAAGTTGGCACGAATACCACGAATGTTGGAGAAAAAAAGGCTGGGTGGGGGAGGTTTAGGTGACTTTTATTGAGCTGCTTTAGATTTATATCTTTGGTATCTTATAGTGATGGTTTGTTGTTTTGGTAAGAAAAGACCCAGTGTATTAGTAGCAGTTGGTCGTCTAATGTAACATGTGCTGGAAGGGAACTGGCACAGACTGCAACATAGTGTGACCTCGGAGTTGCCTACCGGAGGTGTTTGCAGAGAAAACATTCCAAGAGCGATATGGCACTGCAAGAACCTCGATATTATACAACTGTTAATCAGAGCAGCCTCTCAAGACGTTACGCAAGATTTGGGTCTCCTAAGTACCAGTCGGGAACAGCAACCAGAAAACTGCTAACCCGGTACCCTCAGTATGAAGAGACGTTGCCACAATCCACACATGTCACATAAAATTAGTGACAGCATCACTATTAAGCTCTGAGAAAAGGAAAGAACCGTAAACCCCTTCCTAAACAGGAAACAAGATATAAGCATCTGCTCCTGTTCAAGAGAAGCGGGGGGAGGATGGACCGGGCGATAGAAGAGACTATCTACTCCTATAATAAAAAAGGGACAAACAAACAAAACATATTAAAAAAAAAAAACAAATACAAAACAAACAAACAATCCTGTTTCTGATTTTCAATTATTTCCAGGAATGAACATTCAGATTAACTAATAGAACGTTTGACCAAGTGATATTTAACTGACATTCTAGTATATTAGGAGAAAGAGTGGGTAATAGGAATCGGGTAACAGAATTAGTAAACCTCACGCAGTTCTTTGTAAGGTCAGTGTGGTATCGTAGCAGTGAGCTTGACATTTTATGAACAAAGCAGACTGACATCGTTCCAATTGTGCTTTGATAAAATTACAGCAACTTTGAAGTAAATTTGTCAGATTTCCATGGCAGAAAGCACACGACTATCTTTTACTTGGGGTAGAATGTGATAGTCAGGGATGATGGTGAAGGACAGCGTTACTTAATCAACCTACTTTTCTTTCGACTTCTATCGAGTTTTTCCCAAATATTAAGAACAACCAGTCAACCGCAAATGAGTGGCAATCTGTATATAGACACAAAATTGAATCAAGCGAATCAAAGTTCAAGTTTGAGTTTTTAAAGTTGTAATTTAGTTTCAGTCCAAATATCCTTGTTGAGAAACCATCAAGCCAAATTTCTTCTTTTAATTACTAGCAACTTATGCAGATGTGTCCATATATATATATATATATATATATATATATATATATATATATATATATATATATATATATATATATATATGCCTGCGATTATAATTCTATCAGATAGATAGATAGATAGATAGATGCACATTTCATCGAATAAGACAGACAAGGTGCTTTTATTTAGTTTTTTATACAATTTCTCATGCGATCTAATCATTTTTTCTTTTCGGATGATAAATTATATAAAAACTGTCCGAATGTTCTTTTTATCCGAACGCTTTCGGCTATATATTTAGTCATTTTCAAGGGTGAAATATTTTAACTGCTAAATAAGAAATAGTTCGTTGTATGTATGTTTTATAAAATATTTTCATTTTTCAAAACACTGTCAAGATATTGTGCCCATGGTAAAAGTTAATATTAAGTGTTGTTATTTTTTTTTCTGTTTTTTTTTTTGTTTTTTTTATTAATAAAACTGCCATTATTTTTAGCCTTTTTTTTTCATGTAGATGATGCTATTATATTAGTGTTGTCAACAATTATGTTACGAATAGTATCCGGTAGGTCTCCATGAATATTTTAATGAGATCTAATGTGAGCTATGGTCAGAAAGGTGTAGAGTGGGTTTGCGTATCAAACATGTAGTGTGGCTTATATAATTATTTACGAATTTTGATTGATCAGGAATACAATTCCCTAATGGGCATTTAAATTCGTAAATAATATTTGCCCTATTTAATTTTGTTCTAGGAGGTGAATTATTATTTCTAACAATAAGGTTAGAGGTTTTAAATATTTTGTAATAAGTAATCTAAGTTTTTTTGCTACTGTCAATTGGTTTTATGCATTTTTATAATGTTCTTAATTCTGCTTTCAACTTGTTTATAATTTTCGTTCATTTGATTTTTATAAAAAATATTAATATTATTGTTTATGTTTTTAATCTCGTCGTAGCTATTACCTACCTTAGACAGAAAACGCCTAATGTGGAAATCCAACAATTGATTAGGAAATCCGTTATTAATCAGCGTTTGTTTTATATTGTTTAATTCGTTAAGGAAAAGCTTGCGAGAGGATGAATTCTCGTGCGCTCTCGTGAGGAAATTTTTAATAACACCTACCTATTTTATATCTAAGAGGGTATTCACTAGAGAAATTAAGATGGCAAGTGTCTTTACTAGTTGTTTTTTTTTATAAACAGAAGTTTTAAAAATATTATTATTAAAATTGACAAGAACATCTGAGAAAGGAAGGATTTTTTTCACTAAATTCATAAGTAAAATTTAGGACGGAATTTTGTTGAAATGTAACTTTCAGATTTTCTATTTTTTCTTGTTTTTCAGCTAAAATAAATATATCGTCTACATAACGAATATATATTTTAGGTTTAATAACTTTAGCAAAAACCTTGTTTTCAACATAGAACATATAATAATTGGAGAAGCACGGTTCAAGAGGGTTGCACATACTTACTCCATCAGTTTGTGTGTAAATAGTACCGTTCTGGCTATAAAAGGGAACTCTAGTGGTGCAAGCAAGCAATAGTTTTCTTAAAATATTGGATTGGATTGATGCAGGTGGAATTAAATTGTTTTTATACACCGAATTAATGATAATATCAGTAGTTTCGGAGACGGGAACATTATTAAATAAATTCTCTACGTCAAGTGACGCAAGAATGCCTTGGTTTGTTTTTACTTTTGTGCTTTTAAGTACTTGGAGGAATTCATGAGAAATTTTGATAGTTGGTATATGTATGTTAGAATCTGAGAAATAATAGGTCATAATGGGTATCCCGGTTTCTGTATTTTAACATTATCGTATAAGTAACCAGGTTGGTAATCTCCAATAATTTTGTTTATTTTTAGGGATCCTGCAACAGCATTGTTGGATGTTATGAGTTTATTTATGTATTTCTTTAGAGATTCGGTGATGTTCTTATTCAATTTAGTAAATTTAGAACGATCAATGAGGTACTAAAGTTTTTTGTGATAATCCAATTTATCAAAAATTACATAAATATTGGATTTAGCTTTTCTGATAACTATATTAGGGTTGTTTTTTTAATTCTTTATCAGCAATTTTGAGTTTTGTTGGAATGTTCTTCTTTCTATTACATGGAATTTAATATTTTAGAACTTCTACTTTGAAAAGATCTTTGAGGTTTTGGTGGAGAATTATCAATTTGTCCTATTTCCATTTGACATAATGATTGATGTAAAATTTCAATTTCAGTTTTTTTTTGTTTTTTTTTTTTATTTGTTTTTTTGTGAGAAGGTCGAATTTAGATTGGAGATGACAATTTGGTCCTAGATTTAGAAATTCTTTTTGATCATCCATTAATATGTGAGTGGATATTGATTTATTATGTATTTATCATGGTTTTTGGGTAGTAGAATATTTCCTTGGTATAAGTTGCACAGCTTTTTTGTAATTATTTGTCAATGGTCAACTTCATCATTATTAATACTTATGTTGATGTGGTATTGTGCGTCATTATATTCATCTCAGTTAACGTATTTTTAGTATTGCAACATGTTTTTGGATTTCATTATTTATATGTTGGGTGTCGTTCTTAGCTTTCGTTATTTGTCGTAAGGCAAGATTTTTCCTGAAAGTTATAGTATCGCTTTCCTTGTTGGCAACCATGTCATGCAATCTAATATTAGGCAGCAATCCTTCTTTCATGTGCATTTCATTGAATACAACAGACAAGGTGCTTTTATTTAGTTTTTTATACAATTTCTCATGCGATCTAATATTCATAGAGCACTAACAATCTAATGACTCGGATACACACACATACACACATGATGGTGCTAAAAAAACTCTTAGCCCAAATAATTTCCTAAAAATCTAACGAAACATCAGAATTTCTTTTTAATCCATTCTTGCTAAGAATTTTTGTGCCACTGTGGGCGAATATGTAAAGCGTTTTTATAAACAATAACGTTTCTTCAATATATCTCAGTATCTGCAGGTTATATCTATTGTAAATACGTTTATTTATCTAATTTACTGTCTTTGTCTTATTTATTTTTAGAATTTAGTAAAATTTAAGCCAAATGCGTGACCTCTCCGAGTTTGAAAAAGAGCAAATTGTTGGAGCTCGCATGGCAGGAGCCTCGATCACTAAGGTTGCTAAACTGTTTTGTTTTTCAAGAGCTACCATATCAAGAACACTGATGCAATTCAAGAAACAGGGCAAGACCTCTAGCAACCGTAGCAACTCGGGTCGGACTTGCAAACTTACTGACAGGGACTGACGCGCATTGAAACGCAATGTGACAAAAATCATCAAATGCGGCCAAAGTGACTGCTGAGTTGAATAACCATCTGAATAGTTCAGTTTCTACTAAAACTGTTCACCGTGAGCTCCATAAGGCTGCATATCATGGAAGAGCCGCTGTGAGGAAACCTCTTCTCTCCACTCGCAACATTCAAAAGAGTTTGAAGTGGTGCAGAGATCACAATTCCTGGTCTACAGACCAATGGAAGCAAGATATATTCTCAAACAAGTCCAGTTTTTCTCTTTTCCCAACTTCAGGGTGAGTTTATGTGTGAAGGTAGCCCAAAGAAGCTTACAACCCTGATTTGCCTACTTCCAACAGTGAAGCATGGAGGTGGATCAGTGATAGTTTGGGCCGCCATATCATGGATATGTCTCAGTCTAATAGTTGCCCTGCATCATAGAATCAACAGCAAAAATTACCTGAACATTTTGGGAGATCATGTTCAGCCAATGTCCCAGACTTTATTCCCTGATGGTGACTGCATCTTCCAAGACGATAATGCTCCAATACATACCTCTCGAGTGGTTAAGAATTGGTATGAAGAGCATGAAAGTGAGCTAGAACACATGGAGTGGCCTCCCCAATCTCAAGATATCAATATTATTGAACATTTGTGGTGCATTTTGGAGCAACAAGTTAGGAGCCGCTATCCTCTACCGTCGTGTCGTAAAGAGCTGGAGAAGGTTTTAATGGAAGAATGTCTGAAAATTCCTCTAGATGAAGTCAGGAAGCTGTATGATTCCACTCGTATTAAAGCTGTCTGTGAGGCTAAAGGAGGACCGACTCCATATTAAATAAATTTTCTTTAAATTTAACAAGTGTTCCAATTATTTTGTCTAACCCCTGTATATATATATATATATATATATATATATATATAGACAAAAAGAAAACTTATCTTAGCCGACGCGTTTCGTCTTCTGAGAGATTTTACCAAAGCAAATCTAAGAATTTTATTTGGTGACAAGTATTTATATACAAGAGTAAAAATGTTATTGGCTTTTCAAAATCTTTTGGTATTGGGGGTGCACATGAATATACATAGACGAAAAAAATTTTAAAAACCAATAACATTTTTGCTCTTGTATATAAATACATAACCCTTTTATTGCCGCCTACAGCCAGTGGTGTAATCACATTTAGTGATCTGGCTTCAGGGTCTTAGGACGACCTATTAACCACAGGGCTAACATTGCGCTTAATGAGCAGCCCTATACCAAAAGATCTTGAAATACTGACCCCGTTGTTGGTCGTTGGCCGATTCGATACACACTATGCCCACGCTGTGTTCTTGATCTCACAACAATAGAAGATCGAATGTCGTAGTAATCGAAGCGCTGGTTCGAGCCGTGGCGGGCACTATATCAAGAGAAGAAATATCTTCAAGACGAAAGATCCGTTGAGTCAATCTTCAATTGGTTTATATAGTTCTTGGTACAACAAAAATTAACCCTTCCTGCATAAAGCTCTATAGTGACACTAGACCTCGTCTAACGTTTTGGGTTCAAAGTTCTTGAGAGTCAGGATATCTGGTGGCAGCTGACATGGATACCAGAGGCATTCGCAGCGCAAATCTTCGAGCTGTCAGAGCTATTTGCTAATATACACTTCGGCCCAAAACCAGCGTGGGGCCGAAAGATTCTGGGGATTCGATGATTCCACAATTTTCAAGGAAGAGATAAAATTATTTCTCAATTCCTAGACTTATTTCCAAGTCTGTTTTCATCCACATGCTTCTTTAGGAGAGAAGTCCCATTTCCACCAAGGAAAATGTCCCCACCCTCTCTCCTTTTCTTTCTATCTTCCAGCTTATATTCCATTTTAGGATGGCTTTTCCAGCTCATAATTAACATTTAATCACTTCATGGCCTCAGTCACACACAGAAATACTTGTCACAAAATCAAATCCTTAGATTTGCCTTGATAAAATCCCTCAGAAGACGAAACATGTCAGCTAAGTTTTCCTTTTGTCTTTATTCATAATCTTTTTATAGATATACTCTATCAGAAATTTTTACACACATATATAAAAGTATAAAGTGAACATTAAGATTAATACCCAGCGTCAACAGTCTGTTTCATGCTTAAACACAATCGTCAGGCCATGTAGGTTGTTTTGGCTCAACTATTTATATATGCTGGTCAGCAGTGCATTATAAGTCTATTGTATTATTCTAACAGTTATCTGGTTGGGCAAAAATGGTTATGAGTGTAAATAATTGTGGATCTGAACACAGTTCCGTGGCTATTTTACAGTGTCAACTTTTTTACTCATTATTTTTTGACATTGTTTTGTTATCAAATCTACTTGTGTTCGTGTGTATCCGTGATTTGTTAATTTATTATTTACTTATTTATTGATTTGGATTCTTTACTATATATATATATATATATATATATATATATATATATATATATATATGAATCATTCATACAAAAACAGATATAGAATTAATGATATAAATGGTGATGAACATCTTCAAAGAAATTTAATAAAGTACATTAATTTACAAATTGAGATGAATGTTATGAAATCTTTTTAAATTCCAGTTGCATAAGATCCACCTCTTCTCTGCCATCTATAGGTTGATCTTATGCAACTGGAATTTATAAACAGGGATCATAACATTCATCTACAGGTTTGGGGTTAATGTATTTTAGTAAATTTGTTTGCGAGGATGTATTCTCACCATTTAAATCATTAACTTTTATATCTGTTTTTTGTATGAATGATTCGTATAATGTAAATTGAACTGCACCACATACTTGATTATATATATATATATATATATATATATATATATATATATATATATATATAAACTGACCAAAGTTAAGAAAACCATCTATTTTGGAATACATTTTCTACCAATGTAGATTTTTATCCAGATACATCAGGTTCTCATCATTTGACTGCTGAAATTACTTAGTACAACTGTAAGTTCTGATAATTTCTTCTTTCTCACATCTCACCTCTGGAACTTTTACCCAGCTTTTTGCTTTCCTGTCAACTAGGATGTCCAAAAATTTAAATGCAACATCAATCATCATCTGTCTCCTTGAATCTTGGATTTCCTATTGTCATTTTTCTTCAGTAACATTTTCTCGGTTTCCTTCACTCTTAGTAACTCCTTACATTTTAGCAGCTTTATCATCTTGCTTGGGGGTGAAATGATTAAAAAAAGAAATGGATGGATGATTGAATCCTCCTTCTGATATTTTAGACATTATAGATAAGGAAATGATTCACAATAGTATATCAATAGGCCCACAGCATAACAGCTTTTAGTTGAGCTGAGATTTTCACTATACAAAATGGTCAGTTCAATATTCTCAAATTAAGTGCACTGATAAAGCAAGCAGCATGTTTTTTCATCATTAAACTGCAGACTTAATGATTTACATGTAAAATTATGTGTTAAGAAAACCATTGTTTATAAACAGTAATGTTTGATTAGTCTGTTCATGCTGTTCCCACAGTTAATAGTTCTAAATGAACAACAAAAGCCTCACTTGAAATACAGAATGTTTGCTTTTTCTATTTTCTCTGCAAAAAAATTGTTACACTAATATTTTCAAATCTTTAAAAAAATGAGTAAAAACAAAAAATGTATCAGACACCAAAATGGATTGATTCATTCATTTTCTATGGCTTATCAACATTTCGCAGGTTATTTAAAGCCAGAAAATATTTTTAGATCAAAAGAATTTTGTTTGAGATAATAATAGTTTAGTGATACAAGTCTTACTAATCAACCTATAGCCGGGGAGAGAAGAGGTGGATTCATACTTTTCCAAAGGGTATTTGCAGATAAGTGAATATAATGAACCCAACTGGAATTGGAACTTGACTCTCCGATTAACAATTCCGAGACATTATACATTGCACCACCCACACACTCAACTTTATAGCACCTGGGTCACCCATCAAGCTACTGACCAGACCAGACATTGCTTAATTTCAAAGATCATACGGGAACCCGTATTTCAACATGATGTGGCTTTAAGTCTAGACACCATAAAAAAATGATAATCTTAGAATATCATCAATATGAAAGCATCTAAATAAAGAAATATAAAAAAAAAAAAAACTTGTATTTTATATTTTTATTTTTACAAAAATAAGTTATTTCTTCGTGACTTTGTGTTGGAAAGAAAACCTGATGAAGTCAACCTCAATGTCCACGGATTTCTTTTTATGGCATTTGTAAATGTTTTTGATGTCAAACCGAAGTTGTGCAAGAATCTCCATTTTGATACCCCAATCGTCAGCTTTCTTCTTTATATGCTGTCAATAACAGAAAATTGATTTATTAATAATACATATCAATATGCACTTAAGAAAAAAAAAAATTTAAACTAGCTATTTATATAACCTGTGATATCACTGGTAGGATTTAGTAAACTAACACACCATTATTTTCATTCACACTAATGATTAAATAGGAACACAGAAAACACTAAAAACCATGGAGAGAGACAGTAAAGTTCTCAGCCGAAACAACTCACTTAATTCTTTAAAATAACCAAACATCAAAATTGTTTTTGGATCCCCTCTTGGTTGGGTCAAGAATTTTCCACATTCTCTTGTACATAAGAAATAAGCAAGATTTCTATAGTTCAATTTCTAGTATTACTGATTCAAAGAACTACTAATTTAAACCCCTCACAGAAGAATTTGTAATAGCATATTCTTGGTGAGTGTTGCTTTTATCATAAGAAATTAAAAATCAGTAACTAGAAGATGGAGGAATGAATATCATTATATGAACACTTCTTCCATGTGACGTCCCTTGAGAACATAGGCAATTTCCTGTTCTTCATATCTATAATATATTTTATCTTTTTCTTATCTCTCCTAAACCTTGCTCTTGCATCCATTTACTCAAGCTTGCTCAGTAGGTTATCCATTTTTTCCTGTCGCCTTTTGCTTGCAATCTGTATTGTGAGTATCAAATTTTCCAAGTCTTCTTTCCTTATTATGCACTCTAGAAATTTCAACTATCTCTATATGACTGTATCAATAGAGATTTCCTTCTCTCATCCTTTAGAAACCATCTTCCAAGAACTGACTTAACTAAATACTTGAATCTGATGAAGGAACACAAAGTCACATATGTGGCACCATGTATCCACGTGATTTGAAAGAAATATTTATAGATATATGATTTGCTTTTTTACGATTTATCAACCATTTAATAATTATTTAAGGCCGAAAAATATTTTAGGTTTTAAGAATAATTCTTTCTTTGCATTCAGGCGATTTGGGAGAAAGAAAGAGAAAACGAAGAAGAAAGAAAGAAAAAAATAATACGAGACGGGTCATAGGCGAACACACACACACACACAGCTTAAGAGACGAAAAGGTGGAGGAAAAAGGTTATAGTTGATAGGTATCAAATGTCGAAAATATCTAGGTCACCTACAAACAAGCGTTGACCGATTTCCGCTTATCCGCGAAGAATGGAATTGTGTTATCAATAGATGTCACCAATTAAGAAATCCATTTTGAGAACGTTAGATTTTGATAGTGGATTGAAAAAACAGATGTAGCTAGAAGTTTTGACTGGGTGTGGAAAATTAAAATCCCACACAAGTAGTTTTCTTCAGAATTAAGTTTTTTTTTGACAGAATAGACTTTTGCCC
This sequence comes from Acanthosepion pharaonis, assembly GCA_903632075.3. NCBI lineage: Eukaryota > Metazoa > Mollusca > Cephalopoda > Sepiida > Sepiidae > Acanthosepion > Acanthosepion pharaonis. The sequence goes on from CAHIKZ030002349.1 coordinate 468,493, forward strand.
CCTGATAATAAAAAAATTTTGTTATCAACACATGGGCGAAGGAAAATGAAATATTTTTTTATTTTTGCTTTGGAGACGCCGAGTTATTTGAGATCTTGGAGGAGAATTTCTTTCTTAGGCCATGTCCAATTAGCGATAAACTGCTTGACAAATGCCACATGTTGAAACCGAGAGTTGTCACATCAACCGCTCATGATAAGGGCGATTTAATTAATTTTTTTTTGTTAAGCAAGGTATTTCTTTCCCAAAACAAAGACATAGGTTGTTCACACCCGACTAAGACGTCATTGGCCAAGTGGATCACATGACGCACGAAGGAGGAGGAAAGATACCCGACCAGGACCTCATTGGCCGAGAGTGGTCACGTGACACACGAAGAAAATCAGTCGACGCCCCTATCCAGAGTATAAGTATGAGAAGCCAATACGAAGAAGTGGGAGAGCAGTTCACGCCCCTCAGAAGCATGGTGAGAGAGGGGAGGAGAAAAGAGTTACCAAAATGGAAAAGAGTGGAAAATCCCTAACCAGAAATAAGAAGGGTGGATATGTATTTAGAATTATCGAAAGAACCCCGACGCCGTCAATAAAACAGACCCACCCCAGTTTTTGTCGGTGTCAATAAAAGCAAGACCCCAACCGACAGAAATCAGTTGAGCCCCGGACGCTTTGACAGCTGAGATGAGTGGCCAGTAGTTCAGGCAGAGATGAGTGCCCAGTGTTGAAACCGCATCAAGATAGCTGACCAAGATTCTGACCACACTTTTGGACTCTTCTTCAACCAAGAACAAGTAGTTTGAAGAGCGACTTAGAACCAGACCACAGAAATAAGTTTTTCGACTTTCGTCCAAAGACACACCGAAAAACACAAATTTCTTAGAGAGCAGACAACTTGAAGCGTTAAAATTTGCCCTAGCGAAAGCGTCGTGTCACAATCCACAAAACGGGTCGGGGGAGGTAGATGTACCGAACAACTAGACATAAAAGTTTGTTACCTTTTTCTTTGATACTTTGAACTTTGTGAGTTTTCATTTTATTTTCTTTTATACATATTTGTGTGTTATCACCCCCGTTGAACTCAGCTTGCATTACGGCCCCAACCCCTGTTTGATCTCGTCTGTCTAAGATCAATTCACAATGTGGGTAGGCAGACTGGAGATCAGTGCAGTTACCCTGGTAACCAGGCGTTGGAAGCAGGTTGGGATCGGCGAGGCTGGTATCAATCTAACCAGATTCCTACCCGAATCACCAAAGGGTTAGAACGTCACGTTTGGAGCAGCGACACCCGGACGGAGCAGCGAGGAGCGAACAGCTGACGCCGCAGCGAAGACGTCACAATTGGTGCTGTTTAGGGACGTCACAACTGGCGCCGTGGTAGATCAGGATAGAACGTCACAGTCGGCGCTGCGACCGGGGGACGACGTCACACATATCTCTGGTGAAGACACAAACTCCAAATCATTTCAAACCTCATGAGGAATAAAAACAAAGAGGAAATGAGATCCCCATTTTTTTTTCAATTTCTCCCTAGACTTTGCTCTGCACATGTGTAAACACAGATGTGAAGAGATGGGTGCTGATCAGTTAAACATTTCATAACAGATCCTAAACAAATATACTATTAGGAAACAGCATTCCTGTTTTTCCTCCAGAGACCATAGAGTAGGGCCTATGAACTTCAGTCAGTTATGTGCTATGTGTGATACATGCTTAAGCAATCATGTATCTTTTGATACATGACTGACAAGGCAGATTTTTTCCTGCAGCACATTGCCATTTCTTTCTGCGATAGACTAGTTGCCATCCATGGCTATAGAAGTCGGTTTATCCTGCTATTTACCCATAGATAGGGGGAGAAGAAGAGGATTCATACCTTTGCCAAGGATATTAGCATGTAAGTGAATATAATGGATTCGACTGGAATTCGAACTTGGCTCTCTGATTCCTTAATCTGAGCTACTATCCATTACTGCACCGTTATACCATGAGTTTACTAACTTCATAAGACACATTTTCTTATGAGCTTACCCAACTTCATAAGACACATTTTTTTATGAGCTTACCCAACTTCATAAGACGCATTTTCTCAAGGATAGTCATGTTGTTTAGAATTTGCAAATGAATATACTATGAACATATGAACATAGGTAAAAATGACAAGAAATTTGTTCAGAGATGTCAAGGTGGAGATTTCAACCTAAAGAATACCATCTCTACAAAAAAAAAAAAAAAACATTGGGGAGAAAGTATCATACTTTTTAGGTGTTTGATGATAATTGCAGAAAAAGGCTATCAAGCTCTAGATAAGAATGGTGAAGCTCAGGCTGTTGCTTTGGACATCTCAAAAGCTTTTGACAGGGTTTGCCATACAGATCTTCACAAGTTGAAAGGTTATGGTGTCTCGGGCCAAATTTTTTAACTAATCCAGGAAGGGATAGTGTCATGGGTCCTTACCCTATAACTATAGAATGAACTCTTCCTAACACTATGTATACTACACCTCTCAAGAGAGAGGGTCGAATCGAGTCAAACCGATAGTAGTTCACTCCAAACCAGACTGACAGTCATACTAACACCTTCCACATCTTTTATTATTATTTTGTGTAATATACCTTCATTATTTCTACTCTTGTGTTCGTGTTGTTCTTCCTTGGTCCTAACCTGGACCTTAACAGATAGATAAATAGATAGATAGATTGCTTGAGAATGACAGAATAGAGAAACAAAAAAACATACATAAAATTTACCCTGTTCATTATTATGACTGTCAATTACTTTTCTCCGCTTTACTCTTTTACAATAATTCTTTTTTTTGTTTCAAATGTTTCAGCCAAAGAGTCATTTCCTATGAAATATGGTAAACTAAAATTAAAGTGCTAAAATGAATACAAAAAAATAAAGATATACTGAAATAAACAGAAATGCAAGAAGCCAGAAAAGAGTTTAACAAACAAGAAGTGCAGGTGAAGAAAGCATTAGCATAGAACTTAAGCTTAGCAATTTCAACAGAAAAATAATGTGACCAAACTGCTAATTTCGTATTGCACTTAAATTTGTGAAGTCAAGATATAAAAGAGGATAGCTCATCAGAACAATTTCTATGAAAGTATTTATAGGAAAGGCACATGGAATCTATATTATGATGGTGGGAAACATTGTAAATTTTTCTTTGGATTTTGTTAAGAATCTCTAGATACATGTCAGAATTGCCAGCCTAGATGTGGCAGTAATATTTGATGCACAGGTATTTTGTGTTTTAATCAGTTTAAAAATGACAACATAATTTTTAACAAACTTTTGATAGACAAGAAATTGTGAAAAAAACAAAAAAGAAAATCAATATGAAGAGTCCTTTTAACTTCTACTAATGTCGATCCTGTATGAATTAATGATAAATGCTTCTTCACTTTACACCATTTCAAAAAGCAGAGAAACCCATACTAATGTACCTCTTTTATAAAAGTGATTTAAAACAAACTTTTAAAAACCAAGGAATATATCTGAAATTTCAATGCAATATGATCAGATTGCAAAATATTCTCATGGTAATTTTGCAAAAGAAAGCAAATGTTGCAAATAGAAATTTTCAAAAGAACCAAATTTTTTTTTTTTAAATAAAAAAGCAAACAGAAAAAAATAACATACTTCTCTTGTGGTCGATTTGTGCAAAGAATAAACAGCTTCTTGTGCAAGATCCAAACCTGCTCTTAAGAACTGCATGTCAATTCCTGAAGAGGTAAACAAATTATAATCCTGTAAATATATTTGTCTTGATAGAGTTCAAAAACATCTACACAGTTTCTTTTTCTTTTTTCAAAAATACATTTTATAACAGTAAAAATATTGGTTAAATGTCATGTTATAATGTTTTTAATGTTTAAATGTTGCCATGATTTTAGTATAAAGTTTTGAAATTTGTCAATAATTAGCTTTTTACGTAGCAAATACAAATATATCTGTTGATGAATTAAGTAGATTTTATCTGACCCAGACAAGTCATATATCTGTAAAACTTGGAAGTATAAGTCTACTGAACTTTTCTTTATCTATTAACTATATATATCTTATAACTTCAAACATTATTTTAGTAGATATCTGTGTTTGAATAGACACTCTGTTTTTTCAAACAGTGTGAATTATATTTAACAGTCTGTGCATTCAAGAGACTTAACAAAGAAATGTGCTTTCTAGCAGGGATTGAACCTGTATCTGCCTTTGCAGGAGAAACCACAATCTGAGCTGGCATGCTTTAGACAGCTTAACCTTTATTAAGTCTCTTGAAACTTGCGGTAATTCACACAGTTTGTAAAATGGGGCATCTACTCAAATATGAGTATCTATTAAAATAATGTTTGGAGTAATATCTTTTTATTTCTTTTTTCCTTTTAACCTTTTCCTTCTCCCTATTAATTTGTAAACTGATCCAGTTTTGTTTATGAATCTAAACAATAAAATACTGAATGCAGTCAGAATGAAATCTCTTAGGTGTTTCAGGTCTTTTCAAATAAAAGTTGTCTCCTTCTGCCTTATTCATTGTCTCTATTAACCTCTCACTCACCTCCAGAAAGGTTTTTTTTTTAATCATTTCACCCCAAGTAAGGCAGGAATGCCGCTAGTGTGCAGGGGGTTACAGAGAGTAAAGGTGAGAGAAAAGAATGGGCATAGTGGGGTTCAAAAAGATAGAAGATGGTGATTGACTTTGCATTTAAATTTTTGAAGATTGTAGTTATCAGGGAAGTAAGGAAACAGAAAGGAGTTCCACAGCTGGGAAGTGTGAGAAAAGAAACTGTTGAAGATAAGTTTTATTTAAATTTAGTAGATCTGGGCAGCAATTCTTCTTTTAACACATTCTGAGTTTTAGTCAACTTCAACTCTATACTTCTGTCTCCACCTAAAACTATGAACTTTTATTTACTATTTACTTTTCTTTTTCCCTCAATGGAAGTAGATAGGTTTGCCTATTGTCTGGTTGACATGTCTCTTTGGTCTTTTGAACAGGAGTAGAGGTATATCTCTTTCTTCCTGTTTAGGATTAGGTTTCTGGTTCCTTCTAAAGCCTTTTCCTTCTCTTTCACTTCCTTGCATCTTAGTGGCATTATCTCCTTGCTTTACCTGGTGCTTCTTACTCTGTAACCCTCTACTTTGAATGACTCTTGGACTTTGTACAGGGTGAAAGTCATTGTAAATAAGAAATAATATTGGATTGAAAATAAAATCCATTGGTTCCTTAGAAACATATATATACATTTATGTTATAGATTAACTGAATCAAACTAGTTGCTACATTTGATTTTCACAAGCAGAAATCTATTCTTATGGTAATGGTATCATTCTAAAATTTCCTTATAAAGGAAGCAATAATTATTCATTGACTGAACAGCCAGTGCTAGTTCAGTTGAAATTTATCAAATTTTTCTCTTAAAATAATTTTTCAGGAAAACAGGTTTCTCAATTCCAATAGCTGTTATCACTCTTTCCAATAATGATGGGGGAGGAGTTTCCTTTATAACTTTTATTTGAAATGGTGTGAAATGTCAGCATCTTGATTCTCTCATTATTTTCTTGTCGAGTTATATGTGATATCCATTTTAGTTTTTGCTACTATTACTCTAGGATCATTTTTCAACTTATTCAAGATGATCTTTGCCCTCTCTAACTTTCCAATTTTCTGTCCTGGAGTCACAAGGTGACTCACACATTTCATATATGATTTCATTTTCAAATCTGCTCTTTGGACTGTCATAGCTGAAACTCTTCTCCCATGTGTCAAATGTATTTTTATATTTTCCTAGTGTTTTGATTTTAGTTTGGAGGTTCACTATTTGCTCATTGCTGGGACCATAACAGATGCTACCACCTGGACCTGGGAACAACAGCTATTGAGGTGGTTCCACACTCCTCAAAATCTCCTCCAATCTCCCGATCAGAGGCCTTGCTGCTAGATGTAGTTTATCATTATACTCAGGGCTATTCATTGAAAGAGACCAGGACATTTGTATAAGAGTGTCAAATCCTGCTATATGACACCATCACATTACACATGGCTAACTTGACAAAAAAATGTGTTAGGATGTTTTACTGCATTCAATCCAAAATCCTAGCTTGGCTCCTTCAGGTTACCAGCTGTTTCAGACCATCAATAATAATTTTCAGCAAAAAGAAACATAGTCATGCTGACAACTTAGACACAACGATTTATTAGTATAGTAATTACCATATTTGACAGCATATAAAGTACATTTTTTTTTTACTAAAAATATCTTTTAAAATTCCCCTGCGTCTTATATGCCAAATGTAGGTTTAAAATTTGCTATAGTCAGCCAAAATTAGCTACCATGCAACTCCTATTAGCTTAGACTTTAGAGTAACTTTCACATAACTATTGTCATTATTTAAAAGACTATTATGGAGATTAAATTATTATCATTGATAATATTCATTATATTAATTTCATCACGTTTAATATTAGTACTTTGTTTCACTAAAATTATATGCAATAAATTCAAATTATATAAAATAAATGTAAAATATATTTGTTTCATTAATATTTTTCTTCCAGTTGAATTGGTATAAATACAATCAGAATTTTTATATCCTAATTATTCCAATAAGACAATTACAAGACACAGGTTGTACCGATCATATAAAGGATATAATAAAGTTTTTATAGGTTTGTGTTCTTTTTTCCTATTATTTTTTATTTAATTGTAATCATGACTTGTTTAACCAAAATAGTACCTCATAAATATAGCATGGGCTGTACCATTTACTAATAATTTTACTAATTACTAATTTTTTCTTTGTCCTGGTGAAATTGGGGTGTGTCTTATACACCCATGTGTCTTATATGCCGTCAAATATGGTAATATTGTTTAAATAAATTTCTGCACATTACTTTTCAAACATCTCTCATGTATTTTGTATAAATATATTGGTTATTCATGAATGAAGTTTATGCTTTTAAATTATGCCTCAACATTACAACTACCATTACATTGGTCAACAACTGAGAAAATGGAGTATGCTGAATCATAAGCTTTACTTTTAACGTTATAAAAAATATCTGCATAACAAACACTGAGTTACCTCCCTTAGATTTCTTTACCTAGCTTCATATTCTACTTCCCTATCAATGAAAATCAACGTATAATTCAACAAGGGGTTACTGGGAGTAAAAGAGAATGAGATGACTTGAGTGAGGAGAAGTGATTGATTCAGTCATCATTTTCTATGGCTTATCAACCCTTTGGAGGTTATTTAAAACCAGAAAATATTTTTAGACTATATGAATTTTTTTTTTTTAAGATAATAATGGTTTTGTAATATGTCTTACTAATTAACCCATAGTTGAGGGGAGAAGAAGGAGATTCATATTTTTCCCAAGAGTATTTGTGCATAAGTGAATTTAACAAACCCAACTGGAATTCAAACGCAATTGACAATTCCAAGCCATTTTCCTTTATACCACCTGCACATCCAAGCTTACAACACCAGGTATTCCCAAGCGGTTACCCATCTAGATACTGACGAGACATTGCTTAACTTCGGTGAATGTATGGGAACTGGTGTTTCAATATGATGTGGCCGTAAGTCAATTAGAATATAAAGGAACAGGGTTCTGAAGGACAGAAGATGGTGATTGGTGTGTGTATTTAAATTTTTGAAGATTGTACATGATAGGGAAGCAAGAACTCAGAAGGGAGTTCCACAAATGAGAAGTGTGAGAAAAAAACAATTAGAATAGAACACATTTACATCTAAGCTAGTTCAACAGTAAAATGGTGATATCTAGTTTCCAATTTAGTAGCCACTTAAATTTATTCAGGAGGGAAACTCATCAGAACAATTGCCATGAAAATATTTATAGAAAAGACAAAGGAAAACCATGTCATATCAGTGAAGTCGAGATGCCAGATCAGGATTGATTATATTACAGATCCTACTTTGAATTTTGTCAAGAATCTCAAGATATATAGATTTGTAAATGTGCAAGATAGAAACTGACAAGAAAAATTGTCTGGCATAACACAATGAACCAACTTTCCTAGCAGCAGACCTAGCAACTGATTCAATATAATCCCTCCACTTCATGTAAGTGGAAAATGTGAACCCAAGGAGGCACAAAGAGTTTCTCTCCTGGAGGTTAGCATCAGCCATGCTGATGGCAGGCAGAAAAGGTTCTCTGTAGTGGTTAAACTAAATTAGTTTTGTTTTGGAGACATTAAAATTTACAATCCATTCCTTGCCTTAGTCAACCACTGATTGGAGGTCCTTTTTGAGAGTTCTACTTTATCAGACATATCAGACTTGCTACTAAGATAGATAGCATCTGCATAAATACCTAGTTGAGGATTGATGACATCAGGAAGGTCATTGATGAATATAAGAAACAATGTCAATCCAAGGATAGAGCCCTGGGGGACACTTGCATTAAAGTGAAATAAACTACACATATGTCCATTCAACACAAACTTCATTACCTGATTTGTTAGGAAGGATTAGCTCAGAGACACTGTAGCCCTTGAACTTGTGGAAAAACCCAGTATGCCAAACACTGTCAAATACCTTCAAGATATCTAATCCCACCACCTTAGCTTTGCCATTCTTATCTAAAGCTTGGCAGACAAATTAAATGATAACCATTATCACATCAGCAATACACCTGAAGAAACAGATGCCATATTGTTTATCTGAAAGAAGGTCATGTGAAGTGAGATGCTTAATCAATTTGGTATATTAATTAGAGCCTCTAGTATTTTTCCAAAAAGAAGAGACTAATAGAGTGATAATTCATGGAGTCAGTAGGTTCCAGGGTTCACAAAGACAGGAACTACAGAAGAGAATTTTCAACAACCTGGAAAGCAAGAAGCAGCAAAGCATTTATTGTAAAGAAATTGAACATAGGATACGTTGTGCTATGTAATTTTGTCCAGCACTATAAGATGCAACAAAGCAAAAATATTCACTCAGTAACTCGAGTCAGAGCTAGACTCTTACATGGATGTCATGTATGGCATCAAACTTGTCAGAACTATCAGTAATTTACAACTGTTTTCCCAGATCATTGATCAAAAATGGTTTCAAGCAAATGAATTCTTTAGGTCTTAAACAAGACAAGCCTTCATCAGATCCTGTAGACTGGTGCAACAGAATCACAGAGAGCTTTACCAAATAAGAAAATCTCTATCACGTGAAGACTTCCAATGCCAACAACAAAAAATGGGTAGTTACATGAGCAGAAGGGAAAATAATGATATAACCAAGATGCTGACTTTCTTCCACACAACCACAAATGTAAAACCTGGAAGGGAACTCCAATCAAAGAGTGATAACAGCAGACTTAAGAAATCTAATTTCTTGAACTGTTCAGTCAATGAATGCCTAATGTTTCCTGTATGGAAATGGCTAATCTCACCACTATCATATGAATAATGAAAGATACTTTTCAGAAACTGAGTCAGATATTAAGAAATCAAAAAATAGCAGCGTGCTGGACTTCTACGTTATATCTACGTTTGAATTGATGACATCAAGAAGATCATTGATGAAGATCTGAAACAGTGTAGGACCAAGGGTAAAAGCTTTGGGAACACCAGCATTCATGTGAAAGGAACTGGAGGAGAACCCATTTAGGACAACCTTCATTTGATCATGGTTTGACAGGAATGATTTTAAGTCAAATAATTGTCCTGTAATGCCATATCCTTGAAGCTTACGAAGAAAGCCAGCATGCCAGACCCTATCAAATGCTTTAGAGATATCTAAAGTTACGGCTTGAGCTTCTCCGTTATTATCAAGTGTTTGGTATATAAATTCAGTTATGGTCCTGAGCATGTCAGTGGTGGAACAGGCAAACTGGAAATCATATTGCTTGTCTGAGAGCAAATCATGGGATGTAAGGTTGCTTAACCACTTCGGCATTGATCAAAGCCTCGAAGACTTTGCCAAAGAGTTGTAGGATGGGAGTTAAATAGGTCAGAAGGGTCACTAGTTCTTAAAGACAGGTACAACAGATGAGGACTTCCAACAGCCTGGAAAGCAAGAGTCACTGAGGCAATAGTTATATAGTTTTAACAGGACTGGTGCCAGTTGAGGAGCATATTTCTTCAGGACAACAGCTGATATCCCATTCCCACCACTAGCCTTATTTGGAGATGATGTCCAAAACCATCGATGGGTTCATGTCACTCAACAGAGCCTCAGTTCTAAGGGGAAAATCAGGTGTGGGTACTCCAGATGAGTCAAGCGTTGAATTCGATGAGAATTTCCAAGCAAAGCATTCAGCCTTATCAGCTGAGGAAGTCAGTACCTCAAATTGATTGAATAGAGGTATTGAGAATTTATTGTTGTTAAGCACACTCTTGCAGAACCCCCAATAATCTCTAGAACCAAACTCGCGAGATGCAACACATTGTTTCATTTTTCCAGCAAATAGTAGCTTTGCTTCATTGAGGACACACTTGCGCTCATTATAGGCAGAGACAAAGAGATGTATGTTGTGATCAGACATGTCACTTTGGTACAGATGGAAGAAGTGATTCCTATGGGCAATAGCAGCTGAGTAAGTGTCTGTGAACCAAGGAAATGAGCACAATTTAACTTTGTATTTTCTTGCGGGGATGAAAATCTCAATTACAGATTTTACCCAGGAGACCCCAGATGCACATTTTTGAACAGGGAAATTAAAAACCACATTCCAGGAGGCATCGCGAAGGAAATCACCTAGTCTGCATGTTGATAACAGACAGATATTCTGTTAGTAAAAGGTTCTTTGCTGGTGAAGGAGTAGAAGGAGATGTTAACAGACACTATGGCATGATCAGAGTTACCAAGAGGGCAGAGCTGCATGACATGATAGGAGCTGGGGATGGAGGTAAAACAGTGATTGAGAAGGAAAGCCTTACTGTCAGGGTTACTGGGGAAATGCATAGGAAATATAGCCACTTGTGTGAGGGGTTGAGTGATTGAAAAGTTAAGTGTTTGTATGCCAGTGAGGTCAGTTATAGAGTTTTTAAGCCATGTGGTATGGTGGTAAAGTCACTGAACACGAATATATGTGAAAACGGATGTAGAGAGATTGCCTTGTCCATATTATCAGAAATGCTAATGAGTACACCACAGTCTTGAGAGGAAGGGGAACGATAGAGAAAGAAGAGATAGCTAACAAAATGGAGGAGAGATAGCTGGAGACACATATATGAATGGTTGGGAGATTCAAGAGAGAGTTCTCTAGCCAGTGGGAGATTGTCTCGGGCATAAACTCCCAGGCCATGTGTGTGGATTTTAGAGTCCTTTCTAAAGAGAGGAAGGTAACCAGGAATCAAGAAATCAGAGGAAGGGATTAATGAGATAAGGTTGGCTGAGACATATTGGTAGTTAAAAGGCCTAAAGTAATAGTAACAGAAGGTCATCATATGTGACATGGACAGAAAGGAGCTGGCACAGATTGTAATATAAAGTGGCCTCAGTGTTGCCCACCAGAGGTACATGCAGAGATACCCTTCCATGCACG
>CAHIKZ030002349.1:485000-689374 GCA_903632075.3 Acanthosepion pharaonis
TTTGTTGAGCTTATGAAATTTGCTACTATGTCTGTGGAGTTTAGTTTTAACAACTTTATGTACAGACAGATCGACGGGGTTGCTATGGGCTCCCCTTTGAGTCCCGCTTTGGCCAACATTTTTGTGAGTCGTCCCTCCTCACTTATGACAATGTACTATGTACCGTATGTGGACTATACATTTTGTCTTTTTAATAGTGAAGTGGAAGCTGATTCCTTTCTTATAGTTATGAACCAACTTCATCCATCCTTAAAATTTACCATCGAAAAGAGTCCAATTCTTGTCTTTCTTTTCTTGATGTCCTTGTGCATCGGACTCCTTCTCAATTTTTTTACCTCGGTGTTTCGCAAAAACCAACGTTTTCTGGTCTGTATCGCATTGGGACTCATTTTGTCCCAGAAAGCACACAAAATCAATCTAATCAAGACCTTAACTCATAGGGCCTTGATGATCTGCAGAAAAATATATTTGGATGAAGAATTGGATTTTATCCGCCACACTTTATTAAAAAATGGATATCCTAGTGATATTCTTGATGCTGTCATGCGTGATAAAATTATTAACTTTCGAGAAGGAAAAACAATACTTAGTTCAGAAATGTCCTATTTATTTGTGGCTTCCATTTATTGGTTCTCGGGCGAGCTTTTTTGGCCAGGCGGGTCTTGTCTGCCATCCATAATTGCTTTTTTCTCTGCTCAACTAAGAATTCATTTTGCGACTCGTTCTGCCTTTCCCTCTATGTGTAAGGATCCTCTTCCTCCCCATCATGTTTCTTCCCTGATATATTCTTTTAATTGTGGTTGCGGTAGCAACTACATAGGAAGGACTTCCCAGCGCTTAGATTGTAGGATCAGGCAGCATGTCCCATTGCGAGTTCTTAATCCGGATGCTCGTAAGAGCCATTTGGTTAATACCTCCAGGTCAGCGATCACTGAGCATTTAATAAATTGCAGGGATTGTGCGAAGAATTTTAGTCCGAATTGGTTTACCGTACTGTCCAGTTCGCACTCTCCATTTCATTTGAGGGCACTTGAGTCTTTGTATATTTGGTCCAGGGAGCCGTCTCTGTGCAAGCAAAGAGACTGTCTCCTTGGGCTTCACGTTATTACACTCTAGTGTCTATCATAATTTCCCCTCACACTCCCTGTTATAATTTTTTTTTTTTTTTCCCCCTTTTCACTGTGCATATTCGCACGGTCTAATAAAAAAAAATATATATATATATATATATATATATATATATATATATTTTTTTTTTTTTCCCCTCATACCATTAATCTTTTCATTTTTAAAGTTTTAATTGTATGTAGGATTTGTGAGTGAGTCAATTTATATTGCAATTATTTTGAAATTGTTCCCAGTCGACCCTGATGAGCTTGGGAACGAAACCGGTTGGTCTGCTTTGAAAGTGTCATCATCTCTTATTTTTTATTTTTTCATTTTTCATAATGCCATTAAGAAATAATTTGTATTTATTCCTTGCAATATTACGGTTTTGTACCTCCAACAATTTATTTAAATATATATATATATATATATATATATAAAATATTATAATATATATTAAGATGTAATATAATATGTTACATTAATTGCACAACTCCGAGTTTCAAGCTGAAGCAATTTTCAAGCGCTGGAATTATTATAAGGATAATAATTCCAGCACCTGAAAATTGCTTTGACATGAAACTTGGAATTATACAATTAATGTAAGATCATATGCATATTCTTTAATACATTTGTTAAATAGCTCTATTTCTTAACATTGAGCACTGTTTTTTCTTACACTATAGAGTATTTATATGTATTTGTATATGATCACTCACTTCTATACCTACCTATATTTACCGATTCAGTTATTATATATTATATATATATATATATATATATATATATATATATACTTACAAAGGGTAGGCTGAAAATTTCTTTATCCAGTCCATTTCCCAAAATCAGTATTCTGATGTTTTGTCATTGATATACTGATTTTGATGAGTTAATCAGGCTGAGAACTTTTCAGCACTCCCCCATATAGAGAATAAAATTATTGATTTGTTTAGCAGTCAATGCTATCAGCATTTTATTGTAGTTCATAAGAGTTCAACATTTAGTTTTGTCCTTTGGCAAGAGAATATGTGAGATGTCTTATCAGTGGACTTTGTTGCTTACAATGGAATTAGGCTGTTATTCAAAGATATCAATTTATTATTTTGATAAAATTTACTTTGTTATTTTTGGTACAAGTGAACTTGTTTTACACTTCCCAGTTATAAAATGCCTACCTATCCATAAAAGTTGACTTCTTTTAAACAATTGTCACATTAGTTGCTTTTTTTGTTGTTTTTTTTTAAGAGAAATGTAAAAGAAAGATTAAAGTAAACCTGCCATCAGGTGCCAATGCGAAAACTAAATTTTTTATTCTATTGATTTCTGATGAAGCCGAGAAGGAAAACTATGAATTCAAAAGCATAAGTAACCCTCAACAAGTTTCCAATGACCCTATAATCTAGACTAATGTCAACCTACAACTGCAACAATATATTATTACCTTATTAAAAGTGCAAAGGTTAAATATTTAGGTTGTTTTTTAGTCTTTAATAGTCTTTAATCTACTAACTTATATGATGTGTGTGTGCGTGTATATATATATATATATACACACACACACATACTACAGTTCAAAAGTTTGAGGCCACTTCTGATAATTTTTTAAATTGGAGCAAAAAATAGTTGTTTTGCATTTTAAACAAGAGAAAATTATTATATATTTTATAAAAAAAAAAGTGAGAAATGATTTTTTATGAGAAATTTCATTATGACAAAAAGAAAAAATGCATTTTATGATTAAGTTTTGCTTTTGTCAAATATTCTCCTTTTAACCTTGATTACTGCAGCACAAATTTTGGCATTTGTTTCAAATGTTTCTTAAAGTATAAGTTTGATGATTGGTTCCATTCTTTTTTCAATGACTCTAAGAGCACTTTTTCATATTTATTTTCACTCTTCTGTCAAGCTCATCTCATGCTAATTCTGGGGTGGCTTCAAACTTTTGAACTGATAATATATATATATATATATATATATATATATATATATATATATATATATATATATATATATATATATAGAGAGAGAGAGAGAGAGAGAGAGAGAGACATATTGCATTTCAAATTATTAATGATGTGACATTTTTTTATTTTGTACAAAAACTACCAGTCAGAATTTAACTAAATTTTCACAGTATAATGGGAATAGGTATATACACAGGCTGTATAAAATCTGTATTGTTCTGCACAATAGGAAACAAATGATATAGAAGTGTTCCATACTATAAACGAGTGTCATTAAATCATGCAATTATGGCTCGCAAATGTGACTTGACCCCTTCTGAGAAAGATATTATAACATCAGAACTTTCCAAAGGCAAATCTACATTAAAAATATCCAAAATAATTGGTAGATATCTCCAAACTGAAAAGATTTGATGCAGCTCCTACAAAGATACATAAAAGGGCTGATAAGGGTCACTTGAGTGTTATTTCCTGATGTTCTTTGTCATAAATGAAATGTGAAGCTGTAAATAACCCAAGCCTGACCAGTGGAACACTTATCAGGAGCACTGAAGAAGCAACAGTGTCCAGAAATACTCGTTATCGTCTTCTAAAAAATGTTGGGACATCAATGAGACCAGTGACAAAGCTTCAAATGACAAAAGTACACATAAAAATGCATTTGAAATGTGCAAAGGAGAACATGAAGGTTGATTTCTCACAGTTCACAGATGAAAGTCATGCAACACTTGATGGCCCTGACGGTTGGAGCAAAGGTTGGGTCATAAATGGACAAGATCGTCATCAATGCTTTACACGCCAACAAGGAGGAGGTATTATGATTTGGACTGGTATTATTGTAAGTATGATGGTTGATCCATGGAGAGTGTCTGATGGTACAAAAATAACAGTAGATGCTTATATAGCCTTCCTGAAAGAGCACCTGGAATCTTGGCTAAAAAAGCCAAGAATCACCTTCAGGAGAACCATCGTATTTATGCAAGATAATGGTCCTTAGTATTTAGTGCATAAAACTACAGAGTACCTGCAGAAATTAGTCTTCTGTGAACCTCAGAAGATGAACTGGCAGAACAATTCTTTAGACTTAAACCCAATTGAAAACTTGTGAAGCATTCTGAAGCAATGTGTTTATGAGAATGGAAGCCAATTTAGAAGCAAGGATGATTTTGTTAGACATTTTCATGACGGTCATCTTCGAGTATAGAATCCAGAGGTTGGCAGTGAATATTTCGGAGACAGTAGGAAAGCGTAGTTCAGGTTCGCAGTGGATATCACAGCAGAGTGTAGTTCTTCCTTCTGTCGTGTTCGCCTGACAAGTTGGCTCTGGTCCTTCCGGTAGGGAAAACAAAGATGGCCGCCTTTATACACGACGGATACAGTGTTCTGCGGCTCCTGATTGGTTAATCTTCTATTGGTAGACTATAAAGGGAAATAAGTCATTCTGACTCGCTCACTAGTTATATGTATTATATACACAAAAAACCGTAACACCCCCCCTTATTTTGGGTATATTATGGAATCTTCCTTCAAAATATTAGTAAAGTTAATAAATACTTTAATTCCAAAAATTCTTTTTAATTTTTTTCTTTAAGTTAATATTAATATGTAACAAATACTTTAGTATTCCAAATTTTTATTTTTATTTTTTTTTTTTTTTTCTTGAAAATTAATATCCACAAAAATTAGTCATATCACTTTGTTCACAGTTAAGTACTTCGGGTTAATAAAACATGAATAACAATAAAATAAGTTTAGATTAAAATCACAACAAAAAGTGGAAAGAATTGTTACTTTTACCCATTTGGGATCCATTAAAACAAGTTACTATCACTCCGGGTCAGAGTGATCCAAAGAATTATTTAGAAGTGGATTGGGCTAAAAGTAGGACCATTTACATTTATACCCCAAAACTAAGGACTTACATTCATACCAAAAACTGACGTTTCTTAGGACAGTAACTAATGGATGCAGTTTTACATCCTACCCAGGACCTAATAAGGACTTAATGGATGCATTTTTACGTCTTGCCCAGGACCAATAAGGACCTTAATGGATGCAGTTTTATGTCTTGCCCAGGACCAATTTCATCCCTAAATCCACAACACTAAATATTGCAGAAAGTTTAAAAAGCCCGTAATTTCAATTTAAGTAATAGGTTTTTACAAATAAAATTTTATATTATTTATATTGAACATATTCAATTTGTACTATTTTCTTTTCGGACTTGGTCCCTAACAAACTGATATTTTATATTGATATGTTGTTGATCTTTGATGTAATATTGAATTTCTAGCCAAAGCAATACTGCCCTGATTAGTGAGTAAATAATTATTGGCTCAGTTATTGCCAGTATTGTAATTGCTTTTATTAGGCAATTTAAGAAAAATAGCCTCTTGTGTTCCTTTTAACAATGCAATACATCCAGCTTCACAAGTAAAAATGAAATCTTTCGCTGTTTCTTAATTCCAGCTGATTATTGGGTTACCATCTGCTAGCTTAAAGCAATAGCCTGTTATACTCTTTAGGGTCTGGTGAATTGGCCCAATCAGCATCACAAAATCCTTCCAATTTTAATAGTTTATTGGATTGTCAAAAATACTAGGCATCGACTGTTAGTTCACTTCAGATAATATAATACTTGCTTAAAAATTGTTAAATGTACAGTCCCGGTTTATTTAAGTTTTGGGACAACTTAGTAACCATATAGCAGATATCTTGCTTAGTTGATGTCATCATGCAAATAAGAACACACCAATGTTCTGTATTCTTTCTCACCTGACTATACCATCTTCCTTATTCATAATTATATTTCAATCCATTTCCCATGGAATAATTCTTATTTTATAATTTTGCATGTTAAATTTTCAAAAAAAGCCTTTTCCATGTATCTCTTTTAATTCACTGAAATAGTGTTGCCTTTAAATTTTTACTGTATACCAAGAAAACATGATAGTCAACTCAAATTGGTCATTTTTAAACCTCATTTTTAGAGAACTCTTGATTTTTAATAGAGCGGCCTCACTCTTAGATGCAATTTAACATATTTTCGACCCAAATAACCAGAATTACTAATATTTCATTATTAAATGTCTGTGTACAGACATGGGTCAACTTGGGGAATTGAAATTATTGTCTCATTAAATAACAATGGATTAAATTATTCCATGTTTTTCCACTCATTTTGAGTCCAAATAATGACATTTTTTTTTTTTTTAAGTTTCCATACATAATTATCAGCTTTCTTCAAAAACCTTCTGGCGGTTCCATATATATTTCATAATCGATGGTAGCATTCAGAAATAATCTCCATTTAACATCCATATTTGTAAATCCTTACCATAATGGGCATTTTGTTTGCATCTTTTTCTAATTAAGATTTAATGTTTCTACATAAGTCCTCTCCCCATTTTTATAATCTACTCCATATATCTATGAAAATCCGTTAGCTACAAAAATGAACCTTGTAGACTGACGATCTATCCTCAGTTCGCTTTACAGTACGGCTGCCGATGATATTTCTATCATCTGGGGTGTTTTGATTCAAAATCAATGTCCCTTAATACTAAAGATTTAATTTCTTCATTTTTCTTTTATTTTTGGAATAAATTTCTTCATTTGTCTTTTGAAGGCATGGCCGCTATGGTCTTGACAGAATGTATGGCTTCTTGGTAATTCTTTGAGATACATTGTACCACATAACAACAGTTAATATTACATTGATTCATTTCAAAATAGTCTGGCTTTCCTCCATTTTGTCGGAATTTGCACCTGATTTCTTCTCGTATACCTCATCTGGTATAATACCTTCCTCTGATTGTGAACTCTGTACAGGTTTTCTACTTATAGGTCCATAATTAGGCCATAGTAATTCGGTTGGACTAGTTCCTCGCAATTAATATTCTTATATTTTTTCTTCGGGTTCCTCCCCTCGCTCAAAGGAATCTGTAAATCTGATGCATCTAATCTTCCTCATCGTTTTAGTTTGTGGAAAATAAATCATATAGACTGGACTTGGCTTATCATACCCAATAAATATATCTCTTTCACTTTTTGGATCTAGTTCCGCCCTGTGGTCAACATATGTATAGCAAATTGTACTAAAAATATGCATATCACTCACATTGGGCTCTCATTGAGTTTATTTTTTTTTTTTAATGCAAGAAAAACCACAGATTTTTAAAAAACATAGATTCTATTAACAAACATGAAGCCATTTCAAAAAGATATCGTCCAACTAGGTTCAGCAACTCCATTCTTGTATGGAAAATAAGAACAGGTTTTCTCATGTTTAATGCCTTCATTTATTAGGAGGTTTTGTAAGCATCAGAAGTAAATTCCCCACCATTATCTGTCCGAATTATTTTTAATTTTCCATGCGGGAGCTATCGGATAAATAGATTTTGTAGGCTTGCAGGTTATCAAATTTATTTTCAGAAAGTATATCATAAGCCCTGAAGATTCGGCAACAAAATTTAAGTCATTTTTCCTTTAATAGACCTGTCATAATATTTTAAATCATTTGGAAGTGTAATTTTTCATTCCAGTGACGTGTTCTTGTAATCTTTTAACATCCAAATCATTACAGTGGCCTAATATTTTATGCCAAGTTCTTAAGTTAAAATGTCCGCCATCTTCTAGAGACTTAATACTTTTCAAATAATACAAACGTCCATTTTGTTTTATATTAAATTCAGTTCCGTCTGGATATCTTAAATTTAGGAATATATAAAGCCTTTTTTATTTATTTTTTTTTTTTTAATAAACATTTACAAATATTTCCTTTAGTATTTCGCAGATAAATACAGGTACCACCTCTTTTAAAACTAAATTATTAGCTCTGGTGCCATCCACTAACTCAATAAAATGCGAATCAAGCTCAAAATTCGGGTCAAAATTAATAAATTTTGTTTCATCTGCAATTACATGATTTGTCGCACCTGAATTGACCAGGTACGAATCATAACTACTGGCCACAGTACTCAATCCAAACAAAAAGGCATATGCACGTCCATTCGAAAAAGTTTTTTTTTTTTTTAATAATTCTTGTAATAATTGCCTTTAAAGCCCTTGTTCTTAATATCATAATTCCTAGTCTGATCGCTTTGAGGAACTGATTTCTGAATTTTAAATGACGTTCTCAGTTGCATTACTTGCATTACGTTTTTGCCTCGTTTTTGGGGGGTACATATTTATAATTTCTTCATAATTACATAACGCAATTTTAAACTCAGTGAAAATTAGTTGTTTATCCTTCTGAGTTATAACTGTCGTGAATGGTTTGAATGTCGGTGGTAAACCCTTTAAGACCATGGCTATTAACAGCCCATCCAAGATAGTCTCTCCTGCTATATTAAGGCATTTGTGACATTCTCTGCTAGAATAATTGGTTACTGATTCATTTTCTTTTCTCTTTAACGCGGTTAGTTCAGTATATAAAGCAATAATTTTAGGCTTACCTTTTGACAAATAGTATTCCTCATATTTTTTGTAGAGCTTTTAAATTCCATTGTCCATGGCCTCTCTTATTATTAAAGACAAACGGAGGTCATCCAGGAATTGAATTAACTCCTTAAAACGGTACATTTCTTGTTTTGAAATCATCCCCTCTAGGATGTCCTTTACAAAGGATGATGTCATGGAGTTTTTGTATTCTTAGGTAGCCTAAAAACTTTTGTCTCGGAATAATTCATATCCCGATTCATTCCGTCAAAATAAGAATTGATCTGATTTTCATAACCTATGTTAGACATTTTCATGACGGTCGTCCTTGAGTATAGAATCCAGAGGTTGGCAGTGAATATTTCGGAGAGACAATAGGAAAGCGTAGTTCAGGTTCGCAGTGGATATCACAAAGTAGCAGAGTGTAGTTCTTCCTTCTGTCATGTTCGCCTGACAAGTTGGCTCTGGTCCTTCCGGTAGGGAAAACAAAGATGGCCGCCTTTATACACGACGGATACAGTGTTCTGCGGCTCCTGATTGGTTAATCTTCTATTGGTAGACTATAAAGGGAAATAAGTCATTCTGACTCGCTCACTAGTTATATGTATTATATACACAAAAAACCGTAACAGATTTATGGCAGGAAATAGCGTATCACGTGAAATTACATTAGAGGAGATCCAGACATTGACATGTTCAATGGATCAGCGCCTTTTCCAAGTCATTTTAAAAAAAGGATCACATGACTTATATTAACCAAATCCACTATCCTTTTTGATCTCGGTTTACTTTTTTATTTCCATTTAATTTTATCTTAATTACTGTATGTATCCAGAAAAAATTGGTAAATGAAGCAATAGAAGTGTTATTTTCTTTTTTTACACCTTGCTAATAATTTGACACACTAGTAATTTAAGTAAATTAGGTAAATGACCGTAACTTCTGTTCCTTTTTCTAGAATCTGACAATTTTTACAGTGTATGTATATATATATATATACATATATATAAAACCACCATAAAGAACCTTTTCTGCCTGCCATCAGCATGGCTAATGCTAAACTCCAGTAGAGCAACACTCTATGCCATCTTGGGCTCATGTTTTCCACTAACATGAAGTCAAGTGACTATATTGAATCAATTGCCACATCTACTGCTAGGAAAGCTGGTTCACTGGGTTGTGTCAAAAAATGTTTCTTGTCAGAATCTTTCTTGCATATTTATAAATCTATCATTCATCCATATATGGAATATTGTTACCATATATAGTCTGGCGCTCCTGCTATATATCTCAAGATTCTTGACACAATTCAAAGACAGGATTGTAATGTAATTGATCTTGATCTGGCATCTCAACTACCATCACTTTCTCACCAACATGATGTGGCTTCTCTCTGTTTTTTATACAAATATTTTTATGGCATGTTCTGATTATCTTTTTTTCCTGGTGCCTCGATGACATGAATTTAAGCATACAACTAGATTGGCAACTAGGTCTCACCATTTTGCTGTTGAACTAGCTAGATGCAACTGCCATTTCTATTCTAACAGTTTCTTTTCTCACCTGTGGATCTCCCTTCCGATTTCTTGCTTCTCTGCCATTTACAATCTTCAGAAATTTAAATAAAATGTCAACCGTCACTTTCATCTTCTTTTTTCCTAAAAATCCTGTTCTTTTATTGTCCTTTCTCCTAACTTCTCCTCACTAAAGTCTTCCACTCCTTGTAACCTGCTGCATATTAGTGGCATTATCACCTTGCTTAGAGTGAAATGATTTTAAAAAAAGAAGCAATTTGTAATTCTGTAAGTGAGATTATCTTGAACTTATTTTTTTTAATTTACTGAAAGAAAAAAAAATGAAACAACCAAAGACCTACTTTGTTTTTTTATTTGTTTAAAAAGAAATAAAATTAATAATAGATTTACTACTTTTCACAACTTTATCTTGGAAATTTTGTAAAAGATTACAGAAGTGCAGGATCAAGCAAGTCTTGAACTCTTGAAGTCATTTACAATGGTCTACGAAATCTCATTTTGCTTAAAAAAAAAAAAGAAGAATTCCCAGAAAATTACACTGATTGGCAAATACCTGATGAAGGATGGAGGGCACAATGACTGAAACATGATAACAACAATAAAGATGAAGATAATAGTCTGCGTGTAAATAATGATAACTCCTGGTTCCAGAAATTTAGAAAATTATATCTGGAAAATACAAGTAGTTTGCATCAATTTTTGCAGAGGCTCAGTCAGTTATGTGCCATGCATGATACACACTTAGGCGATCATGTATCTTTCGATACATGACTGACAAGGCAGATTTTTACCCACAGTAAGTTGCCATTACTTTCTGCAGTAGACCAGTTGCCATCCAAGGCTATAGAACTCGGTCTGTCCTGCTATTTACCCAAAGCTGGGAGGAGAAGAAGAGGATTCATACCTTTCCCAAGGATATTAGCATGTAAGTGAATGTAATGGATTTGACTGGAATTTGAACTTGGCACTCCGATTCCTCAATCCGAGCTGCTATCCATTACACCAAGAGTACCAAAAGATTTTCTAGAGGAGTTACTCCCACTTGAGGACAAACCTGATTCCTGTACTTCATTGCTTTACATGGACTTTTCTACAAGTATTAGTTATCACCTGTGATTACTATTTTCTTTGCCTGATGATTGCTATGATTCTTTTCCTATCTCTTTAGCTTTACCAATAAATGCAAAGTACAGTGTGTGCTGCAACATCAATACTTTTTAATCATTATATTATCTTCATTGATCAAAAATAAATATTTCAAATTTATATTTAAAAGAAAAATAGTTTGCTTGGATACTTACCCAGAGCCAAGAATAGAAGCACCAACACTCAACACTCCACAACCACAGCCAAGATCAGCAATATATTTGTCTTCAATATCATCATAGCTTGTGTGAATCATATATAACATACAGGCTGCAATACAAGGAAGAACAATTAACAACTCAAATATAGACAGATATCTAAGTTTAGCTTAATCTGACACAAGGCTACAATAGTATAATAGTTAGTGACAATAACACTCATTAGATAACCATTTGTATGCTCTACAGTAGCCAACAATATGTTTATTAACAGATCACGACATCTATCAGAGAGATGAAATTTAAATTTTTATTATTGCATTATTCCAAAATTTTAACACATCAGCAGATTGCTATTAATGTCAACAACTGAGCACAAATAGTTATTAATTAAAAAATTAGTAATTAATATATATTATCCATAACTTCACATACAAGAATGTCGTTTTTGATAAAAGTTAAAAAATAACCATAAATATGTAAAAATGCATATATTGTCAAGAATTCTTTTTTCCACAATATAGCTATTTGTGCTATGTTATAATACGTATTACCTAAACAATAATAATACTGAATAAATTTTTTAAACATTATATAATCACATCTTCCTAATAGCTGTTGTGATCTGTAAGCTTGGATTAGTTTAGCACAAGGCAATGATCATAATGAAATTAACACTAAGTATCCACTCACTTCACCAGCAATGGTCTACAAGACAAATTTCCTTGCCACTTCTCTACAGCAAGCACTTGCTTTGAACATCTACTGGGTCCCAAGTTCACCCAAGACCTTGTAAAACTCATTTATATATAATTTATTAATTGGTGGCAAGGTCGAAGATGAGGGTACAGGCTAAGCGAAACCAACCTCAAAGATCCCAGTGGTGAAACAAGCGGATGATAACAACAGATCTCAGTGGTTGAACCAGTGGATGAAGACAAACATGCTACAGAAGGCACCACTTGAAAGTATAACAGAGTTCATTGCAGTTTCATAAATGGATACTGCATGTCTCATTCAATATGTGCCACAGAGGACAGTCATTAAATCAAGTGTGTGGGTCACTTCCTGGCATGTTGAGATCCACCTTAAACAAATTCATGTCATCAGAACTTTTTTCTACTCTGATTTTCTTTCTCCTCCAACCAACATTTGCAAAGCCAAACAGTGATAGGAAATGGATGACAGAAGCAGATTTTAGTACAACTGGAAGCTTCTAGTCCTGAACCTGCACACTGGCAACAACATCATAAATAAAGTAAGTGATCAGCAAAGAAGAAATTAAATTCTTGGGTACAAGATAAAGCTAATGATGACAATCACTAAAGATGATGAAAAAAATGTTTGGCTCCTTCGATAACTGCTCCTGCTTCCATGCTTTATCTTTACAAGAGTAAGACTGAGGCCAACCCCCCCACCCACAAAAAAATTATTATTGCTGCTTTATCTGGGCTGATCAAATAAGGCAGCCTTGATAGAGTTCAAAATCATTTACACAATCATTTGGAGGATGATATATTTTTCCACCTTGCATCCTCTGTCCTACAGACATAATTTTGCAAGCCTGTCACTATTCTATTAGTATTTCTAGGACAAATATTTGAACAAACTATTCTTTAGATCCATCAGTTCAGAGTTTTACATCTGACCTGCCATGCAGTGTCCACAGATTGAAACCATCTTCATTCTCTCCATCTTCCAAATACGAGAAGAAAAGTTGTTATAAGGGACAATACACAGCTTTTTTCCAAAAACTGTCACATTTTGTGGAACAGACGCCCATATGAGTGCTTCCCTGAACACTCCAATCTTGACATCTTCATATCAAGGGTCAATTGTTATCTATCCTCCTTATCCTCACTTCCTTCCACCTTCTTTTCCCGCCATATACACATTTCATTCATCATTAACATTTTAACTGTAACCCTCTACCTTTAGTGGTTCTTAAGCTTTGTATTGAGTGAACATTAGTAAAAGAAAAAAAAAACAATTGTTTACTAAATATTGCATAGTCTAACACAAGGCAAAAAAGCACTCATTGAGCATTAAATTCACTAAATAACTGCAAAGCTAGCTTATTATTGCGCTACAGCTGGTACCCAGATGTTTATTAATCTTGGCTTAGTCTGGTAAAAGGCCATGATCATAGTGAGATTGACATTGAGCATCAAACAACTAGCAATGATTTACAAAACTAGCTTAGTATTCACTTCTGTACAGCCCAAATGTTTAATAATCTTGGCTTAGTCTGGTAAAAGGCCATTAACATAATGAGATTGCCACCAAGTATCAAACTCACTTGACTATCAATGATTTACAAGACTAGGTTGATATCCATTTCTCTACAGTAGGCATCCACATGTTTATTAAGTTTGGCTTAGTCTGGCATAAGGCCAAAGGCACAAATTGAACATTAAACTTGCTAGACAGGCAATGAACTGCAAAACTAGCTTATTAGTCATTGCTCTACAGAATTTAGTAACTTATCTGGCACAAGGACACAATAGTGAGGACCAAAGTTATTTACAAAGACTTCTGAAACAAAGCACATCAACCCCGCTAACAAGTGCCTCTAAAGCAAAACAAAGCAATTGTCACTCTAGTTGCCAAGTGATCACAAAAAAATTTCAAAAATAGAAAAATAACACATATTATTATTCTTTTAAAACTCTTTCTTCAAGAAATAATTAATCATAGAAATAATAGTCTTCTAAATTTTCATTAACTTAACACTATTACTGCTGCATTGTTATAACATTATTATCTGGCTGTGCTGGCCCAGTTTTGAAAAAATAGGAAATTGCCATTTACTAGAAATTAACGATTACAGAGCCACTGAAGGGTGCTGCCACTTTTGTCTCAGTTAGATACTCTGCAGTACAAAGTCAGACCACACACTTAACACACAATATTATAAAAATACAGTACAAAACAGGTTATATTGTATGCTATATGTCTACATTGGTTTGAAAATAGCACTAAGCATCAGTTAGTTTATAGTAAAAAGTAAGGTTTGAAAAAGAAGAAAATTATTATTCTATAGATTTATTTTTTAAATAATTGCTGATAAAAATTTAAGATATAAATGGTTGGAGCATCTAGCAAATTCCTTAATAGAATCATGATTTTTAGCTTTACCCTCCCATTGTGGCCTTGTGTCAGACTAAGATATAATCAATAAATATCAACAGAATTCAGGCTATTTTCTTAGAAAAAAACATTTCAGAAACTAAAAATGTGGTATAAATAAAAAAAAAAAAAGCTAATAATGATTGCCATTTTTATTCATGCAGCTAGGCAGCGATCACATATCTATGTTACTAAGTAGCTTAGTTCAAATACTCATTTTTCTGCTGTCGTAAGTGACCAATAAGTTTATTCAAGGAGGTAAATTTATTTCTTAATATATCTTTAGTCACTAGAAAAGACATCACTTATTAAAATGTAAAAGAAAAAACTTTCTTCCACATTTTAATCACTTGTATTTTTAACACACACACACACACACACACACCAAATTATTATAACAAATAATACTTTAAGAATTATTGATGCTTAAGCAGAAAGCTAAGGATACATTAACACTTTTTGGGTCCACAAATACATAACTTATTTTATGAAAATCTATGACAAAGTGGAAAAAATGTTTTGCGTGATGCATTTTTTCCTTTAGGACTTCAGTTTCTTTTTCTTTTTATCACTTTTGTTATTAAATATCCCTCATTGTGCTAATAACAAAAGAGAAAGTGGCCCTGTCATCTGGGGCTTCAGAATATGCTGACAGCACCTCTGCAGAGGGGCAACATCCCTGCAAATAAGGCATCCTGGATAAGATGATAAACTACGTCCACGTCCTGAGTAAGACAACAAACTACATCCAACAGCAAGGCCTCTGATCAGGAGGTTTTGAGGAGCATGGAGCCACCTCTTAATTGCTGGTGTTCCTAGGTCCACCCTGACCTGGGGTGGTAGCACCTGTTAGGATCCCAGCTATGTGCAAATAGTTAACACCCAAACTGGGGTCAAAACACTATGAAAGTGTAAAAATAGGTTTTAATACCAAAAATACTTTTTTGTAAAAAAATATTACCAGCAATAAATTTTTGAAGAAAAAATTATTACCAGCTATACATTTTTGAAAAAAAATATTACCAGAAATAGATTTTTTGAAGGAAAAAAACATTACCAGCAATACATTGTTGAAGAAAAAAAAAAACTACCAGCAATAAAAATTGTTAGCATTAAATAACCTATTGATGTTGGTAATTAATAAAACAAAACAAACTTAAAGGAGAAAGAAACTAAATGAAATCGACTTGACTATTTCCAATATCAAAAAAATTTTAATTTTTAATTTAAATTTTAAAATTTCAGCATCCCCTCTCAATCACGCAATTCACATCAGATTTTCCTAACATTGTTCGTGATATATAAAAATTTATATATCATTTTCCCACATTACTTATTACAGATACAAGATAAAAATAATATATTGATTTTCACTCCAAGGTTTGATGTTGAGAATAAAGAGCATATATTTAGAAAACATGGCTATTTTCCAAAAGCCTCCTCCATTAGAGATGGAAATAGCTAAAAAGATAAACTTTACATCATCAATATATGATTAAGAAACAAACAAAAAAATATTTTAAAAGTTTCTATATTTATTCACTGAATATGTTTCTGATAACTTACCTATAAAAATACAAATAAATCAAAATTAGAATGAATCATGCAGACTGACTGAAATCTAAACTGACGTGCAAGCAGAGTGGATACTAATAAAAGTAATAATGGTTGACTATAGAAGATCAGATATATCTAAAGTTGCTCATCAAACATAGACAATCTAGAATTTAATGATACTTATATTTTTGTGTACCTTTAAATGGTAATGATAATATTGACCTTTTCCCTACAAGGAAATATTTGACATTCATTGACTGTGCAGACAGTACTGCATTTGGTTGAAATTTATAAAATCTTTCTCTTAAAAGAATTTTTCACAAAAATAGGTTTCTCAATTCAAGTAGTTATCACTCTCTCCAGTATGAGGGTTTCCTTCCTAATCATTTATTTGAAGTAGTGTGATACATTAACATCTTGATTATGTCATTATTTTCTCTTTGAGTTACATGAGCTATCCATTTTAATTGTTGCTGCTGTTGGTAGTCCTCAAGTGATGTAGTTTCTGTTATTTGGTACAGTTCTTTGTATGTGACTTTGTAGCACCAATCCACAATGTTCAAAAAAGTGTGGTCTTTGCAAAGACCAACAGGCTTCACTTGCTCAAAGCCATTGATCTTAGAAAGCAGTTGTATAGCAAGCCATATACGCTCTAATTATGAGTGATATATATGTTTGTCCTTTGGGTTTAAAGTAGACTTTGTTCAGCAAATTCATCAGTCAATCCAGAGATGGCTTCACAAATTAAGACCGGACATGCCAAGTATGGAGTAGTGGGGATACTGGAAATCTGTTGTTTGCTTTGGATGGTGACATTTTTATGCAGGGCTTTTTTGAAGAGGCTTTGTGGATAACAGCACATCAACACAACCAGCCAAGAGCACATTTCTCTAGTTCCTTTACTCTTCATCATCTTCATCAATGGAGGTTTCAGTTGTGTTTTTGTACCATTTCTTCAGTTAGTCTTAATGTCTTCTATCATATAAAAGCTCCCCATACAACAGCCATCTAGGAATGCAATGTAACTCCATGTAGATCATGTGTTCAATCCATTGGACTTGTGCCTTATAGAGCACTGATTCAATGCTGGTTAAGTAAACACAGTCCACAAATTTCAAGTTTATAATAATATATAAGGATACTTTTGCAAGGTTTAATATACCTGCAAAAGAAAACAGTGTATCAAAAGAACTGTTTTTCTCTTGACACTGCTATGACTGTAGAATCCTTCAGCAATTTTTACTGTTTATAAAAGCTATTTTTACAATTTGAATAAAAACCCAAATACACGAAACTGGATTTATACATTTTCTTTTTTCTCAAGAATTGACAACAAAAATGTTAAATACTATTTATTAGATTGTTTATTTACACAAATAATTATATATTTATGAGTTTATAAAAATAATTGAACCAATAACAATGCAATATTTATTATTTACCATATTATAAAGAAATAACTATGAACATAATGTTTTTTTTTTATTTATAAAAAAGTTTGTGAACAAGAAATTTAAATAAACACATAAGTATGCGTAACTGTAATTATACAGTTTGAAAAAAAATAATTTTTCTGGCATTTCTTTCATTTGCTCTCACCATATAAATTCACTAAAATGTGTTGTGAGCATCTGGATTTATACTTTTTTTTTTCCTTGAGAATTTTAAACATTTTATTTATTTGTCTGTTTATTTACAAGAATAGTGTTTAATACTTTTACTATCAATTCCCAAGAAAAAATGAATGTTTCATATACTTGGATTTTATTAAAATTCTATATAAATAGTTTTTTAAAACAATAAAAATATAGTATACAGTAATAACAGTATCAAGAGAAAAAACCATCCTTCTGAGACTACTTTTTTTTTGTGGGTACATATGTTAAACTTTACCAATACTTTCTATGATTTAGGGATAAACTGTTATAAATTCTTTAGGCTTTCTTTTTGTTGCACTTTTTGTTCATCTTTAGGAGTGTACTATTGTTGTGATAACAACAAAAGCAAAAAAAAAATGAGTTCAATACTCTTGGACTAATTTATTTTCTAGGACATAGGCGATCACAGCTCTCCACAGCTTCCTTTATTTTATTATCTGTGAATTTCCATGACTTTTTTGGAAAATATAGTGTAGTTGTTTCTTGTTGCATTCTCCATAATTTTGAATATGGAGAGGCCCTCCTCCAAGACTGGCTGCCACCCAGGGATAGAATGCCCAGTCTATTCTGCTATTAAACACATTCCTGGAGAGAGAAGAAATGGATTCATGCCTTTATCCAGGGTATTCATGTGAAAGTGAATGCAACAGACTAGGCTTGGATTTGAACTTGGCTGAAGGATTCCTCTTTCCCTGCCAATAATCATTACAGTCAAGTCACACTGAAAACACCAGTTCCCATGTAATCAGTGAAATTAAGCAGTGTCAAGTTCAATTAGTACTTAGCAGACCATTAGAGAATACCAGGTACTATAAGAGACTTCTAACAATTTGAAATATCTGTTTAATATATTTGTTTAACCTACAAAGGGTTGATAAACCATAAAATAACAAATCAATCAATTAACCATGCCAATAACCATTATGCTATCTGCACATTCACAATCGGAATTCTTGGAGTAACAAGATGTATATTTAACATATACTAATACAAAAATCAGTCACATCAACTGATAAACCTATACCAAATTAAGACTTTCATGGTAGTATGACCATGATGGTCTTTGGAGCACAATCTTGTGGGGAATGGGCATTTTATAGCAGAAAATATGATGGTTAAGTTTATTGCAAGAATTGACCTCTTTATTTGAGAGGTGTTGAGTTTTTAACTGCATATTTAATGGCTCATGGAACATTAGTCCTACAAACAATATTTGGTGGACTCATGTGAGTCCAGGTAGAAATAAGTAACAAAAACATGGAATTTAAACAAAAAACAATCAAATGCATGTATTAACACAAACAAATTACATTAATGTGTACATAGTTGGAAGTAAAAGAAAAAACATTAAAAACTTAGCTATTAAGAATGTGCTTGTTTATGTGTATGTACAGGTATGTGAGTGTTCAGTTGTCAGTCAACTGAGGAGACGAATATTCCCCTACGGGGGAACCCTTACTTACATCTTGAAGAAAAAGAAAGTGAGAGGATATGTTTGTCTTTTTATAGCCATAAATAGCACCACCTAATGGGTGTTTGGTGAAGCCAAGTGGGGTAACCCACAAGGTAGGCTGAATGAAGAAAGAATATTTAAGAAGTTACGTTAAGATCAAATATTTTAAATATATATATCAGAAATACAATTATTTTTAATAATAGAAAGATCAGATATTGACAGATACATTACGGAATCCTCTTCTCAACTCTGATATGCAGAAATGTTATATATGAAATTAAATTTGCCAGATGTGATCAGAAATATATTATTAAAAATGATAACTACATATAAACAGGATCCAATGTATCAGCCATTATTTCATTATATTTCATCATGTGAATAACTATAAAGTTTAATTATAGACAAAAGAGAGTCTCTTTCTTTCTTTGAGCTTAAGTAATGAACCGAAATATATTGAACATTTTGAATTCAATCTCAATTTTTATTTTTAGAAGTATACAAAATATATAAAATAAACCAATAAAGAATTCATTATTTTATTTAAATTCACCTCAGAATTTTTCAAAACTTCAAACTAATTTATAACAAATAAGTCCACAGTTAAATAAAACAGACTAAATGAATGATCTATAGCCTATGAGTTCAAAAACAATATCTTGATCAGAAAACCAAATAGCTAAAAATAACTGTCTATATTTTTGAGATGAAGTATTGTAACTATTTACATTGTTCAAACTGTTCTCCTCATCTTTATTGACATATTCACAACATTTCGGCCATTGTATGCTCTGGCCATCTTCAGGTGATATACGTTTGAATTTCAAACCAAACCCTTTATTTAGTACACTGGGGAAGATTGTTCTAGTTCCATGTGCCATGCCTTTTCTGGATGTCTAAGTTTCAAGGACACACAGCACAGTGGATAAAAGCATGGTTGAAGTAATCCAGTGACTTAACCCAAGGAGTTGTGAGTTCAATACCTGGCCACAGTAGAGGTGAACAAAAACTTGGAGAGTTGAGTTACTAAAGGGAAATAACTTAAATTGAGATATCCATAAAAGGCATGGCATGTGGAACTAGAACAATCTACCCCAGGGGACTAAATAAAAGGTTCGCTTTAAAATTCCAACATATATCACCTGAAGAAGACCGAATGTACAACAGATGAAAGGTTGTCAATATGTCATTAAAGATGAGGACAACAGTCTGATCAATATATATAGTATGAATAGCTAAAAATGAGTCTGTCATTAAATATACATTATCCTCAATCACAGGTGCTAAATAAGAAATGACAGTTACATGGCAAGATTAAATACCATTTATTTTAATGCCATGTACTTCAGGATATAGGCAATCATAACTCTTCACAGATTTTTCTTTATCTTTGAATTTCCATACATTCTTGGGAAAGATAGTGGAGTAGTTCCCAATTGCCTTCTCCACAGTTTGGAATTCAGAGTTTTAGATTGGTTGTTAATCAAGGCTAGAGAACCTAGCCTACTTTTTTATTTAACTTATAGCTGAAGCAGGGAGAAGATAAACAGACTGATGCCTTAAGGGCATTTATGAGAAAGTGAATGCAACAGTGGTCAATTTCTCATTGCACTACTTACACACACTAAATACCATTACAAGTGTTGTTACACAAAATAACATAAATCAATTTATTCCAATTAGTTTTTGGTCTGAAATCTTCATTGTACAATGTTTCAATCTATGTGATTAATAGTGAAGCATTGGGTTAAGTGCATTGTTGAGGAGAGATTTTATTTTGAAAGATATTTGCATAAAATGCTTCTTTTTTTTTTCTTCATTATTAGGCTGTAGAATTATTAACTTAATTTGAATATTCAGCTCCAAATTTCTTTTACAACCGAAAATACATTTCTATTTAATAGTCTTCTATTTTCAGTCTTTCTAAACCAGAGTTTCCCAGCCATTTTTTTTATCATCATCCAATTTCCCATGG
Source organism: Acanthosepion pharaonis (assembly GCA_903632075.3). Lineage (NCBI taxonomy): Eukaryota > Metazoa > Mollusca > Cephalopoda > Sepiida > Sepiidae > Acanthosepion > Acanthosepion pharaonis. The sequence continues at coordinate 506,125 of CAHIKZ030002349.1, forward strand.
AACAATTTTCCATTGCCCACCTCTATAGTAAATATTAAAAAGCATATTGAAATTGTTTGGTAAAAGTTTGTTACTGGGTCATAAACTGACTTTATAATGTAGTAAAAATACCAAAGGGAGGTAACAAATAACACTGACATGCAATGGCTTCTGTTGTTATTACTTTATTAAAGAACAAACAAAAGCAAACTTGATCACTAAAAAATATACATATAATTTAGTTTTATGGTCCTAGTTATTTGATATTGTTAGGGTTAGCATTGCAAGTGTTAACAAAAAATTAAATGGCTTTTGTTCATAATTACAAAATTAAAAAGAATATACACTACTGGCAACTAATAAAAATTCAGCAAATATTTTTTTTATTGTTCTTGATCTTCCCTTATCTGATTTAGATCCCCCAAAAATGTTATTTCATCTGAAGAACAATTTGAATGTTAATAACTCTTCTCAAAACTATAGAAAATATCAAAATATTCATTGTTTGCAGGGAAATTTATACCTTATCTAGCAATATGACTAAGTTATTTCTAATTAGCCTACTGTGTTTTTTTGGGGGTTTTTTTGAGTTTTTCATTTTTTATACAGGTTATTTGAATATTTTTTTATCAGGTAGCATATGTTGAAACACCTTTTTAATACTCAAAATCCTATATCAGCTACTAAAATTTCAAATCACTCATCATTTTCTGTTCAATTGGTCATCACCCACCTAACATTTGAAATCACCCACCAGTGGGCAATATTGCCCAGGCTGGGAAAACCTGCTGTAAACACACACAATCACCTGATCATTACTGATCTCTTGTAAACCAAAGTCCTGCAGAAATTATAAAAAATCTTCATCCTTGCATTTTTTTTATATTTCTACCTCTTTATCTCATATGAGCAATGGCAGACTTTGATAACTTAATATTACAATGATTATGTGACTAATTATGAAAGTATTAACAAAATTACCCACAATTCTCTGTTTGGTCAAATATTGAGTTTCTATAGGTGTATGTTTTCAGAATTATGCTCAACCATTTGATTATTTGTATTTTACTAATAAGCTAATTAAGTAATTACAATAATACATTATAGAAAATAACTATTCAACTTCATAGACTGAAATATCAGTCTGATGACGACTGAATGCTTAAAATATTAATTATCAAGGTTTTCTTTAGAAAGCATCAGAAGTACTAAGGGAAGTAACTCTTGTTTATACACATCGAATTTATTTTCGGGACCAACCTAACAAGTCTGAATGGATGAAGACTGAAGAGACAAGTGAAAAGTTACAAACAACAAAAAGTTCTGAAAAGCCATGATTGACTACATCTTGAAGTATCACAAAAGGAGAAGAAGAAGATAGAAAAACTTATATTTGTGTTTGAAATCTTTTTTTTTTATTTAAAATAAATTAACTATTTAACTAAAATTTCAAAAGAATTTGAACATCTAAAAAAAACCTGTATTTTAAAAAATATACTGAAATTCAACAGATTTTTCACATTTAATAAAACTTACTATACTTATTACATCAATGACTGAATTCATTCGTGTTGTAACCTAGGGAAGGTTACTGAATAGAATAATCACATGAAGGTTGGTAATGAACAATAATACTTAGGACATGAACAACACATATAAGATTTGCTAGCAGAGCGTAGAAGTAGTCAACTGCTAGAAGTGAGTCAAGTAGAATTCCACAATGAATCACTAACTGCAGACCAACATACAGTATTTACTACTGTATTTATCTGAGTGGGGACATACCCATTATCATCCATAGGTATGCTACAACAATTCATGAAAAGATTTTCTTGTAAAAATAAATTAAACAAAATACTTTATCTTTCATGGAAATATCCAGCTTTTGAAATCTCATAATCTGATCATGAACATATTTTCATATTTTATAAAATTTCTTGAAGAATTAAAACGTTTTCATAAATCTTTTTAAAAATTGAATAAAACGTTTGAAAATAATTTTAATCAAAAAAGCATTCATCAATAGATTTATTTAATGAGGATCTTTGATTCTTTTTATTTATTGATAGTTCACCAATTACAAGCCCAATGGGCCACTCAAGGTAGAGTGTTACTGAGCGGGATTGTAAGGGAAGTAATAGTATTATGAAGACAGGTAGGATAGATACTGGTTAACCCTGGACTTGAAGGGACCAAGATTGCAGTTACCAGGGAAGCATTCTCTTGGGAGTTTGTTCTACAAAGTAACAGTTCTTGGGAAGAAGCTGCCTGAGTGGAACTTGCTTTTTTATCAAAGGACCATGAAGGGAACAAGAATAGTTTGCCACTGTGAATATGGCATGGGGGGGTCCTTGCCATGAAGGTTTCTGGTGGTGGCACAAAGGAATATAACTCATCCAAACATCTGCCAAAGTAATATTGTAATGAAAAGCTGACAACATTTTCCTCTGTGAGATAAGCATTGCAGAGTGGAGAACATTTAGTATGTACAGAAGCTACCAGATTTTCCCTTAAGATATTCCTTAATTTGATTACAATGATATTTATAATTCTATGTCCGTTTAGACAACCATACTATGGAAAGGGGAAACATTATCTTCACTTGTCATCAACTAACACCTATCAAAATTCAGCAAGAATACCATCAATAAAGCAATTTTTTCTTACTATGCAGTTCGCAAGGAATTTTAATTATCTGCTTTGCATAAGTTGTTGTTAATGTTCTATTTCATTTGCACGAAACTATTTGCTCTCTAATTCCTTCCAGATTCACAAACATGGTGACTGTCCAGCGAAAAAGTAATCAACAAAAGGGAAAAATTCAGCTAACATGGATCAGGGAATTGCACAAACCTCATCAAAAAACAGAAAAATAAACCCTGTGAGTTAATATCTCAAAAGCTGTATTTATAATATCTAAAAGTTTGTGAATTTAAAAGAAAGTTTTATGAATTTTGGAAGATAGCAACCTACAGGTGGTCCGAAAGTCTTATCACCCCCTACCAAAAACATAATGAGAACAATAGAAGTAATACAGTAATAGAAAGCACATGTACTGGATTCAGTTTATTCACTTTCATTGATGCTGTCACACATCAAGAAAGTCTGCATGAACACCATCGTTTTTGTGACACAAAATAATGCAGCACCAGGTCCTGTGTGATATTACAAAGCTGTGCTTTGTTGATTATTGCAATCTGTGGGATAAGCGTTGCAGAGTGGAGAACATTTAATATGTATAGAAGCTACCAGATTTTCCCTTAAGATATTCCTAAATTTGATTACAATGATATTTGTAATTTTATGTCTGTTTAGACAACCATACTATAGAAAGGGGAAACATTATCTTCACTTGTCATCAACTAACACCTGTCAAAATTCAATGAGAATACCATCAACATAGCAAATTTTTCTTACTATGCAGTTCCCAAGGAATTTTAATCATCTGCTTTGCATAAGTTACATAAAAAAAAAAATGCCTATTAAACAAAATTGTGACAGTTTAAATAATATTGTTAATCAATGAAAATTATCATTATTTTTGTATAAATCAATATAAAAATTCTGAAAATTCATTGAATGAAGAATTTGTACGTCAGTTATTTTTATGTGTTCTATCTTTTCTATCAATTGTTCTTATATTATGCCATGTTCGTTCAGAACGTAGCTCTCCACTACTTCCTATTCTTTGTAGTTCTAAGCAATATTTGTCCCCCTGACCATCCCTGTTTTGTCATCCATTTATACAAACTTGTTAGCTTATACAAATTTCCTCTCCACTCCCACTTGCTTTAAATATATCCTGTGAATGACAAATTCTCCATTACTTCTTCCGGTTGTTATTCTTCCATGTGCCAAGTCTCTTCAGAACGTTGGCAAGCATGGCTCTCCACAATTTCCTGTTCTTTATAGATCAGAATGAATTTTGTCTTTTTGCTATGTTTCTCCAACCCTGCTCTACCATCCATTCACTCAAGCTCACCAGGTAGGTTATGTGGTTTTTCTCTGTCCTTCTTGCCTTCAATCCATCCTGTGAGTATCAAATTCTCCAAGTCCTCTTTCAGTTGTTACATATCCTAATCAACAGCTAAAGCAATACATACCTTATCAATATTCATCACTCAACAAAGCAGGATGTAGGTATGGTATATGTTCTCATCATTTTAAATGGAAGAAAGTGCCTGGTCCTGGGGATACCAACTCTGTGGCAGCACAGTTTTCATTGCCCTAAGAGAGGTGGGACATGGGGTAATAAAGACAACAGCATGAGAGTGGTCACTGGGGCAGGGTAATTTTTTTTTTACTTGGGTCATATGTTCACAGATGGGCGCCCCACATAAAAAAAGACCATGTCATATCCTGTTTTAGTTGGGAGGTCAGATAAATAAAATCAATAAAGCAGTAGTCATAAATGAAAGGATGGAGTGGTTCCTATGACAACGTAAGGGTGAAAAGTTCTCAGGTTGACCCAAAATCTGACCAAATGATCAAACAACAGATCTTTTTTTTAATTTTTAATTCCTTCTTGGTCAAAGCAAAATGCCTCTCATAATATGCTCAAATCAAAGGATAGGTCATTAAAAAACTTAATTTGAAATTAATCTGTTTCATTCAATTCAAACATCAAATAATTTCACATGATGAAAAACAAAAACCAACCAATAAATCCTGAATTCCAAATGTTCTAATAACCTTACCAGCTATATGTGGAGTTGTTGGATACTGTTCAAGTAGAATTTTAGGATTTTCAAACACATCAACATCCTGTAGCCATTCCTCCAACTGTTTTCGTTTTATTGTTTTTGGCATGATTGATATAGAACTGAAATCATAACAAAAAATAGGGATTTAGAAATAAAACATTGTTCAACCAACAGATTTTATCATCATCTCACAAAACAGCCATCAGATTTTATCATCATCTCATAAAACAGCCATCAGATTTTATCATCATCTCACAAAACAGCCATCAGATTTTATCATCATCTCATAAAACAGCCATCAGATTTTATCATCATCTCACAAAACAGCCATCAGATTTTATCATCTCACAAAACAGCCATCAGATTTTATCAACTCACAAAACAGTCATCAGATTTTATCAACTCACAAAACAGTCATCAGATTTTATCAACAGCTCTCAGATTTTTGTCAACTCACAAAACAACCCTCAAATATTATTGTCAACTGACAAAGAATTGTTCAGAATTCCCCAATAGATTTTAAACTATAACCTCATTCAGTTATGCCACATACATGATACATGCTTAGGTGATCATGTATCTTTCAATACATGACTGACGAGGCAGATTTTTTTCCCACAGTAGGTTGCCATTTCTTTCTGCAGTAGACCAATTGTTATCCAAGGCTATAGAACCTGGTCTGTCCTGCTATTTACCCATAGCTGGGGTTGGAGAAGAAGAGGATTCATACCTTTCCCAAGGGTATTAGCACATAAGTGAATGTAATGTATCCGACTGGAATTCAAACTCAGCTTTCCAATTCCTCAGTCCGAGCCGCTATCCATTATTCTATAGTATAACCTAAAAACCTGCATACATTAAAGTCTCATGTCTGTCTAGATTTCTTTTTAAATACCATATTCCTTCAGGACATTGCTAGTTATGTCTCTCCATAAATTTCTTTTTTTTTTAATATCCATGAATTACCTGGACTGAGAAAGATAATGGAGTGATTTCTTGTTGCCTTCTTTACAGTTTGAAATTCAGGGTTTTCTTTTTCAAGACTGGTTGATTTATCAAAGTTAGAAAGCCCAGTACTACAATTCAAGGATCCCCAGTGTTTTAAAGAGAATTTTGATTTTTCTTGTGTGTATAAAAATGCTGAATTTTGTAAATCAGACGTCCATACACAACATTATCAGAAAATAAAAGTGACAATGATAGTAAATTTAAAATTATTGGTAATTTTTTCACATTTCCTCAACAAGTGTCTTCGTAAGTAAGACTATAAAGCCAAAGTACCTAAAATTCAATAAAATATTAGATTACTTAGAATATTTTCTAAAGTTTTTAAGATTACTGAGTAGTTAAAACAAAAATATATGAGAAAGCATTAATGTTATATCCGTCAAGCAATTTTTACCATTATGTACCCTTTACTTGAATTGTGGTGTAATGGATATCAACTGGGAATGAGAAGTCAGAGAACAAAGTTTGAATTCTAGTCAAGCTTATGCACAAATACCTTTGAGAAAGGTATGAATCCATCTCTTCTACCCCCAGCCATGGGTTCTTTAGCCTTTGTTGGCAACCAGTCTACTGCAGAAAGAAATGGCAAACTACTGTAGGAAAATTTTCTGTCTAGTCACTCATGAATCTAAAGACACACAATTACCTAAGCATGTATTACATATGGCACTTATAAAAAAAAAACACTTCTGTATTAAAAAATGCTTTTAAGTGATATTTTAAACTAAAAGTAATATTTGTTTTCATTCAGATTAATTAAACTTTAAATAAGTTAATCTTCCTCAAATAAATTTTCAAAACAGTATATTTTATTTTTGAACGATTTTTTAATAAAGAAAATTATGTTGTGGTGACAATATGGCTGATTTTAGCAATTTAAAAAAATATTCCAGTCAATTTACATTCAGTTTGAAATACAGCTATGTATTTTGCTTATTGGAAATATCAAGTTTAATCGATTAGATTGGAATTAAAAGATATTTGCTTCAAGAAGGATTTTTTATTTTAATTTAAACCTTAGACATCACTTTTTTAAGGTACCTGTAATGACTGATGAAATGAACAATTTAGTTAATAAATGGGGCTCCATAACAAATTATGGTTATATATATAGAGACCCCATTGTAAACTATTTTATATGTGTGTGCATGCATAAAGGTTATGTTAGTTTTACTTTCGTAATATCCATTCGATGTCATTTTTGGATGTTGTTAAGTTTATCACGCCAAAATTTCTGCAAACAAACACCAAATTACCTCCCTTACATTCCTTGAAATTTTAAAACTAGTTTTATAGTCTAAGCACACTTCTGGAATTAACTCTCTGTGGAAACGCGGCCAAACAAAGACAAAAATAAATAAATAAATGGATACGAGCCAATAATTATTCCGATCCTATAATGAAGGTGATGTGTGGAGAGCATAAAGGCTATCAGCATGGGGAGTTGAATTAGTAGGCTGGGTTCAAATTCTAGCCTTTTCTGTTGCATCCACTTTCACACAAATAAATGCACCTGGAAAAAGCATGAATCCATCTTCTCTCCTCCAAGCTATGGGTAAAATAGTGGGGTAAATTGGGTTCTCTGTCCTTGGGTGGCAGTCAGTCTAGACAACACTGAATTCAAAACCATGAACAAAGCAATGGGACAACACTTAACTATCTTTCCCAAGAAATAACAGCAATTTACAGATAATTAAAGAAACAACAGATTCTGTGATTGATTGTTTCTTGTTTTTTGGGGGGGTTTTTTGTGGGTTAATTAAAGCTGGAACATTTTGGATTATAAGAATTGTTTTTTTTTTTTTTTTGCTTATGAATATTACATTAACAATTTTTTGAGAATAATGATTTCCCTAGATACAAATCCTACTATTTAACCCATAGCTGAAGGGAAAATGGATTCATATCTTTCAAATTCTGTGGAGAGCTATAATTGCTTATGCCTTGAAGGGAGATGGCATTAAAAAAAATAATGAAGGAAAGTGCTGTCAGAAGTCAAAACAATGACACTGCTTCTTGTTTCTATGAGTTTATTGAACAAAAAATTTTAAACACTTTCTACTTACTGAATATTGATTTACTTGCCTTATATTTCCCTCTATTTTGTTTTAATTCATTTCATATTCAGAGCCTTTCAGAGTCATGCCCCCGTAAAATAAATGGAAAAACCAAACGGCAATTTATTTAATCTATTTTTTCTGTAAATAAAAACTGAGATATAATTTAATCTCCTAGCAGAGGAAGAAAAGACTTGAAATAACAGAAATATGGTTCTACAGAAAGATGCTGCGAATATTGTGGACGGAACATATGAGCAATAACAGAGAAAATGGAAAACAAAAAGAACACTTGTACTTAGAATCTGAAAGAGATAATTGAAATTGCTGGGGAACATAATGAGGAAAGAGGACTTAGAGAATTTGACACTCACAGGACATAGGGACAAAGGAAAGGAAGGCAGTGAAATTCATAAATGAGCTTGTGTAAATGATTGACAAACAGGGATTAGAAAAGTACAAAATTTACTAAAAGCTACAAAAAGAACAGGAAGTTGTGGAGAGTCATGATCGCCCATGTCCAGAAGAAACTCAACACATAGGAGGTGGAGTAAGAAGACTATGACAAAAACAAAATTACTAGCACCACTATAAATTACCTGAAGGCTCTGAATATGAAATTATTTAAAAAAATAAAATAGAAAATAAAGGAAATTTTTAAGGGAAGTAAATCAGTGCTTGGTATGCAAAATGTTTGATACGCTAAAATAAACTTAACACTACGTAACCCATATCTCCCCATAAACAAACATATCGATGCAATGATTAAAAATTAAATTTCAATTTTACTTACGGAAAAATAGCTAAGATAAATTTATTACACTGAAGACAGTATTTTTCGTGTTATTTTTTATGCATAACTTTTCAAATTTGAAGGAGGGCCCAGAATATGAGGTTAGTTTAAAAAAAAAAAAAAAGTAAACATGAAAAAGAAGCAAATCGTTTGTAGCAGTCAATAATAATAGTTTTTAAGTGCTACTTCCTGGTATAACGAATTTGTCTTTTCCATTAATTGAAACAACAGCATCACAAAGTACAGTAATGTTAACTTTTTTAGAGTTTGCAAAAGAACAATGTCAATTTTTAATAGAATTTCATTTTTTTCAATTTAGCCAGCGCAAAAAATTCGGACACTGTGGTTTAAACATCATTTTAACAAAACAATTTAAATTTTTGAAATTCCCTGTGATTACAACTGAGACAAACAACAATGTTCAAGAGATCTGAAAATGAGTTGTATATAATTTAGAATGTATAATGAATAAGCTAAAAGAAAAAATATACAAATATTTTTACCGTTGTCCAACGATTTTATCGCCATGTGACAATTTTTAGATAGTAGAGATTGATAATTGCTAGTTTCGTAAAGTAAAATAAAAACACGCGTAGACACATATGTATTTTTATACCTATATGCATACATATATAAGTAACAGTTAAAATAAATTTATTTGTATACTTTCTGATATAAAGTTGTATTGTTTTTAATGTTTTATTTCATTTGTACGAAACTATTTACTCTCTAATTCCTTCCATATACACAAACATGGCGACTGCCTTAAAGAGTCCAGCGAAAAGGAAATCAACAAAAGGGAAAAATTCGGCTACCACTGGTCAGGGAATTGCACAAACCTCATCGAAAAAGAGAAAAATAAACCCTGTGAGTTAATATCTCAAAATGTGTATTCATAATATCTAAAAGTTTGTGAATTTAAAAGAAAATTTTATCAATTTCTGAACATAGCAACCTACAAGGCGGTCCGAAAGTCTTGTCACCTCCTACCAAAAAAAAAAGTACTGAGAAAAATAGAATAAGTAATACAAAAAACATATTCTGGATTCTGTTTTATAACTTTCATTGATGCTGTCATACATTGAGAAGGTCTGTATGAACACTAATGCTACGCCATGTATGTTCTGTATGATATTTTAGTACGAAGCTGTACTTTGTTGATTGTTGAAAAGGGCTCTCAGAACGACATCCTTCAACTGATGGGTATTCTTAAATCGTTCATGTGAAACTCTCTCCTTGATAATACCCAACAGAGCGCGTTGAAATATTATGTAAGGATGACAAAACTTTCGGACCACACTCAGGGGGCTTAATTTGTTTTGAATCTACTTTATTTTTATTTAGTAGATTTTTGTTATTTTTCCTCTAAATCCAATTTTCTCGTGTTTTTATTTTTGTATATGTGAAAGTCTTAAAATGTAACCGTCCTCCTTCAAAAAAAGAAAAGTACGAGAAATATTTTTTTGTCTGAATTTCTGGGATGAGGTGTTTTCAGTTTTAGTCTTATATTCGGTCCTCATTTTTGTTGTTGTTATAGTTATCATAACGTTTCGGTCGTTGTGCCCTCCGGCCTTGAGTAACCTACAGGGAGTTTTGAACTGGACTTTTTAATAAAAGGTCCAGTTCAGAATTCCCTGTAGCTACGGAGGGTAGCTGGTTTTACTGATCGTGTCTAGGGACATCGTTCGTATCTAGTTTTTTCTTTAGTACCCAGTTCTGTTATTGTTTGCCCGTTTCCACTGAAAAACGAAAATCTCTAGACAAACAAAAAAAAAAAGTCAATAATGATGACAATCATTCATCTAAAAAAAAAAATTAATGTGGAAAAATAAATTCGGCAAGAGAGATAAATTTTATAAAAAATTATCTTTCACTACCATACTGGTTTAGACACCACTAAAGGACTTCATAAAAAAATAAAGATATTTTTTATTCAGCAGATGTCTTTTTTTAAGTTATTTTTTTAATTTTATTTAAAAGCTAATCCATTAAAAAAATGAAAATAAATTCCTGTATGTAAATGAAGTTTTTAAAACATTGGCACACAAACTGATCAAAGCTCCATTATAGATGAAAAATGATGACACTAAATGTAAAAATCTCCTAAAAATCTAGTATTTGTCCTAGAGATTTGTTTTGAAGTAAATTAGTATATTTAAAAGAATTATTAATTGAGTGGATTTTCTAAAAGTAATTCATATTTTTAGCTTAAAACAGTGAAAATAACATTTATTTATGCTTGTGACTTATCATCAAGGACATAAGTCAATAGTAGTTTTTTACTGTCACCCACCCACAAGGCTAGCATAAAAATCTAAAAAGTACAATGGATTAAAAAATGACTACCATCTGTTTGCCCCCTCCTCGGTGCACACTGCTAGCAGCAAGATAAAGTGGCATGATCAAGCTCAAACTTTGATAAAATCAGCGCAATAGTACCAACTATGAGCACTCATGAGCAGAAGGCAACATGATAAACCTAAAGATATGTTATGGTGAAAGTATAATTTTTTACTTAATCTCAATCTCATTATATATATATATATATATATATATGTATGTGTGTGTGTGTCATAAATTTCGCTCACATAATCGAATCTTGAAATTCTACTTATTGAAAAAAACTGAATAAAATGGAGTGTGTCTTGTAATTTATATATATTAAAAATATTTGAGAATTCTATGTGTAAAATCCATGAAAGTAATCTATTTTATTTTCTTACCGGTGTCAACACCCACTTGCATCTGGATCATCATCCTCTCTCCCTATTTGCTTTCTCTCTCCTGATGGTGGTGGCAGAAATGACTGTGAATCAAAGAGAGTTTGACGAGGCCATTTGCATGAATGTGATTTGGTGGACAACTCTACATGATAGGGAAGCCCACACACTTGGCCAGAAGTTCCTTCCTTGCAGCTAAAAGGGGATTGAGAGATCTGGCAAACCTGGTTGCATCGGGCTGTCAAATGTATGATCTGTCAAGGTCAGTTTTGGTTATGCCAGCCCGACTGGTGCTGCCCTCTTCTACCAGTTTGGTCATTGAGATCATGTAGATCTTTGCCTATTCCTTCGTTGGGGGTTAGTCACATTCAGTCTGCTCCCTCCTCCTTGACATTATTATTATATATTCCAAGTCCACATATAAGATTTTGTTTGTAATTTTGCTGTATAGTTATTTCCCTATAACTGGCAATGCCAAGTAGCAGTGTCTTCATTATGACTGTTCTAAGCTATTTATGAATCTGAGAAATACAACAAAAAAAACAAATTCAGTAATAATAATTAAAAATAAATAAAAACTCACTGTGAAAACTGTTTCATAATATCAAAATTGTATCTTTTCTGTTAATTCCTTCCAAATAATGTAAAGTTACTTATGGCAAATATTAATTCACCCCAAGAAACTGTAAATTTTAAATCACAGTTTGTTTTTTATTAAAATTTTGGCACTCTTTTGAAATTATAAATTTTAAATCAAAATTTGTTTAGCCTGCCTCACAACTCCAACTCTCCGTATGAAAAATTACCAAAAATCAGAATGTTATTCACAATACGTAAGTGCAGATGATATTTGAGGTACTTACAGGAAATTTTTTACAATTGAAAAAAATTTTTTTTTTAAATCTGTTTTTGGTTTGTTTATCAGGATGAGCACGAATGCCAACCCCACACTTAGAAATAGCACACCTGAATTGCCTGCATATGAGGTAATCACAAATGTCAACCTAACAAGAGTGCAATGGAAAGGCCTTGATCTGGAAGATTTTGGTGTGAATTTTAGTAAATATAAATTCTTTTTATTTTGGGATGAATTAACAGAAAAGATCCTCAAAAGCTTAGCAAAATATGCCAGCATAACAGCATAGGTAAATAATATCTTGTTAAATTAAGTAGTTTCTTTTTGTATTTGTATTATTATTCTGTAATAATCATAATGGGTGTTGTAAAAAGAATAACTGAACTTAAAAAATACCTTATAGTGGACCCCCAATATAATATGGCCTGTGCACCCCAATAAGGCACAAGAGGCCCACTAACATTTTTAAAAATAAAAGATACAAAATCTGACAGGTGGAACAAAAATGGACAACAGAACGAGGATATTTAAAATTAATACAAAATTTATTTACATTGTATACAATAGTAGTGATTTGTTTAAAGGAACATGAGCAAGCAAAGAATCAAGTAATGAAACTTTTGAAATTTCAGTTCACATGTCCGGCAAAAGTATTAAAATGTTGCTAGTTAAATCCAATGATGAACCTTCTGTAATATTTTCACTGAAGTGTACAGAGTAGTTTATTTGAAATCTGAATGATATGCATGCAGCAATTTCCTAAGACAAATGAGTTAGGTTGACAAGAAAGCCGGAAGCAGGGACCTAGTGTAGCTGGAAGTTTAGGGCTGTTGTAAGCAGGTTCATTAATGCCAATCAACCAGTTGAGTTAGGTTGAGATACAGATGCCGGAAGTAGAGACCATGGCATAGCTGGAAGTTTAGGCCTATGCAAGCAGGTCTTTCAATGCTGATCGACCAAGTGAGTTAGGTTGCAATAGAAATGCCGGAAGTAATAAGGGTCAGGAATGATGATAAGAGTCTGTGGTAGCCAGAAATTATAAAGGCTAGGAATGCTGGAAGTAAGCATCTGAAGTAGCTGGAAGTAAATAAGGGAAAGAGTGCCAGAAGTAAGAATGGATAGGAAAGCCCAAATAGTGTCCAGTTGGCAGACAAAAATAAATGGGCACATAACTCAATACATAACCTGCCCAAGCACAATGGCCAGGGCCCTGTGTTTCTCCTCCTTGTCCAAGTGTCATACCCACAAATACAACATAATGCAAAGAAATGATTTTTTTACATAGGCAAAAAACCAAGAAATAATTGTATATTTATGTACACATTAACATTTTTTTTTACATGGTAAACATTGTGTTTGTTCTGGTTGTAAAAAATCCAAAGTTCAAATGTTCAACAAAATTTTCCATTTGTTAAAGGGTAGTTCATAATGTCATATGCCTTGGAAAATATGTGTATATATGTGCATGTGTCTGAAGCACATTTTAACGGAATATATGCATGGCTGCTGACTGAATGTATATGTGTCAGTGAAGCACATTAGTAGAAATGTGTGTGTGTGCTAATATGTGAAATCAGATTATGGTGGTTCCAAAAAGAAATGGTCATACAGATAGATAATAAGACTTACTTGTTTCCACAGCTATGAATATTTCTTTGAATTGTGTGACTATTCCTTTGAATGGTGTGTAGTCGTCACTGACTGAAGTGTTGTCATGGTAACAAGAGAATTGAATTCTGGTTGGGTGTTTACAGATCCAACTGCCTGTCATTGACAGGTGATCCACATCCAGTTGCTGACTGAGTCTTTGCTCTGTGTGTTTTTTGTTATCCCCAAAATTAGTGTGTGTATGTATATATATATATATATATATATATATATATATATATATATATATATATATATATATATAGTTATCCTGATCACATGATTGCCTCCAAACAAAAGCTTTTCAGTTTACATGGGATAGCACCCAGTGACCAGGTCATTTGGAGTTCAAATATAATGGGAAACATCGCGCATAACTGCACTGTCCAATCAAATTCCAGAAACCACTTATTTAATTTTGGATCTTATTTTTTTCTAATTTGTACAAAAGTTTTTGTTTTAGTGATTCTGATCCTATTTATGTGTAGGTGTTTCTTACTTATTTGTGCTTCACCTATAGGTTCGTTATATTCAATTGTGCACAAATGCCTTCAGGAAAGGTATGAAATCCACCTCTTCTCCCTTAGATCTAGGTTAATTAGTATATTTGTATCACTAAAATCATTATTATCTCAAAAAAAAATTCTTACAATCTAAAAATATTTTCTGGCTTTAAATAACCTGCAAAGTGTTGATAAGTTGAAGAAAATGAATCCATAAAAAGACTCATTAAAGACAAAAAAAATGTATTTAGCAGATAACAAGGAAATTCACATGACCTGAATTGGAACCCTCATGGAGGAGAGTGTTGAAAATATCCTTTTCAATTTGCCCGTAAAAACAGCAACACTCTCAACTATATTTGATACAGATGATTTGCAAGCTTCTGTATATATAAAAAGGCAAATGACAAATGCTCAGAAACTTTTGCTCACTTAAAACTAGGTACTGCCAAAAAACTCCTAAAAATGCATTTAATAAAATTTAAATGTCTCCTTTTTAGTAAAGTTTTGGTTTTATTTGAAAGATAACCTAAAGCCAATCTATAAAAAGAAAAATAATTTTAAGTATTTCAATAAGTTTTGAAAACATTTTTAAACCTTTCTTATCAATTTATCATCAATCCACCATTTTAATGAAAAATATAAGACAGGAAATTAATGACACTACAAAAATCAAATATCTATCCTAGATATTAGTATCAAAATAAATGAATAAAATTAAGGATTAATTAACAGAATTTTGTAAAACTATTGCTTACTATACACTTAAAATATAGCAAAAAACATCTTGAATACAGCAAGATATATTCCACCTTTCAGCAAGTTCATAGGTCAAACAAGTACTAACTTACTTCAAATACATCGAGTACATTTCAAGAAATCTTAAATAGAATTCTTTGTTTCATCCAGGGAACTATATTGTTGCTGTCCTTTTTTGGTTACGTCTTCAAGCCTTTTATGGGATCTGATGATATGTGGGTGGTGTAACAGATAACAGCTCAGGGTGAGAAATTGGAGAGCCAATTTCAAAACCCAGTTGGGTTTGTTACATTCACATGTGCAAATACCCTTGGGAAAAGTATGAATTCATCTCCTTACTCCACCTGTGGCTTAAAGAGTAGGATGTGTGTCTGTGAAAATCATTGTTGTTCCCAAAAAATGAATACGCAATATTCACTCTCATAAAATAGAATTATTCTTACAATCCAAAATAAACAACCCACAAAGGTTGATAAGCCATAAAAAAAATAATCAAATCAAATTATGCTATTTGAACTCAATTGTCAGCTTTTTCTCCTTTATAGCATCTCCTCCACTCAGCCAGTACACTCCTACTAAAATATTGTGATACAAAGAATTCATAAGAATCATGGAATAAACACTATCTCATGTCTGAAATTTAAACAGAAATATAGTTAACATTTTCTTAACTTTCACTTTAACATATTTTAATTTGAGACTAATATCTTTCTGCCTGATGTTTACAGTAAACAGTTTAATGTGACACCTCATGTGAGTAGTTTTTCATAACATAATACAATTTCAATGGCCATTTGTTTGTGGCTTGCTTGCATTTGATACCTTAAAATAAACTTTTACATGTAGATTTGAAAAGGATTTCAATTATACAGGGTGTCGCAGAAATACTTCCCGCATAATGGTAAGACATTAGCAGCAATGGCGTCTTCATCTAGCTGTCTTACTATTATTATGTGAGGTAGTTCTGTCGCACCCTGTATTTAGAATCAGAAAGACAGAGTTGAAATTTAATGAGGAAAGAGAGCTTAGAAAATTTGACACACACAGGACATATTGAAGGCAAGAGAAATAGAGGAAAGCAGCACATAACCTACCTAACAAGCTTGTGTAAATGGTTGGCAGAACAGAGAAAAAATTTACTAAGAGCTACAAAGGACAGGAAATTGTGGAGAGCCATGATCACCCACATCCTGAAGGAACACAGCACAAAGAAGAAGAAAAGTTAATAGCAATCATATATTGAATTCCATATTTAATTCTTACTTTAATGTCTCATTAGATTTCCATTTCTAGGAGACATTTTTAAAAATATTGTTTATATTCTGGTCTCCATTCAGGAAGCATTTTCTTTACTTTATCATATCTAAAATTGATTTATATAACATGATTAGCTTATCCTTAAATGTTTATTGTTCTTTTAACAATCATTTTATGAAATTATTTTTTTCTATTACAGCCTCCACCATCACCACCCCAGCAAACTGAAGACGATGAAAGTTCTTTGATAGCCACAACAGAAATTGTAGAAAGAATTCCTATTTTCAAAGATCCTAATTTTGTAGTAAGTGTTTTTTTTTTTATAATTTTCTGTTTTTTTCTTTTTAATTAACCTATTCTTTTCTGATGGAAAATGTATTATTGTTACTGATTTTTTAAACTTTTTCAGATTACAATAAGTTAAAAGAGTGTCTAGCCTGACTTTGTACACTGCTTATAAATTTAAGTTTGGAGATCTTTTTCTTGAAAAAAATATCACTTTTATAAAAAAAATTTTTACTATTTTATAATCTTGATAAGATGGTTTTGATTGATGTGAATATTTGATGATCTCTTGTATGAATGATGTGAAAAGATAAAGAATATTATTTAATTAAAATCAAGTATAAAACAAAATATAACAATCACATATTGTAAGCCTTACTTCATTTTTTCCTGGTTTGATATACTCTTTGTATAATGAAACCATAGTCTGAATACAGAGGCATCAATTTAAGATGAAAAACATTAAACCTTCGCATCATATAAATTTCTAAATATATTAACTGAAGCCTTGTGAACTTAATATTATACTTTCTAATCAAAGTTTTAATTTATTTTTTTTTTTTTTTTTTTGAGCAAATTGCCCCAAGCAAGGCAGGAGTGCACACAAAGGGTTACAGAGAGTAAGAGTAAAGAGGAGTGTTTGGGAAAAGGATAAAGAGAAGGACAAGGATCAAGGTCAAGGCATCAGAAGATGTTGATTGACATTACATTTGAATATTTGAAGATTACAGTTATCAGAGAAGCAAGTAATAGGAAGGGGGTTTCACTGAGGGGAGGTAAGAGATAAGAAGTTGTTGGAGTAGAAGAGGTGGCTACATTTAGTCGTTTTGACAGTGAAAGGGTCTGGATCGAGATGCCAACCTAATAGCACACTTAAATTCATGCAGTTTGGGAACCAGTGAAAGTAGCTCATCTGAGCAGTTGCCATGAAAGTACTTGTAGAAAAGGCAGAGGGAAGCCACAGCACATCTGTGAGATAGTGACTGTAGACGGGATTCCAGATCAGCATATCCACCTTTGGATTTTGTCGAGGACCTTGAGATTAATAGTGGGGGCACCAGTCCATATTATTTTTATAAAATATCTTCTAGATACATTTTGTTCTTTAATCTATTTTCTTTTCATTAATTTTTAACCCATTGATAGCCATCCTCACAAAAATGGAACGGTAGACGTTAATTGGTTATAGGTAGAAGCCTATAATTAACACTAGATTTTTATTTCAGTTTTTATAATTAATACCTACATAACATGTGCTTTCAGGATGCGAGCAATCATGACTCTCCACAACCTCCTATATCTTGTAGCTCTTAGGTTTGACAATAAACTACATCTGGCAGCAAGGCTTCTGATCGGGAGATTGGAGGTTTTGGGGAGTGGTAGCAGCTATTAGGGTCCCAGCTAGGGACAAGTAGTAAACTCCCAAGCAAAAATCAACAGTACATTTTTATAATAAAATGAGCAGCAATACAACTTTATAGCAAAATGATAATCAATGCAACACTAAAAAAAATATAAAAATACATTTTTATAGTAAAATTACCAATAATACATTTTATGATCTACAGAGTATATACCTTTACTCTGAAAGTATAAAATTATGTATAAAATATCTGTAGTTGAAAGCATAAAATTATGTTCAAAATATTTAGATTTCAGCATTAAATAACACATAGAGGTTGATATACCACTAAACACAATCAACCAGCCAACCTTAGCAACGTTTGTCCCATTACCCAATCTCCCCACTCCATTCTACTATCCATTCACACACGCTCATCAGATAAGTGGCCTGTTGCATTCCCCTCTGTCTCTCAATATACCATGTGAAGGTCAAATTCTCCAAACCCACCTTCTTCATTATATATTAAAGAAATTTCAGCAATGTCTTTCTGATTCTAAGTGTCCTTTGTGTTTTCCAGTTTCCTTATGACTTCTTACATGTTCAGTTCAAGAAATTTTCAGTATACTTCTATTGAACCACATTTCTATTACCTTCAGTCATCTCTTCATCATGTTCAGTTCAAGGAATTTTCAGTATACTTCTATCGAACCACATTTCTATTACCTTCACTCATCTCTTCATCTGTGAGGAGATTGTCCAGCATTCACTGCCAAGTTTTACAGTGGGTATCAAAGAGTTAAAGTAGAGTTTACATATATTATCTGCACAGAGAAAATATATTATATTCTTTTCACATTATTCTTTGCTTTCTGGTTCTTTTACATTCAGCCTTTTGTAAAGCAGAACATATTATTTAGCTTTTGATAACATGTAGAGCATTTTAATTAAGGGCAACTGTAAACTACATTGGCTAAAATATCATCACAATAATAGTGAATGGAGAAGATGTGAGAAACTGGTTATTATTAACAGATCATGACAGCTATTAGGGAGACGTGATTAAATATACTTTAATGTTTAAGAAAAAAATTATTCAGTATTATTATTGTTTAGGTAATAAGCATTATCACATAGCACAAACAGCTATATATGCATTTTTTACATATTTATGGTTATTTTTTAACTTTTAAAATGTGTTAGCATCCCATGGAAAAGGCCTGATATAAAAGGAATAATATCACATGATGTAATATTTGAAATACGCTCTTTTGTTAGAGATAAAAGATTATCAAAAACAAGGACTGTTGCAAAAGATGTTATGTTTTTTCTTCTAAGTTGTAGCTATCTTAATTTTAATGAAAATAATGAAAAAGATTTTAAAAGCGAACATAACTACACAAAGATTCTTACAAAAATTTGGATACAAAAGTGTTTCTGACCCTTCTGATTTTATTGATTAATAAATTTAAAATTATACATTAATTAATTCTTTTTTAATTAATAGCTATTTGTGCTCAGTTGTTGATATTAATAGCTATCTGCTGATGTGTTAAAATTTTGGAATAATGCAACAATAAAAATTTAAATTCCATCTCTCTGATAGATGTCACAATCTGTAAATACACAAATAAAGATGTTTATGTCCTATTTTTATTAAACTTCTTTTTTTTTAATTAGCACATGAATAAAGGCCTTTTACATTCTATTTGTCAATGTTGTAAGGTTATAAGTCTTGCAATCATGGTCTTTGTGTCTTGCAGTGACTCCACTAAGAATGCAAACAACTTATTAGTTAATGAGAATGTAAAATAATGATCTTGTTTTTTAATTTACATCTTAAATTTTGTTGACCTTAATCTCTTCTCATTTAAGGGCCTTTCTTAGTATTTGAGTTTTTTTTTATCACTAGTCTTTTAATCCACTTGTTATTACAGCCTTTTTCCACTAACTCGAGGTGCTGCAAGCTTAAATGTGCAGATAGTGTAATGGATAACGGCTTGGAATTAAAAATCAGAAACAAATTCCAGTTCCAGTTTCAAGTTGGGTTCATTATATTTACTCACACACAAATACTCCCCTTCACATAGGTATGAATCTACCTCTTCTCCCCTACATATAGATTAATTAGTAAAACTTGTATCATTATTATCCCTAAAACTTCTTACAATCTAAACCTATTATCAGGATTTAAATAACCTGAAAAAGTTGATAAGACATCAAAAAAATCAGTCGATAAGCCATCAAAAAAATCAGTCAATCAACTCAATGCTATTTACTTGTTCTACATACAGAATTTTAATTATCCATCCTTTATTCTCTTAACGTACCCTAGCTAATTATTAAGAAAAACATAAATTCATTTCAAAGACAGATTTACCCATTTAATGATCCCAAGCAGTTTTCATAGAGATGGCATATAACAATTTTTATAAGTGCGTAAGCGATTCATATAAAATTAACATAGCTTGTTCCCATACTATGTATTCAAGATCCTTATTTGAGGTATCAGACTGGAGTCCTTTCAAATACATTTATAAAGTTGTATTTGTTAAGTTTTAAATCAACTAACAAGTTGATATAATTTCAGGGCTAAAATAGGTAAGCTCACTAGATAGCAACTACTAATCAAAAAAACAGGGTGTAAACTGCTTCCTCTTCAAAGTTGTTGGGCTATTCAAAATTCTCTTCTGAAAAATGCCCAAATCAATCTTTTGGAGAGATTACTAAGGATGAGTCACTACTTAGGCAGTAACATGTCTAAACAGCATCTCCCTGACATACAGAGACTTGAAAGGTTTATTACTTCTAATGTGAAAAGAAATATCATTTTCTGATCATCTGAATGACCTAGTAACAGAGAAAAGAAAACTACTCAAAAGTTTAGAAATGGGCATACATTTTCATTTTCAATATGTCTCTTTTTTTTCTTTTTTTTTTTAATCATTTCACCCCAAGCAAGGCAGTAAAGCCACTAAGACACAAGGTGTTACTGGGTGTGAAAGAATAAGTAAAAGAGAAACATTATTAAGGAGCAAGAACAATAAAAGATGAGGAATCAAGAAGACCATAGATAACAGTTGACATTGTATTTAAATTTTTAAAGATGGCTGGAAAACGTGGAACCTTGAATAGTTTTCCACAAGTGAGAAGTGCAAGAAAAGAAACTGTTGGCATAGAACTTAATTCTTACCTTTGAGGATAAATAATGTAAATAATGTTTTACAATTTTATATTATTTAGAATAATTGCTTTTATAATGAATGTTATTTTGCATCTCTGATGAATAAAGTCTTTTTTTTAATAATATAATAGTACATTTGCTTATATTACAAAACCATTATTGTAAAATGCAATAGTTTTAATTATAAATATTTTTATACAGCAATTATATAACTTTTTTTTAAATCGGTATCACTCCATGCAAGGCAGTAAAGCCACAAGAGCACAAGGGGTTACAGGGTGTGAAAAAATTAGGAACAGAAACATCAATAATGAGTCGAAAAAGAAAAGAGTAATCAGGAGGACAGTAGATAGCAATTGACAATGCATTTAAATTTTTGCAGATTAAAGTTGTCTAGAAAGCATGAAGCCAGAAGGGAGCTCCACAAGTGAGAAGTGCAAGAAAAAGAAACTGTTAGCATAGAACTTACAGCTACATCTCGCCAGCTCAACCATCAATTGATGAGATCTCAATGCTAGTCTAGTATTGCACTTAAATTCATAAAGTTTAGGTACCATAACGAAGAACTCATCCAAACAATTACCATAAAGATATTTATAGAAAAGACACAGAGAGGCAACCTTATGGTGGTGGATAAGTGACTGAAGCCGAGCCACCAGAACAGGACCCATAATATTGCTGATTCTTCTTTGGATCTTATCAAGGATCTCAAGGTAAATAGCAGGGGCACCGCACCATATGTGGCAGCAATATTCAAAGCATATCAAAGCATGGATGAATGGTAGACTTATAGATATGTAAGATAGATTCTAGAGAGACTGTCTTTAACAGCTGACCCAGCAATGGATTCAATATAGTCTTTCCACTTCATACAAAATATTCATTTTTACAAGTTTACTACACATGAAAACTTCCAAGGAAATATTAGAAAAACATGGATAAATATTAAGCCATTCTTTTGATTTTACACACATTCTGAAAAGTATCACTTCCCAAAATCAATCAGGTTTTTTTTTAATCCCCGTTTGCCTGTGCCAAGAACTTTGAAGTACCCTCACAAGTAATGTATATGTGTACAAAGTGCTATATTATAAAGAAAAACATATATAGTCAATTGAAAAAATATCTTTTCCAAAAGAATTTTTATACATGTTCAACTTAGATAAAGAAAAAAATGTTCAATAAAACCATCCTCAACTTTGATATCACCTCAGAAGAAACTGCATACCAGAATCAGGTGGTTCTTTTATCCATATGGATCATCAAATCCTTGATGGTAACCTTCAAAGAATACTTGGTATTATGAGGCTACTGTTTAGTCTTCTTTTCATGATCATCTAAGTGATTCAAATGATGAAAGCTAGGAAGGCATATGTTGGATGTGACATAATTGGGAAAATTCTTGGTAAGCAATGTGTGAGGGGACAGTTCTGCTGGAACATTTACAGCCAACTCTTTGATTTAGTGCTTCACTGCCATGTCCAGCACCTTGATATAAGTGATGGTATTGACCCTGAGATTCTATAGGTAGTATTAAATGTGGCAATATGACACAGTTCTCATTATTATTCTCCAGAGCCATCACAGATAATGTGAACTGGCTGTGTATCATCATGAGTACCTGTGTGAGGTTTGTGCTACTTGTCATTCTTTCTATTCATTTGGCCTCTTTCAAAACCTTGCCAAAGTCGCTGTGATTGGCAGCTAGCACCACAAGCACAGCATATCTTTTCATTTTGGAAGCTGTCATGTTAATGTACTTAATGTGTCTGATGTTAGAATTCCATTGATGTCCTGCTATCAGTATGTTCTCAAATACTCAGCATACTATGTGTATGTATGTATAGCTGGCCATTCATATTCAAGGATACCCATCTACTAGGGTGGGGTTAGGGTTGCATTTGTGTTTATTCAACACCCACAGAGCCCACCTGTGGTTTATACTGCGACTATGCTGAGCAGACCTTAGTTACAGTTTCTGGGAAAGAGCATGTTATCTAGCGTAATCAACAATTTGAACAAGGCCAGCACACTCAAACCTTTGGTCACAATGACTTGTGACTTCATGCTAGCCCAGCTATCAACAGCTTCCAAGGGTTCCGTCTACTTAATTTTACTCACAAAGCTTGAGTCAACCCATGATATGGTTCTACATGTTGGGATCAACCCCTCCAATCCAATAACATCAGGAAGTCACCTTCCTGACAAATCGACCATGGTGAGATTTGAACCCGGGTCTCATGGTCAGAATGTGAACATTCTAACCACTCGGCCACATGCCCATTCAGCACACTATATACACATACACACACACACACACACACACCTATATGGGGGGAAAAATTTTAAATTCTCAGCATCCCTCTCTCCTTCTTGCACATGTGTAATTATATCAACATAAACATCACATTAGTCTGATGAAGTCCTAAAGGACAAAACACTCTCACGTGAAAAATTTTCCCACTTTGTCATAGATTTCCACATATTAAGGGAAAGAAGTATAACAAAATGAAAAAAAAAAGGTTTTGTGTGACACATTTCATTGTTTAAGACTTTCAGACTAAGTTTATGTTTACGTTGATGCAACTACACATGTACACAAAGGAGAGACACCGGAAATTTTAGAGTTAAAGATGGGTTTTTTTTTGTGTGTTTTTTGTGTGTGTGTGTTTTATGTGTTTTGGGTAGATAATCTATCCAATTTCATTTAAATTCTTTTTGTTTTTATTTGTGTTTCCATCACTTATGTTATTAAATATACCATATTGTGATTATAGATCTGCCAAGAATAGTGAAATGTAAGAACCTGGATGCAAATTTACTGTGGATGATCTTGCAATTAAAGCACTTTCTATACATTTTCGTCTTAGTGAATTGTTTTCTCTTTTAATTAGAGTAGCATTTTTTATGGCAAAATTTTACTCAGTCTCATTACGGTGAGCAACTAATGTATTTAATGTGTTATATATGAATGTATGTGTTTGAAAATAGAAATTATATACTTGCTCAAATTAATTATCTTATATCATGTATGTAATACGAAATTCTTTTCTAATAGTATTGACATTTTTGTTTTTAGCACTCAACAAAAAGTGTTTCAGGTGCAAAAAGAAGAGGATGGAAAAATTTGAAACAAATTATTGCCTCTGAACGCTCATTAACTTGGGGAGCTGATGCAGTTACATGTAAGTAAATATATACATTATAAACAGTGGAAAAATTTAACCAATGAAATTTTACTGCAATATGAACTAGTTTTCAGACCTAAGACATTGTCTGCTATTAGATAAACTTTTAAAGTTTGATTTCTGTTCATTCAAAAAAAAAAATCAAACAAACTTTGAATTCATAATAGATAGATGCCCAAACACAGTTAAGTAAAACTTTGTATGGAGCTTACTTTGAACTGTGTTAGGACAATCAGTAAGGCTAAAGTTAAATTTCAGTTGACAATACTAATAGCTGGGTACTACTTGCAGATTTATCCACACTAAATGTTATATCAATAAAATTCATTTAATCCCATAGTGTTGTTGGTTAAAAATGTTTTTAAATGTATCTCTAATTTTATTTCCAAATTTGGATGCCATGGATTGTCTGTATTGTTCTGATTCATTCTTTCCTACTTTATCACTATGACATGCCAGTGACAAGACTAAACTTGAGCTGTGATAGAACAGTGCTTAAGAGATTTTTTTTTTTTTTTTTTTCAAACACATCAGGACAAAGTGATGTAAGAATTCATAACCAAAATTCAAATTTGGTTTGCTCATTTTGCTTTTTAAACACCTAAACACAAATTCACATGAAATTTAAACTTAAAATAACTGTTTATCTCATTATTTATCTCACTAACTATAGAAATTATGTTTTGTGTTCAGGACTGTACTTAGCAAGGATATTCAGACAATTAGTGACAAAATAACTATTGGAAGTCAAAATAAATCTTATTAGCTTTTATACTGTATTTGGGAAGTATCAAAAATTATTATTATCAGTAAAAAAAAAATCACTTTGATATTATTTAAAACTGATAAGAGAGAGAGACAATATCAGTGTATTGATTGTAGAATTCCATTTATCTGTATACATCTTTGACAGGTTTTAATATCAAAACTATCAATAATATGTCCACATTTTATTATTATGTTTTATGTTGTGGAGACTTTTTTTTAAGGTACCATTTTTTAATCTCATTGCAGATACTAGCATGGAAGGGCCACCATCTTTTAAACCAGCCAAAAAATATTCTGATATATCAGGGCTTGAGGTACGCTTTTTTATAATTGATTCTGGCTGTCAATATATAAATCCCCAAATCCAATATGAATATTATTTAATATCTTATCTGTTTTTAATTTGTCAAGTATGATCATCTATTGGATAAATCAGCAACTAGTTAAGCAGTATTATTACTTGTACAGATATCTTCCTTGAAATACAATATATGAGAGTAAATAAAGAAGGCTGTAGCAAGAATGTTACAAAAAGATTTGAGAAAAACTAAAAGGATGATGAGCAAGAAAAGTGGACTGGCCAACAAGAAAATACTTGAAACTGTTGTTGCAAATGTAAATCAAGAGAAAAAAATACAAAATATTAAGAACATTGGCTAAAGACATGAAAGCAATCAAACTACAATGTTTAAGTAAATGCCACAAGGAGAAATGTGTAATTTGGGCTAAGAAGTATATGAAAACTTTGATTTCTCAATAGTTGTAAAAAATTTAAATTTTGAAAAAGTAATAGGAAAAGAACATTTTCCTCTCTTATCCCTAAAATTTGAATAAGGTGCAAAACAAACAAAATTCGACCACTATGCAAAACTTAAAAGGACAAACATTTATTACAGTACACAGACAAAACAATACAAAATTTGCATATGAGAGCATTGCACAAAAATTTCCTTTTGTGCACCTTATACAAAAAATAAGGGTGGATAACAATCAAATGATTACACCCTTTGAAAATGAAAAAACTTTGAGGATGCAAAAATTGCACAAGGCATTAAATACAAAAACGCACCCACCTAATTTCTACAATGGGATACGAATATCTCAGCACAAAGGGGTTTTGTGCTTTGAACAGGTTGTTGTGGGATGGTAGAACCTGTTAGAGTCCCAGCTATGGGTAAATAGTGAGCCCCCACCAAACAAAAAAAACTATGAAAATGTAAAAATACATTTTAATAATAAAAATACCAGCAATACATTTTTATATAAAAAGATCAACAATACATAATCAGCAATACATTTTATCTGTAGTTGAAGGCATACAATTGCATTCAAAATATTTAATTGAAGCCATAAAATTGTGTTCAAAATATTTAGATTTTGGCATTAAATAACCCATAGAGATGTTGATATGCTGCTGAACAAGACCAAAAATAGGTTGTTGTCACAGAGACTTTGTTTTCCTTTACTGAAAAGTTCATCTTGAGATTTTAGTTTGGTTGAAATTCTCCTCTGGAAGTTGGTGAAATGGAGAATCCAATTAGGAATTGTAACTGCCTTCTGGTTGAAATTTGCTGTTGGCTCTTCTTCCCAAATCACCCCCACCCCATGAAGATTTATGACCCTATTCTGCTTCCCTTCACTTTGAAATGTGGGTGCCTTCTACCTTAGTCTGAAAGTTTACTGCCTTGCCAACTAAATGCTTTCTGATGCTATCAGCAGATCAGTCTCCTTTTATGCAAAAAAGAGGAGGCACCAAAGTCCTTAATTTTGGAATTTACAAAGGGATCTGACCACATCTCTGATAGGTCAATAAATACAATATATTTCTTTCAAATGCAAAAAATGGATCTGCAACAATTCACGAGATAATTTTGGCAGTTCTTTAACCCCTAAATAATAAAAAAAAAAAGAGATTTAAACAACTGTAACATGTTTTTACAAACCATCTGGTTTTTATTTACGATACACTTTTCTTGAAAATATGTGAAAAAAAAAAAACAACTTATATGATTAAAACATTTATTACACCTTTTAGCTAATTTTAATTCACAGTACTAAAATATAAAATTTTTATACAGTAATTTTTAATGATGAATATAGAGCTACATTGAATGAACATGATGGCTGGGCTAAAGTTTGTGTCCTTCATTGTAATAGTTAACCAGCATGACTTGGAAAATAAGAGTACAAGGTTGAATAATGTGTTGGGATAATATTGGAGGCAGTAAAATTCTAAGTCTCTTCAAAGTTAATGCTGATATCAAGATAAATGCAGAAATGTTTGTACATGATGATTTGTGATTGATACAGATCACAGCCAGGAAGCTTTAAAGTATGTTCCTGTGAGAAAATTCTTCTTTGCCTTCTGCAAAACTGACTATTGCCCACCTTGCCAAAGAAAGGTTTCAAAGACATCAGATTAATATGATCGTATGCTAACCATCTCCTACCTCTCTAGATATAAAACTTTTTTTTTTTTTTTTTTTTTTTTTTTTACTCTAACGGTCACGCTGTACAAGGTCAGGGGGTGCTCTCTAGGTAGAGGGTTATATTAAGAGGCAGTTTATGCAAATAGGAGGGGAAGATAGTGGTTAGCTCTAGACTTGAACAGATTAAGATTGTAGTTATCAGGGAAACATCTGGTCCCACAGTGCAGTTGTTCATGGACAGAAACTGTTCAAATGAAACTTACTTCTCACCAATAGAACACGGAGGAAATGTTGTTGGTTTGTTACAATGTGATTGGCATGTCAGGTCCTATCTGTGAAGGTTAGAACTGGTGGAACCAAGAAATGTGGTTTGTCCAAGCACTTTCCATGGAAGTAGCATTAGAGCATTGAAAGAGAGATTTGAGGGTGGAAAATAATTTATCACCTATAAGGACTCTTTTGTACACTATCAAGACTGCAAAGTGAGGACTTGGCAGCCCCCACCCAAATATGACAACAGAACTCCATATAATCATCATCATCATTAAAAGAAATGAGAATGGAAACAATATTGAAGCAAGGAAGATCTCTTGAAAACAATAAAAACTGCCACAAATAATGTTAAAGGAAAAAATAGAGAAATTAACAAAATCTGGCTAGTATTCTCAATTTCCTTTTTGTTTGATCTTGATTCAACATTTTCCCAATTTCCATTATTGTATTCCCATCATTCAATAACTACAGTATATTGTTTCGCTTTTGAGATTATATTTTATGACCCATGGCAATTTTTAGATATCTGAAATTTATATCAGTAACTATACTCTCTCTCTCTATGTGTATATATAGGAACATATAGTAGAAAACATAATATATTATATCCACTTGCAAAAAAGACTAAATATGGATGGCTCTATAATTCTTAACAATATCAATTATGAACAAAGCCACAAAACTGTATTGAAACAAAACATCACTCACACACTGAACATACATAGAACACACACTCTACTTGAAATGAATATCCATCATTCTTGATAATTTTGTATGTATCTCGGAAAAATAAACATTCGGACAGTTCTTGACACTTTTGTCCAGAAAAATTGTTTTTGTCAGAACACAAGAAAAAAATAAATAAAATCAAATAAGTATTGTCTGTCGTTTCTTGAAACATGCATAAAGGAAGGAGCATAATTATCAAATATATATATATATATATATATATATATATATATTATAATTTTTTACATGACAAAAATGTTAAAAAGATGCATTCTTGTTTTTTTGCATTTTCATTGTTTTTCTCATATTAAAAATATAATAAATATATATATCGAGCCTCTTTTGAATTAATATGTTATTTCTTTTATTATTATATATATATATATATATATATATATATATATGGTGGAATAATGTAGGACAACAATGGGAAAAAGATTTTGTGTGATGTATTTCGTCCTTTAGGGCTTCATTGGACTGAGTTTGTTTATGTTGGTGCAATTGTACATGTGCATACAACCAGGTGGTGCGGGGGAATTCTAATTTTGAGTTATTTTCTCTTTTATATATATATATATATATATATATATATAATATTCTGAGTTTGTTTATTGCAATTGTACATGTGCATACAACCAAGTGGTTGGGAATTCTAATTTTGATTTTTTTTTTATATATATATATATATATATATATAATTATATAAATAATTATTTTTTTTTTTTTTTAAATTGATTCCAAATTATAAATACTGTTCTTTTTTATATTTTTTTAATATGTATGTGTGTTTTGTTATATAATCTAGCCAATTTCATTTAGATTCTTTTTCTTTTCATTTCCATCACTTTTGTTATTGGATATTCCCCACTCTCCACTGGGGCAAGATGTGACACAAGGTACATTTTAATGTGGGGAACCCAACCGCGCACACTCATGCCACTGGTCAAATATTGGTCTAAGCATGATTTAAGAAAAGAAAAACACAGTGTTTAACAATGTTATTTCGACAGAATATATTTAAAAAAGTTATATTTTAAAAAAAGTTCCATAAGATTTATACTAAATTGCTTGATTAATTCCTCCTAATAACTAATCAACTAACGGAAAATTACAAGCTAAACAAGATCGCTATCATATTAAGAACATTTCAGTTGCATGCCTTCACACTGACAGTGTTTCATTCATTTTGATGCATTCATTACCAGCACAACCATTTTTCATTATAAGACAAGCCATGTTGGTACAATAACTTGTCATTTTTGGTAGATTTATATATTTTTATACTTTAAAAATTTTTTAAATATAACTTGAAGAAGACAGGCATACTGTTGAAATATTGTTTAACATTGTCAAACACTGTTTTTCTTTTCTTAAATCACACTCTTCTCTTAACTGTTGAAAAATATTGGAAGAGTTATGTCAATCATTGTTACTCTTTATATACTTAATATTAAAAATATTTATATAGTTAATATTATAGTTAATATTAAATATTCATTTATAGTCATTTTGGAGAATGGTAGTTTCCTGAGAATCTTGCATAAACAGATGAAATATTTTTTTTCTTTGTCTTTGCAGTCTAAATACCGAGATCCACAAAGCAAACTGTTTTATCATGATGCCAAGGAATTTGCTCAGGTTCGCATGCTTCCAAGTGATTTAGTTGCCTCATACCTTGCTTTACGAAAAGCAAATGCTCCAGTTCCTTGAAGTCAGTTTCAAATCCGTCACTGCAGTAAATACTCCATTTGAATTTTCATCACCAACTTTCAGACTGCTGTAAAAAAAAAAAAAAAAGTGTATATATATATATATATATATATATATATATATATATAAGCAAAGAGAAATAACATTTTGATAGCAGAGTAATACAATTATCTTTGTTATCTTCATCATATTGAAATATTTTTACTACAAGATGATTACTCATCTGCAGAAAAACATGACAATTCCTCTGATTAAAAAAAAAAATATATCAGAGATAAGCTATTAAAACATCATGCTTTATGAGATATAAAAAATGTTTGAACTTTTTTGATTAAAAAAAATAATTCAGAATATTGCTGGACTACTGATTTCATTTTTAAAAAATCTTGAAATTTCTGTTCCTATCTAAATATGTTTACATGGTCCTGTCTGGAAAGGATTCAAACAGTTAATATTAATAAGAAAAGAAGTCTGCCTATGACAGTGGTGCTTTAGTATCTGGCTTCAAAGTTCTCCACTTGCTACAAGTTACCTTGTCATAGCCTCCTTAAACTTAATCTTGTCCATGTCCTGAAATCTCCACCCTTTTAGCAGCAATTTTAACTTTGGGGAAAAGTTAGAAATTGCAGAGGCTGATAGGGCGGAGTGATGTGTTTGTCGAAATGTCTGAAGAAGAATGCAGCAAAGTATACAAGATCACCCAGTGGTGTCTCAATGCCAGCTGTGTTACCCCTTGAAAGAGTGTCTGTTTACAGATACATATTGAGGCCCTCTTTGATTATGTATGATGTTACATCAAAACTGCACAACCGGTTTGGGAGATATCCGTAATGGCTGGGTACTTTTCGTACATACCTTGTATGTAGAAAATATATACTGTCATTTGTGATGTCATCAAAAATAAATGGAGGGGTATTTCTTTCTGAAAAATAAACTTTGTAAAATCATCCCCTCTAAAAAAATTTAAAAAAAAAATGAAGATCTTACCAAATCAATTATATTAATAAATGGATAATTTGCAATAAAATACAGAATTTGGGATCATTTTATATTTGTTTAACATACAAAAACATGCCAAATAATTTCTGTATTTTTTTTTTTTTCAATGATATAGTGTTGTAATGGAATGTCCCACACTCCCTATCGCCTATGTGAACTGATTATATCAGTAACTATATATAGTGAGCACAGGATATAGCTGGAGGCTTGCTTTAGGAATTACTAGCCTGCCACCCGATTCCCTGTTTTTTTCAGTAGTGTATTCTCTTTTACAATAAACCTCTCTTCTTTCATCTACATGTGTGTTGCTTTTCCTTCACTCAAGTACCATCTTTGTCTGTTTGTACTGTCTTTAAGGATACAATACATAGTTTATAGTACCTATTAAAAAAAATACTTACATTTTAATTGGCAGTTTACTAAATATCATAATAGTGAAAATGGTAAAATAGAATTGGGAATATTAAGAGATTTCTCTTCTGAAATAATACTCAGCACCTAAAGTATTTTTCATAATTTTCAAACACCTATAAAACATGTGTAGATTATTTATATACAACTTGTCGCTTCTGCCTCAGATCAGTGTAGTATCTGTGCACTTTGCTTAGAATCAAAATATCACTTCCCAGAACTTCTACCAAGGATCAGTGTAGTATCTGAGAACAAATGATACACACTTCTGTATAGCCATCAACTGTCAATCTGTTCATTTCCAAATTACAGAATCGTGAAAAGCAAGAATGAAGAGTGGGAGTGGGTATAAAAGAAGTAAAGGTAGATAAGGTAAGAAAACTAGAGAAAAAGAAACGTGAGTGAAAGAAAAAAAGGAAGAAATGGAAACAAAAATCACAGACAGGTTTACTGTTTTAGGTTTTATTATTTAGTAAAGCTATAATATTGTTTTTCTTTTAGAGCACAATGCCCGCATTATGTAAGTAGATAGATGCTGTTGCATTAATATATATATATTATTTCCTGTTGTCTACTTACATAATAACCATTATAAAGTGACACTTGTGCATTAAAAATATATGTATTTTTTTATAGTAAAATTAATTTTCACTTCTTCCAGATGACGCCATAAAATATATATATAATGTAATTACAGCCTATGGCATAGTCATTGTATTTTCTCCTTTTAAATTATTTTAATACAAGTAACCTCTAAAATTGATAATAATATTTATTATAATTAATATTGATACAAAATAATAAAAGGCAAAAATCTTCCTATAAACTTTAGACAAGTTGAATACTTGTTTAAAGTTTATTGGTTCTAGGTTCAGACTTAGGCTACCACTGCATCTCCAGAATTATTTGGATCTTGTTTAATTATATGAGGTCTGTCCAGAAAGCATCTAACCTCCTTAGGGCAATGGTGATGGAGTTCTTTTCAAATTCCTCCACTTGGGACCTCATATATTATAGCTTCTTACTTTTTTAAAACATAGCTTCTTTTAAAGCATAGTATAGCTTCTTTTTTAAAACCATCTGCAAAACCCTCTTCCATGAACATCATCAGCTGCTTTGTCATATTCTCTTTCAATCTGAAATTTCCTTTTCAATGGGAAAAGCCAATGTTACAAGAAGCCAAATTTAGACTGTAGGAGTGATGCTGAGAAACCTGGGTCATGCTATGTTTTGCTAAAATCTGAATGCAAGATCTGAATTGGCAGGCACATAGTAACATAGTACACAAGCTCATTTAATAGCATCTCACTTCCAAGAGAGCAATCCCCGAGGAATGCATTAATTTCAACTCTTCTTTATTAATAAATGCATTGTTTCTTCCAGGTAAACTGACATCTGACTTTCAAAGAAGACTTCAAAAAGTAACTAGTAGTGACTTCTCTTGAAAATGGACAAAATTTGGCATCATGGTATTATCAAGTACCTGCAGAAAAAGGGTTTAGCCTAAAAAAGGACATTCATGCTGACATGGTTCCTAGGGGATGATGCTCCCAGCTTTATCAACAGTGCAAAAGTGGGCAGCTGAATTTAGGAGGGGAAGGAAGAGTCTTGAAGATGACCCAAGGTCTGCATGCCCTGCAACTGCCACCATCAAGGAAAACATTGATTGTGTTCACCACATGATGTTGGGTGACAGGTGATTGACTGTAAATCAAATAGCCAATGCTATTAGCATATCCCGTGAGAGAGTTGAGAATATTCTGCACAATGATTTTGGCATGACAAAAGTTTCTGCTTGGTAGGTTTCACATCTTCTGACACCTGATCAAAAGTGTACAGGCTGATCACATCATGGGAAAATCTGACAATGTTTGAGGCAGATCCAGCTGATTTCCTTGAATGTTTCCTAACCCAGGATGAGTGTTGGGTTCATCACTTTGAGCCAGAGATGAGAAGACAATCCATGCAGTGGAAACACCCCTCCTCACCTACTCCAAAGAAGGCCAAGGTTGTTTCATCTGCAGAGAAGGTTATGGTCTCAGTGTTTGGAGCTGCAAAAGGCATTGTATTTATAGACTATCTTCAAAAGGGCCACACCATCAATGGAGAGTACTATGCCAACTTGCTGAGGCAGTTATAAAAGGCTATCAAGACCAAATGCCCAGGAAAACTGAAAAAAAGGGGTCTTGTTTCATCAGGACAATGCTCCAGCATACAAGTCCTTGATTTTTAAAATGCTGTGCATGAATGTGGCTTTGAACTGGTTGATCATATGTTAAAAATATGAAATTAAAAAATAATATAATATTTGAAAGTTTTACTTTTCTTTCTTAATTTGGCAAAAGAGTATATTAGAAAAAGATTTAATGCTTATTTGGTAGTGATTCTCAAGGATTTTATCATAGGGAGGAAAAAATGTTTCTTGGAATTAAAAAAAAATATGCTATAAATCCTTAAGCTATAATTTATTTTCTCACTGAATTTCTAAAATGAAGAGTTCTTATTTACTGAATGTAATTAATTAATCTTTGTTGTTGTTATCATTTTAGTTTTGGCTATTGGGCTCTAAGACTTTCTTCAGTTTCCTGTCAATCCTGGTAAAAAGTACAGTTCAAAATTCCCTGTAATTTATATGGATTGACAGACATGTGAAAAAGCCCAAGGGCACAATAGACAAAAATTTTAAGATTATAACAAATATTTAGACATTAATCCAAATGTAAATAACACAGATTATTTCTTAGAAAAAAGATTCATAATATTAATCTGCCAATGTTAATCTATTATTATTGAATATTTTCACTTTCAATGAAATGATTTTTTAAATATATTTTCTATTGATCAAAAGTTATGAATAAAAAACTTCAAAAAATTTAAGCTTCCAGAGAGATTTTTAGTATATTTTAATCCATTTAATAAGATATATTTTGTATGTGTGAAATACCAAAAGTATGTGTAACTTCTGAATGTAAAATAATCACAATTGTTAATAAACTTGTAAACAAATTTGCTGCTCCTTCACTATGACCTTGTGTCAGACTAAGCTAAGGTTATTAAATATCTACAGAGTGATTGAAAATAACTCCTCATTTTAAAATACTTATAATTTATGAACTATAATTTTTACAAGTAATTGATATGAGAGGAAAGCATCGAGCATGAGGTTTTCTTTAAAATTCAATATTGGCACCAGATTTTGCTACCAACTTCAAGAGCTGACCAGGAATCAGTCAACTGATTTCACCAGGAAATCTTGTGGAATGGAACATATAACTTCTTGTATTTGACTTCAAGTTCTTCCAAAGTCTTAGTTTGGTACAGTAGGCTTGCACCCTTTAACCAACCCCAAAGAAAAAAGTCACAGGGTGTTAAATCAGGACCCCAGGCTGGTTACTCATACATAAAATAGGCAGTTACTTTTCAGTCATCATATATTTAGGACTTGCATATTTCTCCTTTAGGATCTGTGTTCATATAGTGTTTGTGTATGTGTGTATATGATTGATATATATATATATATATATATATATATATATATGCACACACACACACACATATATATTATAATTATTTTTTTAAAACCACACTTGAGGATGAAACTGACACCCAGTGGTTAAGGTTTAATATTGGAATTAAATTTAAATACTGCTGACCAGTTTTGAAACATAGTAATTTCTGTGTCGCAATGGAATCATATTTTTAACAAAAATAATTATAATCTCAGCTCTACTTATGTATCAATTTTTAAAAACAAAAATACTAAAGAACTTCAGATCATCAATCTAACAGTTCTTTCCTATTATATCAATATACACACACACATATATATGAATTAAATATAAATGGAATTCAAAGATACCTCATATGAATGGCCATTTCTCCCCGCAAGCTTTGCAAGGTTTATCAACACCAAAGCCAAAGGATTTGGAGATAAAATATAAAGGAAGCTTTGAAGCTTAAAGATTTTTAAACTATAAAGAAAGAGAAAGGGAAAGATGACAATGTACGAGAAAAAAAAAAAAAAATTTAAAAGGATTAAAAAAAAAAGACAAAAAAATTAAAAAAGGGGGATAAAAAGGAGTCAAGTAAAATATAACTAGAGATGCAGGAACCCATCTTGACAAAGCTTAAACACAGTTGGAAATCTGACACCAGTTAAAATATAACCTATTGACCTATATTTTAAAATATTTTTATCGTGTTTTAATAAGGAAACATTACATAAGGCAATTCAATCTTTAAAACTTAGAGAAGGGTTTTATCATTGTTTTTTAAAAAATCTAAAGATATATATATCTAAAAGTCAACATTGAAGTCAACAGTCTGTTGCCTCTGAGTGTTGACCTCAATGTTCACTTTTATATTTATTTAAATTCTCTCCTAAAAGCACTTTTTCATGATAAATATATATGTAAAATTTTATATTTCTTATAAATATATCACACACATCAATATATATAAAGATATATATTTATATATTATATATATATATATATAATATAGCAAAATATATATATATATATATATATAAAACAATTTATATATATGAAAAAATAAACTAAAAAAAAAATATATATATAATATTATATGATGAAGATATTTATATATATATATATATATATATATATATATATATATATATATATATATATATATATATTTGAATATATATATATATATATATTTGGGCAATTTATAAAATATTAAAAATTTCAATAAGTTATCTAAATGATTTGGATGTTTCATGTTTAGTAATCTGGGTATTTTTTTCAATTGAATACAAATTTATATATATATATATATATATATATATATATATATATATATATATATGCACATGAATATATATACAAATAACATAATATATATATATATATATATATATATATATATAAAACATATATATATATATATATATATATATTTACATTTGGACTGTTATCCTCATCTTTGTTATCAAAATGTTTTGGATGTTTTATGTAAAGTGATCTGTGTAAGCTACAGTGAATTCTGAACTGAATCCTTTATTTAATTTATGCATATAGATTGTTTTCAATTCACTTCCTGCCATGTCTAGGGTTATCTCATCTAGTTCTTATTTTTAGTCTTGCTCAGTTGTTACTTGACCATTTCAAAAAGTCCAATGTGATTAAGAAAAGATGATTGATTTCATATAAGCAGAGATAGAATCCAGATTTAGTAAGCTGTCCTATACTAACCAAGTTTTACTATAACTTCCAAATGAAATGTAATGTTTTTGTTTTAATTTTATATTTTTTTCTCTTTTTTTCTCTGCAATCATCTTCCTACCTTTGCTTAAACATTTATTTATGTTTATGTATATATAATTTTACCAAAAACAATATAGTTTCCATGCCTGATGATGACTGGAGGGAACTGTTGAAACCACTTGCATATTTAAAGAAGACATAATACAGTTTATAATTTTAAAAAACAAGGATCATAACATTCATCGAGTGATTAGTGTGTTAATGCATCTTTAAAATTTGGTTAGCAAAGGGATTTCGTCACTTTATATCATTAGCTTTAATAATTTACTTTTTGTATGAATGATTCATTGTAATATAAATTAAACTGCACCACATATTTGATATATATATATATATATATATATATATATATACATGTTCGTGTGTGTGTGTTTATATTGATAACGTCTTTGTTAACTGATTAGGGTCACAACACTTAATGATTTTTTTCTTTTTGGTGGTGACTGGGGATTATGAGAACACAGTTTGAAAGAGTTGTTTTTTTATTAAAAAAGAGAACAAGTAAGATGAAAAATGTGGGACCTACAAGCCCCCCCCCTCACATACACACATACACACACACACACAAAAATGAAGGGGTAGAAAGCCAGAGCTGAGCACCCTCTCCTCGATCCCAACTCTATGGCATCTAGTGACATATCCCAGAATTCTTACTTTTGGTCAAAACTCTCCGTTAAGAACTTGCCAATCTTGAAATGGGCAAATTCAATCACTTTTGAATGAAATTTAATGTTTTTGTTTTGATTAAATATTTGATTCTCTGTAATTGTTTTCCTACCTTTGCTTGAACATTTATTTATGTTTATATATATATATATATATATATATATATCACACACATTCCTACTGATAATGTATTTGTTAACATAATGTTAATTGAGGTCACAACATTTAGTGAATTTTTTTCTTTTTGGTGGTGACTGACTGGGGATTATGAGAATTCAGTTTGAAAGCGTTGACAATACAGACTTATACTAAATTAAAACTTAATTATTTTATTTTATATTCTTTTTTTTAACTCCCCTGTGCACAGGTACCTATACAAATAAATTTTTAACTCCCCTGTGCACAGGTACCTATACAAATAAATTTTTAACTCCCCTGTGCACAGGTACCTATACAAATAAATTTTTACTTTTTTGCACATCTTTACCTATCCAAATTTGTACTAGGACATCTATGGGCTGCTTCAAATTCAACTCTCCAAATAAGTTATTTTTTCATTCTTTGAAGTAATTTACCTGGAAAAAAGTCGGGATTATTTCTGTTGTCAAAATTTTTTTTTTTTTTAATAGAAGTAGATATATTCTCCTAGGAGAAAGTATTAATCCTCACAGGGGTAGAGGCTCATCCCTTGTTTCCTGTTTTGGAAGGGGTTCCCAGTTCCTTTCCTTTTCTCAGGCCTTAATAGTGGTGCTGTCATGAATTTTTTGTGATATTCATGGATGGTGGTACATCTCTTCATATTGAGGGTACAGGGTTGGCAGTTCTCTGGTTGCTGTTCCCCACTGGTAGTTAGGAGCCCAAACTCTTGTGCAGTGTCTTGAGAGACTCCTCTGATCAACAATTGCATAATATCAGAGTTCTTGCAGTGCCATGTCATGCATGGAAGAATGTCCCTGCAAGTGCCTCCAGTGAGCAACCACAAGGCTACACTATATTGCAGTCTGCACCAGTTACCTTCCTGCACATTTTACATTAAACGACCGACTGCCACTACTACACTCGGCTTTTCCTTACAAAAATAAGGCATCATGACTATAAACGACCAAAGATATAAACCTAAATCAGCTCAACAAAAACCTAAACCCCTTAATCTTTCTTTCTCCGATATTCATAGTATTTATATCAACTTCTACAGTGTGGAATCGTTCCTCTTTGAAAAGTCTCCAGACATCCTAGTTATCTGCAAAACTTATCTTAACTCTTCAATCCCTTTCTCTGTTTTCTTGATTCCTGGCTACCTTCCTCTCCTTAGAAAGGACTCCATGCATGGACTGGACATTTACGTCCACAAACATCTCCCGCTGACTATGGAACTCTCTCTTGCATCTCCAGTCCATTCTTACATGTGTCTCTGTCTCTCTCTCCTTAACTCAGTCAACTATCTCTTCTTTCTCTACCATTCATCTTCCTCTCAAGATTGTTGTGTGCTAGATAGTACTTCCTATAATATAGACAATGCCATCTCCCTACACCCATTTGCAAATATATTTGTGTTCGGTGACTTTAATGGCCACCATACCAGGTGGCTTAAACACTCTGTCACTGACCTTACTGGCATCCAAACCCTTAATTTCTCCATTACTCAGTCACTCACACAAGTGGTTAACTTCCCCACATTTTTCCCCAGTAACCCTGATGGACACTTCTCTCTTAGATCTTTTTTTTACCTCTATCCCTGACTCTTGTCGTACTATGCAGCTCTGCCCTCTTGGCAACTCTGATCATATGGTAGTGTCTGTAAAATCATTTCTTTCCTCTCCCCACCAACCAAGAACCTCCTACCAACAAAATATCTTTCTGTTATCAATGAGCAGATTGGGACTAATTACATTTCTTTCATGACGTCCCTTTGAATGAAGTTTTTAATCACCCTGTTCAAAAATATGTGTCTGAGCGTTCCTCCTTGGTGAAAATCAGCAATGATGCTTTCATTCCAGCAAGGAAATACCAAGTTAAACTGTGTTCTCATCTGCATGTGTGTCCGTATAGCTCACAGGAATCACTTCTTCCAACTTTAAGAGAGCAACACGTCTGATTGCAACAGACGTCTCTTTGTCTCTGCTTGTAATGAGTGCAAGTGTGTCCTCAATGAAGCAAAGTTACTGTTTGCTGATAGAATGAAACAATATATAGCATCTCGCAAGTTCGGTTCTAGAGATTATTGGTGGCTCTGCAAGAGTGTGCTGAACTGAACAAATCAAATCCTCAATCCCTCCACTACTCAATCAATTCAAAGTCCTGATATCTACAGCAGATAAGGTTGAATGCTTTGCTCGGAAATTCTCTTCCAACTCAACACTCGACTCATTTGGATTACCCACACCTGATTTCCCCCCCCTAGAACAGAGGCTCTACTGAGTGATATGTGCATAACCCTGTCACTGGTCTCGGACATCATTTCTAAATTAGACTCCCATAAGGCAAGTGGAGGTGATGGGATCCCAGCTGTCGCCCTAAAGAAATGTGCTCCTGAGCTGGCTCCAGTTCTCTCCAAACCCTACAACTATTGCCTCACTGCTTCCTGCTTTCCAGCTTGTTGGAAGTCTGCCTCTGTAGTTCCTGTTTTTAAGAACTCTGGAGAACTTTTGTATCACTTTATCGCCCTATTGGTCTCCTACTGCTTAACGGCAAAGTATTCAAGGCTTTAATCAATGCTGAAGTGGTTAAGCATCTTAACTATCAAAACCTACTTTCTAACAAACAATATAGCTTCCATTTTTCCCAATCTAGAGCTGATGTGCTTACAGCCATCACTGAATATGTATATCAAGCTCTTGATAATAACGGCGAAGCTCGAGCTGTGGCTCTAGATATCTCAAAGGCGTTTGACAGGGGTTTGGCATGCTGGTCTTCTACATAAGCTTCAGGGCTATGGTATTACAGGATGATTGTTTGATTTAATCCAATCATTCCTATCAAATCGTGAAATGAAGGTCGTTTTGAATGGGCTGGCTTCCAGATCCTTTCACACGAAATATGGGTGTCCCCAAGGCTCTCTCCTGGGTCCTACATGCTGTTTCTGATCTTCATCAATGATCTTCCTGATGTCATCAGTTCCCAAGTAGGCATTTATGCAGATGACACTACCATTTACTCCTGTCTCAATAGCAAATCCGTCAGAGCTGACAAAGTTAACCTGGCTGCTGCTCTGAAAAAAGGACCTCCAATCACAGTGGTTAACTGGGGCAGGAAATGGCTTGTAAATTTTAATGCCTCCAAAAAAAACTGCTCTCATTTAACCACCATAGAGAAACTTTCCTGCCTGCCATCAGCATGGCTGATGCTAGACTCCTGGAGAGAGCAACACACTGCGCCTTCTTGGCCTCACGTTTTCAACTGACTTGAAGTGGAACAACTACATTGAATCAATAGCTGCATCTACTGCAAGGAAAGTTGGTTCATTGTGTCGTGCCAGAAGGCTTTTCTCCTCAGAGTCCATCTTGCACATTTACAAATCTACAATTCGTCTTTGCATTAAATCCTGTTGCCATATATGTTCTGGTGTTCCTGCTTTTCATCTCGAGATTTTTAACAAAATCCAAAGAAGGATCTGCAACGTAATCAATCCTGACTTGGCATCATGACTTCAGTCTCTTTCTCGCAGATGTAATGTGGCTTCCCTCTGTCTTTTTTTCTACAAATATTTTCATGGCAACTGCTCTGACTTTTTTTTTTCCCCTGGTGCCCTGACTACATGAATTTAAGCGTGCTACTAGATTGGCATCTAGGTCCCACCTTTTTACTGTTGAAATAGTTAAATGTAACCGCCACTTCTACTCCAACAGTTTTTTTTCTTGCACTTTGACAGTGGAACTCCCTTCTGTTTACTTGCTTCCCTGATAACTACAATCTTCAAAAATTTAAATGCAATGTCAATCGCCATCTTCTGTCTTCTTGAATCCCTGTTCATCTTTTATCCTTTCCTCATTTTAAAGAAAATCCTTTAAGTCTTAAAGAAGACTATGAAAAAAATGAAAGATTTCAATTAAAAAGAGATTGGTAAAACAGAATCACCAAAAATTTTTTTTACTAAATATAAAAAAATAAATTATTGAATTTATTGACAACTAAAACAATATCAATATGTCACTAGAAGGAAAAAATTTTTTATAATATGATCAACATATTAAATTTCAAAAAAAAAAATTAGGAAGGAAATAAAAAATAGTACTAGAATTTTTAAATAACAGTTAGTGGACTTGAGAAGCCTCTTTTCCTGAAAGAAATCTTTTAAGAAAAAGATTTTGTAAATATCAGTTGTTCAGTCCATGAATGAATGATGAATGTTTTTCAATGAACAAATGGTTAATCTGACTTTTACTATTATGGATCATAAAATGGTTTCAAAACAAGTTAGAATGAATTATGATGGGCGTCAATGTGTTTAAAATTTTTTTTTCTCTTGTTGAACTATTTTTTTTTTTTAAAAAAAATTTTAAATTAAAAATACTTATCCACTTTACTGTATTCATGTGTGAAAGTATCAACACTAACATACTTTTTTTTCATTTTTTTAGTTGGTTGTTATTTTTGTTTTGGGGTAGTTTTTGTTTTATTTTAGCTAAATCCTGCTGGAACAACTACCAAAAAAAAAAAAAAAAAAAAAGGAAAAACATAAAAAATTATCAATTTGGAATATTTTTTCATAAGAAAATAAATTTTTAGTTAAAGATAAAAACTTGCTATAACCAAGAAAAACACAGTCTTCAATCAAAAATCTATTATTTTCAACTCTTTGAAATTTTGTTAGTATTTTTAGTTTGGTTCATATTTATTATTTTTATTTTAGGAATATGACATTAATTTTTACAGATGTGAAGCAAAAAAAAAATCAAATTCACTAACAGTTAATAGTTTTATATTTTTAAAGTTTAATTTTGCCATTTTCGATTTGGGAAAACTGAAATGAGAATCAAAAATGACACTTTATATTCTTAGAATTAAATGATAGGAATTTAATTTAAGACCTGTTAGGGATATCAAAAAAACATTAAAAACAAATTAACAGTTGTTTATAAATTTTAAATGGGCTGGATCCAATCATCTGATTTATGTCCTGCATCTGCACTATTTAAAATTTAAAGGAAATAAATTTTTTTGGAAAATAAGGACTATTTATTTATCAAAACACCATATTTTCAAAAAAAAATTCTTAAAATTTTTTAGTATATGGAAATATTTTTATTAATTTCATATATTTAGGACACATTTAAAAAAAGAATGGGAAAAAAAATCCTCATATTTTTAAATTATTTATTTGATAGTTTTTCAATTTGTTTAAAGACTTTTTATTTTTTAATTCTTTTTTCAAAAAAAAGAACACTGTTATTCAATTTTTTGTCAACATTTCCCAAAATTATTTTATATTTTAAATTATTAAAAATAATTTAGCCCAGGGTAAAAATGATTTAGTGGGAACATCCAAATTTTTTTTGATTCTGTTATACTAAAATTTTCTGATTAAAACAGAAATCTGAAGTTGCATTCTTCTATTTTACATGTAAAATGTTTTTCAGGATTTGGTGAATTGAATTCCACAACCTTTTATCCCAAATAGCAATGTTTAAAAATTGCCACTTCACCCCATTTCTATCATCATTCACATTGGATTCATCATATTAGGTTTTAAATGCCTTTTTTTTAAGAAATTTTTTTTTTTTCAATGTCAAATTTATCAGCCCTAGATTTCAATTCATCTTCTAAACCAAGATTCAGATTATAAGTCCTTTTGTTTCCATTTTATATTCTTATATTTTATCCATCCATGAAATTCCTATCAAAATTTTTTTTATCAAATTTAGAAAATTTTTTTATTTTTTTAATATTGAGATTTTTTTTTTTATTTCATTATTTCACCCCAATAGGATAATTTGAATTTAAGATGAAACACATTTACTTTTTTTAAGAGTGAAAATGAAGAGAGGACAAAAAAGAACAAGAATTCAGTGGTTTTTTTTTATAAAGAAGATTGATAAAAATACAACAAAATCCATATTTTTTTTTTTGAAATAATATGAAAATTTTTTTTGTTTTTTAGTAATTTTTTTAGTTTTTGGTGAAATGCATCTTTTGATTTAAAAGATGCATGTTCAGATTTCAACATTTACATCTTCCATCATCTGACAAAAAGTTACCATGATAAAAAAATTTTATTTTATTTGTTTGATGTCAAAATCAAAATGTTTTTTTCTTTTGCTGATAAACAATATTTTTGTCTTATCTTTTTATTTTTATTTTTTTCAATTTTTAGAACAAAAATATGTTCTTAAAAAGATCCATGAAAGTTCAATTTCTGCATCTTTTAATCAACACAGTGTTATCTGCATAAATCTTATATTAAGATTAAATTATAATACAGAT
This sequence comes from Acanthosepion pharaonis, assembly GCA_903632075.3. Taxonomy (NCBI): domain Eukaryota; kingdom Metazoa; phylum Mollusca; class Cephalopoda; order Sepiida; family Sepiidae; genus Acanthosepion; species Acanthosepion pharaonis. Next base: position 550,102 of record CAHIKZ030002349.1, read on the forward strand.
AATAACCCTGATTTGATTCCAGTTCATTTTTGGGATAGGTTTTTGTAGAGGTTGAATAAATTTGGTGAGAAGACACATGATCGTCTTTGAAATCTAATTTTAAAATTGTATATTTTTTTCAATTCATTTTCTATTCATCTGCATACAGTTCATATAATTTCTGGATTATTCTAAACAAATATTTCCCAAATAGAAATTTTTTTCCTAGCTTTTTCAAATATATATCTTTGTGTTTATTGAAATAATACAAATTTTTTTTTATAATTTAAAAAAATTAAGTGATTTTAAAAATTTACATTTAAAAACCTTTGTCAGATGATCATTATTCAAAAAATTCCTTTGCTAATTTTTGAAAAGATAATTTATTGAAAAAATTGATTGATTCCATTTATTATAATTGTTAAAAATCAACAATTTTTAGATTTTTTTTTTTTTTTTGGAAATGATTTTTCAACAAACCTAAATTAATTAAAAATCATTTTAAAAGGGAGTTTTAATTATTCATATAAAATACATTTCCCAATATTATTTGCAAAATTGAATATAGTGAACCTGACTGAAATCAAAAGAACTCAATTTTTCTATAATTTTGAATTTTGAGCTGTTATCCATTGCACCACCACTCATCCAAGCTTGCAGCATCTGGCATTCCCAAGTGGTCACCCATCTAGGTACTGATCAGATTTGATGTTACTTAACTAATGTGATTGTAAAAGAGAGTTGTCATAAATAAAAGCAGATATATATATATATATATATATATATATATATATATATATATATATATATAAAAAAAAGAAAATTGATATATAGTAAGATTTTTACCATACAGAAATAAAAGGTGATTATTTGACTTCAATATTGACACAAGGTCATAGTATCCTTCAATGAAGATGATTAAACTCACTACAATAAATCTGCCTTAAAAATCTTTCTAACATTGCAGAACTCTCTAATAAATAATCAAGGTGATTTCTATAAAAATATGCAGTATTTATTTTCCAGGGTCTACACAGAAATATAAAGTGAACATAAGAGTTGCAAAAGATGACTTTCAGAAACTAAGCAGAGTATTAAGAGATAAGAAACTGTTCATATATGAGAAAAAAAAAGAATACTGAACTACTATCTCACCTCCTATATACCAGTGAATGCTGGACAATCTCCTCAGAGATGAATAAACTTGAAGGTCACTACTTTGTGGAACCAACTCCCAAGAGGATGCTTTCCCAATGGCTACAATCTTAACCTGTTCAAGTCTAGGGTTAACATCTTTATCTTTATTTACATATCTCCATAAAAAAAAATTAATTACCTGTTGTTCTGTAACCTCAAACCTCAAGTGGCTCCTGGATGAACATTACTGTAAAAAAAAAAAAAAAAGTTTCTTTGTAGTTCCTTATTCTCCTTAAAACTTCCTCATTTGTCACATGCTCAGCCCATGATATTCTTATCACTCATTTTTTGCACACATACAGATTTTATAAATTAAGATATGTGTGTGAGGAGGCACAGTGGAGTAATAGATAGCAGCTCAGATTGAGGAATCGGAGAGTCGAATTTGAATTCCAGTCAAATCCATTACATTCATTTATGTGCTAATACTCTTGGGAAAGGTATGAATCCTTCTCTTCTCCCCCCAGCTATGGGTAACTAGCAGGACAGACTGGGTTCTATAACCTTGGATGGCAACTGGTCTACTGCAGAAAGAAATGGCAACCTACTGCAGGGAAAAAAATCTGACTCGTCAGTCATGTATCAAAAGATACATGATCGCCTAAGCGTGAATCACACATGGCACATAACTGACTGCATGATTATAAGTTCAGGTCATTGTTTTCTTTTTTTGCTTTTCTCTTTTTTTTTTGGGGGGTTTTATTTTTTTTTTAATTGCACAACTATGGATTAAAATAAGTATTAGGTTGTAACACATGATATGTAGGATTTTGTGGGAGTAAAGTAAAAGACAGTATTTGAAAATTCTTTCAGTTAAAATATATGCTTACATATGTAAAAGATTCATTTTTTCTTTTTGTAAATTCCATGTCCCTTCAGAATGTAGGTGAATATGGCTTTACACAGCTTCTTTTAATATGTGTGAATTTCCATAATTTCTTTGAAAGGTAGTGGGATGATTTCCACATTACATTCTCCATTGTTTTTCTTTCTCTTAGAGTGGTTAAAAAAAAGGATAGAGGTTTCAGTTTACCCTACTATTTAACCTAAACTTGAGGAATGGAAAAGATTTATGCCTTTCTGAAGTATATTCATGTGAATTGAATGCAATGGACTTGGCTTGAACTGGAACTCTGATTGCTGACTCTACATTCTGTGCTGATAACCTTTATTCTACCCAAGCATTATTTTTTCATACCATTATGTGGTTCAAAGTAAGTAATAGCCTTTGATCTTATAGTCTCTGCTTGTTTTTACTTCCAAATTTTCTCTTCCACTCTCTGCTTGACTTTCTCAGCAACTGAATAACAAAAATCCTGATTGATATTAAGGTGAGTGACAAAGGTTCTCCAGGCAACAGACAAAAAATTGTGATTTACCAATCAAAACATAGATGTGGCACGAGGCCGAAAGTATGAAGCACCTAGGATTGAACTAACTGATTTTCTCCTGCAATCTGAGCCACATTCTGAAGACTCATTCCTGGTTGACAATGCGACAAGCAGTGCAGTAAATTTCAGCCTAGAGTCACAATTGGTTTCAGTCACTGAATTAAATACTTGCAATCACAACTCCATATAGGTGTGAATACAAAAGTAAATAATTATTTACACTATTTACATTCAGACTATTGTCCTTGTCTTTGTTGTTGTTATCACAATGTTTCAGTTGTTGTGCCCTCTAGCACCTGATGAAAATGTTGTGATAACAACAAAGATGAGGACAACAGTTCAAATGTAAATAGTGTAAATAATAACTCTTCATCCCAGAAATTCAGATGGGAAAAGTAAATAAATACAAAAGAAATGTATATACATTCTTATCTATGGCTCATTGACTTGGACTCTGGCATTATCAAGGGGGAAAACACTAGAATGTTCTGGAATTATGACATTAACACTTGTCAAACAAGATCTGTCGCAAAATCCATTCTATCACTGAAACCATACAGAAGCATAAAGAAGAGCATGTTGCTGATGTACTGCTGTGGCAAACAACTCATGGCAAAAGTAGTAGAGGTCGACCAGCAAAATCTTTTGAAATGACTACAAGAGGTTGTTAACAACCTTGTGGGTTTTGTGTGTATTTTTTAGCTGAAGATGCGTGTTCCATATATAAACAAAGAAGATAAAAGAAGCATACAAAAAAACTTGAGTTTCTGCTACAGACATTTATTTCTTTTATGTTGACTATTGAAACAAAGTTAAATGTCTCTTGAGTATCTTTGTTTTCCTTTGCCTTAACCAGATATTGAACTCACACTCTTTGGGTTCTGTCATTGGATCTTAAGGATATATGGCACAGTGGATAAAGGTGTTAGTTAGATCCAGTGACAGAATCCAAAGAGTGTGAGTTCAATAACTGGCAGTGGAGAGCTTGGAGAGGGGAATTAACAGGAGATAACTGATAACTGACATCCATTAGACATGGCAAGTGGAACTAGAACAGTCTACCCAGTGAACGAAATAAAGGGTTCAGTTCAACATTCCAACCACCTGAAGAAGGCCGGAGTATACAATGGCCGAAACATTGTAATAAGTATGGCAACAAAGATGAGCACAATAGTCCAAACAATGTAAATAGTGTACATAATATCTCATCTTAGAAATATAGACAAATAATGATCACTGAAGTTAAGCAATGACAAGTAAACTCTGGCTGGAACAGTTTGCATTCGCATCTCATTAATGTTCTTGGGAAAGGTTTGAATTTTCTTTTCCTCCCAGGTATAGATAAACAGCAAAGCCATTGGGCATGCTTTAACTCCATAATGTAGTATATCTTGAGCATTTAGTCAACACTCTGGCCCCATGACAATTCCTGCAATGACTGGGTTCACAAATGGTAACAAATATCATTGGTACATATGTTATGTAACATAGGAAGGAACTTTGCTTTTTTGTTAAATATGGTTCTACAGAAGGATGCTGAAAATACCATAGACTGAACATGTGAGCAACAATGAAGTTTTAAGGAAAATGGAAACAAGAAGTGTACATCTTTAGAATCAGAAAGAGACAACTGAAAAAATAGTAAAAAGTCAAACATTGCTTAGAGCTACAAAGAATAGGAAGTTATAGAGAGCCATGATCAGGCTTATGGCCATATCACGTTGAAACACCAGTTCTTGTATGATCACCAAAGTTAAGCAACATTGAACCTGGTTAGTACCTAGATGGGTGACTGGTTGGCTGTACCACGTGCTCTAAGGTTGGATGTTCAGGTGGTGTAGTGGATAATGGCTTGGAATTATTAATTAGTAACCAAGTTCCAATTCCTGTTGGATTTGTTATATTCACTTACATGCAAATACCTTTGGCAAACGTATGAATCCACCTCTTCTTCCCCCATCTATGGGTTAATTAATAAAACTTGTATCACTAAACCATTATTATCACCAAAATAAAAAAAAATCTTACAATCTAAAAATATTTTCTGGTTTTAAATAACCTGCAAAAGGTTGATAAACCATAGAAAATGGATTAATCAATCAATCAAGAATCATCCTGGAAGGGTACATCACATAGGAGAAGAAGAAGAAGACACCATATTACTGTCTTCTCTCTGGAAGTGAGTTAAAAATACCTTATCAGCAGTCATTTTTTTCTAGGCTACATATTTACTGAAGGTAAATTACAAACTTGTGCTCTGCTTAACATGTAGTTACAAGTTTTAGCAAATCAATGTTTTCCTCTTCAGGCAGATTTTTGTTTTTATTTTCTATTCCCTGAGTTTTATTAATAAGTATTAGATTGTTTCACATGAAGTGTCATAGGCATGATGATCCATGACTTGCTACTGTCAAAATGGATTTATGTAGATGTGTATTTTATTGTATCATTTCATACTGTAAATCTCTGAACTTTGCTGTACTATTTCTATATGGTCTATTCATCAAAAGATCTATATGAGGATTTAGTATCAAATGACAGGGAAAGATGTCAATAAAAAACAATGGTCAGACTACAAATGCCCCACACACAGCATAATAAATGTTCCTCCAGCATCATCTTGTTTCTTGATGAGCCAATTACAGATTGCTTTTTATACATTGAGCATTCTTATGCATCTGATAAAACTGTTACAGTAAGAGGTTTGACATATGATTTATCTTTTTCACACATAATGTTTTGTGGCATAATCAGAGATCTCATCAATAGGGTTTAGAGTTTCATTTCACAAATAAAGACAAGTGAACAGTATACCCAATAGATATGCAAGTATTGTGGTCTTATGTCAGAATAAGCTAAGTTTAGATCATTTAAGAAAACTATTTAAGGAGGATAGGAAAAAAAAGAAGATCAATAAAAACATAAGATGGCTAGCTGGGGCAATCAATTATAAACAGGCTTTCACAACTTGAGAATTATGGCCAATTAAAAAAAAAATTTTTTAATCAATTCACCCCAAACAAGGTGATAATGCCACTAAGAGGCAATGAGCGACTGGGAGTAAAAGAAAATTAAAAGACTTTAGAAGGAACCGGAAACACAATCTGAAACAGGGATAAACCTTTACTTCTGTTCAAAAAACAGGGGAGGAGTGTGAATTGGATGAATTGGAACCTAACTACTCCTATTGAGGAGAAAAATTAAAAAAATTAATTAATAAAATTTCAGATTGGTTTATTGTGTTTTACGGTATATCAATTGGTTATTTAATGCCAACAAAATTTTTATTGCTGGTATAACATCTACCCTGGTCAATCCTCATTCAAGTTCAATCCTCTTGGCTCATGGTAGAGTTGATTACTTCGGCCCAAGTCTTGTCTCACCCCACGTTGTGTTGATTGATCACAAGACTGGCTTGGTCTGAATGGTTGACTGAAATTGATGACTTGGTCTGTTCTGGTGAGAGTAAAGTCACACGAAAGAAAAAAATAAACTGGATAGAAGAAAAAAATATTTATATACAATCCTTGATGGTACAGTTATTGATGGCTTAAGTAGGCCTATACTCTCTATGCAATAACTATCAACCCTTCCCGATTATTGTGACACACTGTTGTTATTATTTTGGAACAATACTTCTGGAATAAGGATTTAAGTTAGAGGCTTTTTCTTCAGGGCAGCAAATCATATGAGATCAGGTGAAGTGGTGGTTCTCGTCCTGTTTGAACTTGTTTCCACAGTCTCTCTCTGCTGTGTCTCTTCTGAAGTGTCTCCACCATCTCTCAGCATTCTGTTTTTATGGACTCCTGTGCAAGGGCTGAAGTGGGGCATGATGTGCTCTGAGAATGTCAGCATTCCCCAAACAACCAACCAGAGCCCTCACTGCAAATGTCTAAATATAGGGGAGTCCCTCTTCCCTCCTTGGAATTCTACCTGGGCCTTCTTTTGGTCACCTAATCAAATCCATCTCCTTCCTGTTTTGTGTGAGTACTAGTCTAGCCCAAATGGCCAAATTTTAATTATTACTCAAGATTCTTTCTTACTGTGCTTTTGTGTGTGGTCATTTTCATATCTGGGATTTATCATTTTTTTTATTCCCTTGTCAACCCTTTCGTCAACAAGTGACAAAAAGGGAACAATCCCTTGATTTTATGAGGTTTTATCATGTTTTAGCAGACAAAAAAATTTAATTTGCATTCTTTTACATATGTTCTTCCAGGGAACCTGTCAGTTTTTAAAATTCAATTCTTATCAATCGACCAAACTTGCAGTAAGAGGTCTGTCTTCCTCTCTGTCACTCAATGGTTGTAAAAATATTATCTATTTTTTTCCGGGAGGTCTTTGGACCTCTAGAATAGCCCATCACTTAATCTCAGTTCTAATCAAAACCAGATGGTCTCTTTGTTTTACCTCTACGGTGGACAAGAAATTTAATTACCTTCTTCTAGTTTTTTTCCAATAAAAAATAAATATCTTTTTCTTTCATTTTCTCTCATCTGGTCACCAGTATTATCTTCAGTCTATTGGAATTTAGTGTTTTTCTATCTTCTAGTTTTTTTTCAATTTACTAGTGCTTTTTTAATAGTGTCACACTGGTAATATTTTTTTTCAAGAATGTATTGCTGCTAATATTTTTTTTCCAAAAATATATTGCTCGTAATATTTTTTCTTCAAAAATGTATTGCTGCTAATATTTTTTTTCAAAAATGCATTGCTGCTAATATTTTTTCAAAAGTTCGTTGCTGGCAATAATTTTTTACAAAAATGTATTGCTGGTATGAAAACCTATTTTTACACATTCATCGTGTTTTCACCCAGTTTGGGGGTTAACTATTTTCCCATAGTTGGGACCCTAACAGGTGCTACCACCCTGAATCAGGGGGGGGCCTGAGCAATTAAGAGGTAGTTCCAAGCTCCCCAAAACCCCCTGATCAGAAGCCTTGATATAGTTTATTGCCTTACCCAGGATGCGGATGTAGTTTATCGTCTTACCCAGGACAGTAAAATTTCAGAGTTTAGGTGGAGATGTTATCACATATAAACCAATTCTCGTATGATCACTGAAGTTAAGCAATATCAAGCTAGGTTAGTACCTAGATAGGTGACTGCTTGAGAACACCAGGAGCTCTAAGCTTGAATGTGCAGGTGGTGTATTGGATAACATTTCAGAATTGGAGATGGGAAAGAACCTGCACATTAATCTGGTGTCTTCAGAGAGGTTTTGGATGCAAACATCAAATTGATAGATAGATGGGGAAAATAGGACCATTTATTTGGACTTGAAAGTACCTTACATTAAACTTCTAGATTTTCTTTTGTTTTGGGATCACTGCTTCCCAGATAAGCATCATTTGAGGCATGAAAACAGATGATAATCTAAAGAAGCAAAGTCAGAACTATGCAATGAATGTGATAAAACATGTTTCATTTCATTGGAGCTGCTCTTTTGTCAGGTTGGATATGTATGTATGTGTGGTGGCATGACTGACCAGCAGGATGATGACACCCTTATACAAACATTTTGATAAACAGCTTGAGTTGTCCAGTGTTTTGAGATATCTGACTGGAGTAAGTGTCTAAGCATCTGTATATGAACGGTATACATTTTGCATCCCAGAACACAGCAACCATTTCTATTGTGACTGCTGAACTTTGGATTTTGTGGAGATTGGTGGCAACAGAGGCTTCCAGGTTATGGAATCAACTTCTGACTCTGGGTATAACAGGAAGCACACAGGTTACATGACCCATATTCATGTGCTCTAGAAAGTCTGCATCAGACCTCCTATATTGTTCTGAAAAACTGAAAAGAAATGTGCATGCTGTGGAACTTGAGTTCATCTTGGCATGCAAAAATTTCATTACACTTTGTACCTTGTTGTGGACTGGTTTATGCATTTCCCAACCTGTTGAGGAAGTTAGTAATGTCGATGTTTGAAATTGGGAATAACACAGTGTCTCTTTTACAAATACAATAAACATGGCAGACTCGAGATGTGAGTCCATGTAAAGAAATGAAAAGAAATGACAAGAATCAATATATATATACAAACAAATGATAACATATTAAAAAAAAGGATTACAAGTGACAAAGACAACAATATGTGTAACAAATGTATGTGAAAACCTTTTTGGTCCAAAGTATGTGTAATGAGTGCATGTGTGTATGTATATGTGTGTGTATGTATTGTTCATACATTTCCCACTGAAAACACATTCTCCATGATAGGTTGCATGTTGACAAATAAGCGAATAAGGTAAGAAGTGAGCAAAAAAAATATTGTCAAGTATTTATAGTCCAGAAAGCGTCCTCAAGTAGTGGTTTTGAAAATTAGGAGAAGGTAACCTGACAACCTTGATGTGTGTCCACAGTATTATGGTAGCAGTCATCTTTCTTGTGACATTACATATGCATGTATCCAATATCAAGGCTGTTCTGGCAGTTCCAATAACTTGTTTTGTTTACAACTTTCACATTGCTTTAATTTCAGTTGATTTTTGCCACTTACTTTTTGACATCCCTTGTAAAACACAATGGAACTTTATATATTGATCAGCCATACAACCTTATCCACTTTCCTAATAATGAAATATTCAGATGTTATAGTAACAGTTTTTATTTGATGCCAATAATTAAATATCGCATTAGTAAATAGTGGAGATCAGACTGCTAATGAATTTTGCTTTTGATTTCTATTATTTTGTGTTAGTTTCTTTGGATATTTTTACTTTTAATGATTTAAAAAGCAGAATTCTGTGACAATAGAGTTAATGTTAATGTAATCCTAGATTACTTATGCAGATAATGTAACTAATTGAGAAATTACTTAAACATGACCATTATTTTTGTTTTTTGACTGTACAGGCTGTGTTAGCTTTTTTTGGATATATTTACATTTAAGGATTTAGAAAGTAAAATTTTTTCTTACATGCAACAATAGAGTTAATTGTAGAACCTTCAACACTTTATAAACTGACGTAACTTACTGGCTGTCATGTGACCCTCATGACTTCATCTCAACCAAAGGGAGATAATCACCCTTTGTATCTCTACAATTGTGTTGATAAAAATCCTAGATTACTCATGAAGAAAATATAACCAGCGTAATTACAAAATTACTTAAATACTGCAGCCATTTTTTAAAAGTATGATTAAACTCATAATAAATTTTTATTAACCTTAGGTTAGTATAGCCCAAGTTCAATTAATTTCAAATCAATATTGGATGAAATTAAGAATTCAAGAAGAAACTGTCTAGTCTACTTTATTGCTGAAAGTTGCTAGAATACTGAGGAAGGTCCTGAAAATTTGAAGAGATCTGCTGTTACTTTTTCTCTAGTGCCATGTCCATAAAGAAATGCATAAATAAAAATTAATTATAGTGCCAAAAATAATTACAATAAAACAGTTACAATTATCACCAATTCATTCTTTCTAAACCAATAAGAATCGACTCCACTTTTATTCTTTTCACATACAAACATGTGACATTCTCACTATCAGATAGGCCATCAACATGAGCATCAACAAAAATTTTGACTCTTTTTTTTTTTATAATTGTAACATTATTCTCTTAGCAATCAACAAAAATTCAAGATAAGAAAACCCCCAGACACTTCTTGTATTTTTCAACTAAATTGTCTAGTCACTCATTATATACATCTATAAAAACATACAAGAAAGACTGTATACACTTTACTTATTCTTTTATCTTATTCTGTTGGATTCCAATTCATATTTGATCTCCATTTAACTCCAAAGTCATAGTTCGACTCAGTATTACTGTCTCTTGTGTCTCGATTTAATAAATAATACTCTTTTTGTTGTTTTCATGTCTTGCTCTTTCTCATTTTTATGAGTATTTTTGTTAAGGAGTTTATTTTTATAAATTATTTACTCAGAGTTATAACTCCCCTACACCAGCAATAACCACCAGACATCTGGTGTGAATATGCAAATACATGAATTATAAAATTTATATAACCATATTCTGATCAAATGAGACATATTTTCTCTCGTTTGCTTTCACCTGCCAATTTATCTTTTTTATCATATAACTTTATTGTTTGTTCATGAACATACAAAACCCTAAAATGTGTATCTAAATTATTACACACCAGTTTACTTGGACTAGTATCCTCCTTTTGATTGCTATAGTCAAAATGATGCAACTATTTTAACTACAATCTTCTTCTTGTGCAGGGGCAAACTATAGCCTGTGGGCACAATGTATCATTTTGATGATTTTATACATGTCACAATTAGAAATAAATGTGTTATGTCATTTCTATGCTTTGCTATAAAGTCTCATGAGATTTATTGAGAATTTCTTATTAATGTAAAAGATTATGCTCAGCTATACAAATCTCATTAATAATAGTAAATACATTAAATATTAAACGAATTGCTCATATATTTGAGAAATCTAGTCACAAAATATATGTAATAAGCAAATGTACATGAAATAACATTTGCCTGTATGATTGTTATTTATATTGCTGTTGTGAGATTTGTGTTGTTATTGTGATGAGGCCAATTTTACACAAGGCTAATAATAAAGTGACCCTCCATGAAAAAGTTTGCCCTCCCCTGATCAAGTGTCTGTTGTGTATGGTTACCTTCTGGCAAGTCTAAACTTGAATACTTTATTCAGTACTTGTGTTATATTCTGCCTAAAACAAGATCTTCTGATTCATGCTATACTAATTTCTACCAATGATCAGATGTGAACACTCCAAAACCGAAGACTGAACTAAAATTTCATCAATTGCGCATAGGCTCTGCACACAGCTTCCATTTACTCACACACTCAAAGAAAAATACAATCCATAATTTCCACCCAATACCACCCACTTCTGCCTAAAGAAACAAAATGAAAATTGGAGCAGATCTGAGTCTAAGAAAAGGACTTAAAAGCCCATCAAAGGGATATCTTCAGCAGTCAGATGGTATAACAGCACAGATTCACAACACTTGTCAGAACATGACCTCCCATCTCCAAAAGACAACTTGCCAAAGGTTGTCACCACAGTAAGTCACAATTCAGCCTCCTTCTCCTACTGTACACCTCTGTGGACGAATTTTATAATTCCACTTATCTCCTTCTTTCGATGAGAGACATTTACTTTGATTTACTATTTGTTATGTTTTTATGTCAATACAGTTGTTGCTTTCTTAAAGCTCCATTGTTTCTTCTTTGTTCTGCCACCATACACTTAATATAACACTTGGTAGGGTAGGTTTTTTCTTATTCCACTTCCCATTTTTCTACTGAACCACTGAACCAGACCAGATGACTTTACACATCACAGCCAAGAGATTGAACACATGACTGCTAAGTAACATAATTATTATATGTGTGGATCATCACCATGTCATGGTGGAGGAGCTTGCATGTCTTGAGGAACCTGAATGCAACACCACTGAAAGTTCTGTCTCCTGGTAGGGCCACCCATGGGGGAAGTCTTCAGAGACGGGTCCAGACTAAGCATGATCCAATGCCTGTCAAGTAGGTGGTCAAGGCATCATTCTATATACAGGAACAAATTGGTAGCCCAATACAAGCTATCATTATGAACCTGCCAAGCCCAGGTTTGCCACTGTGGATGGTGTCAGCTGAAGTGTGTGCACCATGGAGTGGTGACCCATGGACCACCTCGAACAATTTGTAGCCAAGTATTTCCTTCTTCTCAAGTCCTCTTCTCCAAACTTCTCTTCCTTCAAATCCTACAACAATGAGATGGAGGTAATGAGGGCAGATTGTAGCTAAACTAGAAACCTCTAGTCTCCAAAGTGTGTGAAGCTGCAGAAAGAACAAGTTGGGGAAGAACAATCCATGAAAAAACAATATCCTTTGAAAACACCAGCAGGCAAATAGAAGAGTTTCCAAAGAAAAACCAGAGCTCTCCATCCCCTGAATCTCCCTACCCTATCATGTGGTGGCTGTGGATGTCTATTCAAATCCAACATAGTCTCATTTCACACAGAAGGAAATGTTGATGTGCACCCCAATACTCAGCAACAAGTTCCATCAACAACAATGTATAGGTTTGTAATAATCTATTGGAATGAGTTTGAGATCTTTATGATGATTGAAAATTTGAGCAGTGTGCCTGCTGTTAAAAATTATTTTTTCCCTCTGACTAAATTTCAGCTTTTGGTAGTTTGGAGGAAGGGATGAAGGTAATAAAATAATTTACTGAAACCTGAACCTTGCCAGACTGCGTAAGAGCTACTTGACCAAGAAGTGGAGGTCAACTGAAGGTGAAAAAAAAAAAAAAAGGAAAGAAAAACAGAAGTGTTTTTTTTCTACTATAACAAACATGATTTTTTAACCAATCCTTGTGTTGAATCCTAAAATTTTGGGGGTAAATCAGAGCCAACCTTTAGCTATAAAAATCCCTACAATATGAATATGATCATTGTGAACAGGAGGAGACCTGACACCTGGGAGTAGGATGCTACTTAAATATACATTACATTATATATATATATATATATATATATAATGTATATTTGGGCAGCATCCTTTATTGTACATGCAACGGATGCTGAGGGTAGGAGATACAATGCCAGATGAAAAAACATCTGAAAACATGACCAAGCATAGACTCAGTGAAACTCATTCCTCAATAAAGTTTTGATAACCAAATTTTTATTTTCCCAACATAATTAAGTCTCATTTTCACCCCAACTATTCTAACAAAATAGTTGTTTCCATGACAGAATACAAGTATTGCTCTCAAAACAATGTTCTACATTGAAGACTCTGAATTTTGAAGGCACAAATGGATTCTGTCACAAACTTCGACAACTTACATCAAATTATAAGAACTATTAAGAACATTCACATTTTATGCTTTGAAGGTAAATATACCCTTTTAACTGAGTTCGACCTCACTAAAAACCTTTTATTCTACCTTCTTTGTAATTTGCATTTTTTGGTATATGCTGGCATTTTTCTTGTCATATTTTATATCATTTGATTGATTTTGATTATAAACTGCCATTGAGCCTTATTTTAGAAAAAATAAGTTACTTGTCAAGGAATTTTTTCTCTCTTTTTCCAGGCACACAAACCACCATTTTTTGTGCACCAACCAATAGTTAGTAAAATTTACTTTTATTTTATTTTAATAAAATTGTTTGGGTTTTATATCTCATTGAGTATCTCTCATCATTTTTTTTACAGTGTAACTTGTTGTCACTTGATCTCCATTCTCCTTAATCTCATTTTAACCGACCTCACAAAAATATACATTAATTGTTTTCTTTTTTTCCCCCTACTTTTTTTCATACTGCATCAAAATTTGTGTAATTCTCAACAAATCTGCTACTGTGAACCTCAAAATACTTTCTCAGGCTTGAATCTTGCACATTTACAAATCTACCATTCAGCCAAGCATTAAATACTATTGCCATATCTGGTCTGGTGCTCCTGCTATTCTTCTCAAGGTTCTTGACAAAATCTAAAGAAGGATCTGCAATGTAATTGATCCTGACATGGCATCTTGACTTCAGTCACTTTCTCACCAACGTAACATGGCTTCCCTTTGTCTTTTCTACAAATATTTTCATGACTACTGCTCTGAAGAGCTTTTTCCTGTTGCTGAACTACAGAGTATAAGCGTGCTACTAGATTGGAATTTATGTCCCACCCTTTTACTGTTGAATTAGTTAAATGCAACCACTACTTCTACTCCAACAGTTTCTTTTCTCACACGTCCCGACAGCAGAACTCCTTTCTGTTTCTTTGCTTCTCTGATAACTACAATCTTCAAAAATTTAAAGTTAATCGCCATCTATCTTCTTGAACCCGTTCAGCTTTAATTCTTTCCTCGATCCCCCCACTATACCCAGTCTTTTCTCTCACCTTCACTCCCTGTAACCCACTGTGTACTAGTAGCATTCTCACCTTACTTAGAGTGAGAAGATTTAAAAAAAAACAAAAAAACTGTCTTTTCTGCTGAACACAGGCTTCTGAATGATCATTTGTGTTTCAAGGCCAATGAAGTGTCAGTCTAAGATGATAAGTGTTTATGAAAATGTTGGAAAAATTTCTGAACTCATCCATGATACATTTAGTCAATACTTTTATCTACAAAGCCTTAAAACTAAGGTGCTTGTATACTTTAGCCAGGGAATCAAGGTACATGATTTTTTGTATGACTCATTGTTTAATTAGTTGAAGGAAGGAGTAGATTCATGAATTTCTTGACTGCTTTATTGTGAATTGAATAGAAACTGTCCCAGGTGGAGTTTCCATTTTCCATACCATTAACTATTAAGCCACCTGCACCTCTGTGGTGCACAGATAAAAGAAACAAAAATAAATAGAAATATACCAGATTCTTATGCGGGAAATGGACACAGTATGAAAGTCATGGGTTCGTTCTTAATATTTGGTCTATTGATGTAAAATTGGATGAATTGTAGATTCATAAAAAAGTTGAAACTAACCATTACTTCCCTCAGATTTTTAAATATGCTATATTCTTTGCAAGCAAATTTGGTTTTGTTCCTTTGCATTCTACAATTTCCACAGATCTTGAACAAGATTCTGATATTTATATATTTTATGACCCTCTTTCAGTTTCCTTTTTATGTCAATGAGTTGCTAAATTTTTCTTTTCTTTTCAAGAACTGAATTAAGACTGTATTTCAAAATCTCAGTGTATCTTACTTTTTCTATTTTCAAAGACAACTTTTGATTTGTTCATACCATTGGTTTGCATGGTCAAATTATGCTGGCCTACACATGTTTTGGTATAAGCCCACCTTATACATTTTATCTAATTTTGGGACAATGTATCCTAAAATCAAGTTCATTTTTACTGGTTACCCCTATATTTTGTTATACAGAATTTGAGTATTTTTTAAAAATTATGATTTATAGCCAGATTTCCCATAATTTTCAAATTTATACTGAATGCTTCTTGCAAAAGAACCATGAATGTTATTGAATTCCTGATTACTCAAACAGTTGGTTTTTAAATTTACGAGAATGCATGGTGATAATGACAGAGTAATTGTATTGTTCTCCGTTGTGCATGAAAACAATTTAAAGTCCTTGGATATAACACAAGGTGATAATGACAGTGTAAATATATAGTTCTAAGTTATAAACGAAAACATTATAAAGGCCTTGGATATAATCACTTTACATAATCTGCATCAAACATTTGTGATAGAAACTTTAGTTTGTCAGTAATATAATTTAATTTTGGTTATATTGGTGATGAGCAAGGTGAAAGATTCCACCAGGACATTAAAGTTATAGTAGAATGGTATCAAAGAAGATGAGACAAAAGAATGGTGGCTAACAACAGCTGGAACTTAAAACAGAACAAATCTACTATGCATTCACAAAAATCAAAGAAGCCAAAATTCTTGCCATGACTACTAATTGTTCTCAATATTTTAATTTTGTTATATTTTTTCATATTTCAGAAGTTGTGTTTCATTTCAAAATAAGACTTTGTTTAATCTTGAAATGAGCATTTATTTTTCTTCATTTTTATTGTGAGCTAATATAACCATAACCATTTTTCAAGTAGGATATGGTATTCTGGAGTAGGAAAACTAAAATTAATGGTGGAAAATGGATGTTATTTTGGGTGTTGGATTACCAGCCCCTAACGATAATCAGAGGTGGAAAGAGATTGAATTACTCCCATCCAACCCCGACGATAATTACAGGCAGCACGAGATTTGAAAGAATCTCTCGCTTTCATTGGTGACTTTGATAGTGAAAAGATGTTTTCTTCTCACTCAGCATGTAAGAATCTTAGAGACATATACTGAATGTGGCTTTGAACACTTCACATTTCATTTCATTTCTTATTTTTCCTTTTTTTCAATATGTCCTGCTAATATATTTGTTTAATATTTGCTTGTTTAAATTCCATGTCTTGTAATTATTTTGCTCGGACTCACATGAATCTGCCATTATTGTTTGTAGGACAAATGTACCAGGAGCATTTGTGGAGCAAAGATGGAAATAAACATCAAGACAGTCAATCATCAAATGATAAAAAAAAAATGGTTTCTGAGTCAGAGGATCTGTACATCCTTCTGTTTAGTAAATTAATCATTTGAAAATAAATATTTAACATTTTCAACCAATGGGTTGTGTTCCAGGCAATAAAAAAACATGCTTTGAAGAGTATTTAAGTCTCAAGATGAACAAAACCAGTAAGAAATAGCAACAGATGGCAGCAGTTCATGATGGCTGGCTCAGCTTCAAAGAGATTTCATTACTCATTCACCCGTTTTCCTCACCAAGCTATGTGACATTTACACTTTTCCTCACTAAGCTATGTGACACTTACACTCTTCCTTACCAAGCTATGTGACATTTATACTCTTCCTCACCAAGCTACATGACACTTACACTTTCCTCCTTACCTCCTTTTTCTCACATGCATACATGAATAAATAACATTTCTTTTCACCTTAACAAACAGCTACAAGCAAGGAATTTTAATACAGGAATTGTAACACTTATACATGCTGAGAAAAATTTAGTTGTAAAAACACAAAAATAAAAATATTTTATATTTAAAACCTTTCTCGCCTTTTTCTTTGCATTGAATTTTTCAAATCTGTAACATAATTGGTGACCAAACAATGCGAGAAGCACCACCATAACAAACAGAACATTAAATATATACTAAAAACATTCACACCTCATATCAGAAGTGTTGATTCCCACAACATTGAATTCAGTGCCCCAAAATTGTTCGAAATTGGCAAAAACATCCCATGTATGATTTAAAAAAAGACTTTTGTAGGCCTGTGTTGTGGTTACAGATATATCCCAATATCTGTTTCTTCATATTCTAAATGTAAGGAGAAAAGTTCACTCAGCTTTCAAGAATTGCTACTTTGTATAACAGACACCTACACAGATTCTTCCCTGAATGTTGCAACCTTAATATCTTTAGGTCAAGGGTTAATCATTATCTATCCTCCTTATCCTCATAATCTTCACTTCTTACCATCTCCTTTTATCTTTATACCTCACACACACAATCTATCATGAGTGACTTTCAAACCTTGTATTCTGTAAACTTTAGTATAAAATAAATAAACACAAAATGGCATAAGAAGAAAAAGCAATTACCTTTAATTTATAAATTAATTTTTTTGATCATTCCCAGACCAAAAGTAATCTTCTTATATATATCTGCCTTCTTCAATGTCAGTTTTATAGTTAAATCTAACATCTTGGGTTAGACTGTATGTTTTGTATTATTCTTTTGAGGGCCATCACTGGAAATCAACTGACCAACAAGTCTTTTCAAATCTCTGACATTTTCCTCAACAGTATTGTAGCCAATATATCAATAAGGTCAAATTAGCAGTTGATCTCAAAAATGACATACAATCTCTTGTTAACTGGGGCAAGGAATGGTTTGTTAATTTTAATGCCTCTAAAACGAAACTGCACTAATTTAATCATTTTAGATATCCCATTTTACCTTCCATGAGCATGGCTGATGCTAGCCTCCAGAAGAGTGACTCATTGTGCCTTCTTGGACTAATGTTTTCTATTGACATGAAGTGAAAAAATTATATTGAATTGATTACTATGTATGCAGTTAGGAAAGTTGGTTCACTGTGTTGTGCTAGACAATTTTTCTTGCCAAAAATTATCTTACATATTTATAATACTACCATTTGTCCTTGCTTGGAATATTGTTGCCACATCTGGTCTGGTACTCCTGCTATATATTTAGAGATTCATAATGAAATACAAAGAAGAATATGCAATGTTATTGGTCCTGACCTGACATCTTGGCTTCAGTCACTTTCCCATCACTGTAATATAGTTTCCTCATGCCTTTTCTATAAATGCTTTCATGGGAATTTTTCTGATGAACTTTCCTTTATGGTACTTAGACTTTATGAATTTAAGCACAGTACTAGACTGGCAGCAACAGTTGAAATGTCTAGATGTAACTGTAAGTTCTATGCTAACAGTTTCTTCTATTGCACTTCTTGTTTGTGGAACTCTTTCAACTTTGATCTTCAAAAATTTAAATGTAATGCCAATCAACTTCTGTCTTCTTAATTCTTGTTCTTTTATTATTCTCTCTTTAATAGTGCTTTTTTCTCATATTCTCGAACACCCAGTAACCCCTTGTTTCTTAGTGGCTTTATTGCCTTGTTTGAGGTAAAATGATTAAAAAAAAATTCCTCATGCACTCATAACAATTCTCATATTTTTGCAGTGCTCTTTAGGATTTTTAACAGTGCCTCAGTAATTATGGCCGTATTTGTTTCCTTTATATTGCAATATAATACTAATAATGCAATAGTGTACTAATATATTGCAATGTAGTACTACTATGGGCATGTGACCAAGTGGTGATAGGACATTGGAATGGACACCAGGAAGCTGGTATATGAGGTTTGATGAAAAATTATTAGGGCTGCTGCTATGCTAACAGAGCTAAAGTATGCAGAGTTAAACCACTTAGTACAGATTGAACTTGAATGCAGTAAGTTATAACATTCTTGCTCACTTCCCTTGTTTATAGCAGTGCTTGAAAGGAAAGTGTGTAGAGTGTGGTTGTCTCACCACACTATAGAGATTCTATCAGTAACCATGGCTTATGCAGCAGTTTTTGGCTAAGGACAATATTCCCCAGGTCCAGCAACCACCACCACATTCTCCAGATCTTGGCCCTTGTGACTTTTTTCTCTTCAAAAATCAAAGGAACAAGTTTTCAAGACATCAAGGAAATCCAAGAGAATACAATGAGACTGCTGCACAAAAAAGGAGTTCCAGGAATGCTTTTATAAATAGAAATGATGCTGGATAAAGTGTGTGGTTTCAGAAGGGGGCTATTTTGAAGGAGATTAACTGCCAAATTGATATGTAGTTTTCTTTTTATAGCATCAGTCCTGGTACTTTTTGATCAGACCTCATATATCTGGAACCAATTGGTGAAAAAAATAAAACATGAGTGTCTAGATACCTTCTGTCAATGGTCTATACCCCAAGTTGGGTGGAAGGTATTAAAAAAATTATAGTTGAGATGACTGTCATGCTGTTATTGATAATAGTGATTATTACTTCTATGATGTTCCTAGTTTTAAGAGGAAAATCATGAATGGAAATATTTTGGTTGTTAATAGGTTGTGTGTTTGTGTCTATTTTAGGTATGTGCATATTAACATATGAAAAAAATGAAGATAGAAGCATACAAAACCTTGGGTTTCTACTATGGATGTTTATTCTTTTTATGGTGACTACAGTGGAACAATCTCTTCTGTATGTCTGTTTTTTTTTTGGGGTCCAGAAGATATGGTAGATAAGTATAAGTATTGTATTCATGGTCGAGCACAAGTCAGACTTGCACAGAGTTGGAACAATCAAAGGAAAGTTTCTACTTACTTTATTGTTGGAAGGTTTAAATATGGTTATGGAATGTCCATTTTCTTTTTCTTAGTCCAGAAGTTAGGGTAAGGCAATAAAAGCATTGTTACTATGGTCACAATCAAGTCAGCCTTGTGCTGAGTTGGTACAACTAAAGAGAAAGCTTGACCTACTTCATAAGTTGAGGTTTTTGGAAAACATGTGCAAGTGCTATGCATCAGAAAGTGGGAAGAGAGTTCAGATTTCAGTAGACCGGGGAAACTAATCTTCCTCAGTGAGAATGCAATCACCACAATGTGTTAGATCTTGGAGATAAGAGGAAAAAGAGAGTGAAACAGGAAGTTTTTGCCTTTTTATAGGCTTCAACATCATCACCTAACAACGTTTGACAAAACCAAGTGGGGTAATCATGTTTCTAGTTCCTTTACTCTTAGCATTATGGGAAAATGTATTTCTTTTTCTTTTATCATTCATTCTTGGTTATGCCTGCTTTCATTTTGGTCTAGGAGTTAGGGTAAGTAAGTATAAGCATCCTATTAATGGTTGATCTCAAGTCAGCCTTGTGCTGAGTTGTACGGACTTTATTGTTGGAAGATTTAAACATGGTCATGGGATATCTGTTTGCTTTTTGATCCAGAAGTTAGGGTAAGTAAGTATAAGCCTTGTTACAAGGGTCAATCTCAAGTCAACATTGTGTTGAGTTGGAACAACCAAAGAGAAAGATTGACTTACTTCATTGGTGTAGGTTCTTGGAAACACATGCAAACATTGGGCATTGGAAAGTGAGAAGAAAATTCAGTTGTCAGTGAATCAGGGAAACTAACATTCCCCAGTGAGAACATAATTACCATGTGGTTCTACATTTTGGAGCAAAAGAGAGCAAGGCAGGAAAATGTTTGTCTTTTTATCGACTTAACCAGCACCAAGTGAGGTAATTATTATATTTCTGCTTCCTTTACTCTTACCATCATGAAAAAATGTATTTCTTTTTTGGGTTTTATTATTCATTATTATACAGGTGGCAGCATGGTGGAGTAATGGAAAGCAGCTTTGATTGAGGACATCAGAGAGCCAAGTTTGAATTCTAGTCATATCCATTATATTCATTTATATGCTAATACCCTTGGGAAAGGTATGAATCCTCTTCTTCTCCCCCCCCAGCTATGGGTAAATAGCAGGACAGACTAGGTTCTATAGCCTTAGATGGCAAGTGGTCTAACATAGAAAGAAATGGCAACCAACTGCAGGAAAAAAAATCTGCCTCATCAGTTATGTATCAAAAGGTACATGATCGCCTAAGCGTGTATCACACATGGCACATAACTGAACAGATTCATTATTATTTTATTTATTGATTTTATTTCCTTTTCCCACATTATCAATACTTTTTCTGTATTGGGAATAGAAGACTTGAACTATTTCTCTCTTTAAAGAACATAATGAACTCCACTTGTTGGAGTCTATATGGTACTTCATTCTGTCAGATAATAAAGTCTTAGTCTCTTTGAGGTCATATTTACAATAATTACAGGGGTACACAAAGAGGCACAGTTCTCAATAGAAAAGTTAAAAATTTCACTCCAAGGTGTGTTACGAAGAAAATCACAAAATGAATCCTAATCAGTATGCTGGTATCAGAAAGAATAGGAAGTTTATGTCTAATAGATGAGTCAAAAGAAATATCAACAGATACTATAGCATGATCCGATTTGCCAAGAGGACAGAGTTGCAATGCTAGACAAGAGCTAGGAGAGGAGATAAGGAACAAATCAAGTAAAGAAGCATGTTGATCAGAATTTTTAGTGAACCAGTAGGGAAATCTACTATTTCATTGAGAGACTGAAGAATAGAAAAATTGAAAGTCTGAATACCAGCAACATCAATAATATTAGAATGATTAAGCCACTTTACATGATGAGCATTAAATCACCAAACACAAAGATGTTTACAAATAAACCTAGAGAGGGAGTCATATTGGTACTCTCAGATATTTTATCTAACTTGTTACAGTCCTGAGAAGAAGAGGAGCAATAAAGGTAAAAAAGATAGCTAACAAAATTCAATAAAGGAAGTTGAAAGCACATGAAATAATCATCTGGCGACAATTCCCTTGCTAATGGATGATTTTCCTGTGTAAGGCCATTCATATGTTACCTAAAATATTGTCAGCAAAGAGGAAGATAGCTTGGAACAGATAATTCATTAGTAGCAATAGAAGAGTTTGAATTAGTTTTGCAAGGTGCTAAGATATCTTGAGACTGTTTCAAGAGAAAAGATTCTGTACTATAGAAATTGGAAAAAATATCATAAATATTGAAGAAAGAAAGTTTGAGAGGGTGGGAAGGTGGATTTTTGTTTAATTTTATTTCTTTTAATTGTAACTGTCATGAGAAGATTGTTTTAATTTTTAATGACAAAAAGGCCAAGATAATTATCACTGTCCATCATCTATGACAATACAAACTGGCTAAGACTAAAGCATAATGTAGCCTCAGGGTTTCTCACTGGAAATACATGCAAGGACACCTATCCATGCATGACATGGCATTGCAAATACCCCAATATTATGCAACTGTTGACCAGAGCAGCCTCTATAAGTGCTAAAAACGTTTGGGCTCCTTACTACCAATTGGGATACAGCAACCAGAAAACTGCCAACCCAGTACCCTCAAAATGAAAAGTTGCAGTCACTGGTCAGTCAGATCCCAAAAAAGTTAAGATATTTTAAATCATTAAGGCTATGAAAGAAAGGAAACGGTAAACCAAATCCTAAACATGAAACGAAGGATAAACTTCTACTACTGTTTAATAAACATGGAAGGAGTGTGGACCGGGCAGCAGGCAAACCTATCCACTCCTATTAACCTGTTCACAGCACAGGAGGCTGGATGCTTTTATTGAGACACCATCTCCAGGCCAAGGGGGAATTACTAAATTTTTAAAACCTCACTAAAGGTTACTCCAGGAGTTGAAATCTAATGATTAGCAAGGTTGATCTGATATAATATACAATATTAATCAATAATAGTATATGCATATTTATCCAGAAATAAATTTATTAATTTGTTTTTAATGAATTTTTTATTTCATGCTATGCAAAAACTATCATCATAAAAAGGTGAACTAAAAACAGTTTTTTCAAAACACTTCAACAGTTTCTGGAATATAAAAATTTGGTATTTACACTTTATTTCTTTTCTTTTTTTCTTTGTTGATGAGTTGAATATTTTTACAAAGCCAATATTTTTACCATTCCAACTTTTCACAATATAAACTGTTAGTAAATAAATAAATAAAGCACTAAAGAGATAAGCTGATTGGATCAGTTCAAAAATATTCCTGGGATTTTCTATTATAAAAAGAGCCAAAGAATAACTTTGATGAATAAAAATTCTATTTATAATAAGTCTCTTTTTAAATTCCAACCCACTTTCCTCATTAATTTTTTTACATTTCTCATACATTTTGAAAATTTTTTCATATGATTCTAATTTTAAAAAATATATTGTTGTCAAAAGAATTCTTTTTTTTTAAAATGAAATTTAAAAATTTGAAAAAGAAATAAGTTTTAATGATAACTATATTTAACATCAGTCTTTGTTTTAGAGTTTTGAATCGTGATCAGCTTTTTAGAGCCAATTAGCTTTTTTCTAATTATTTACAAATAATGATTCCTGCTTTTTTGATTGTACCAGAGATGATGCTAATTAAATCATTTGTTTTTTATTTTTTTATCCAGTCAAGTACCTTTTCAAATTTGAATTACTTTCTGTGACTCTTTTCCACATGCAGTTTTTTTATTGCATCATTCTCTTTCATTTAAAGAATAAGAATTAAAATTATAACAGAAATTATTTAATGATAGAAAAAAGAAAGAAAATCTCAAAAAAAAAAGTTTGATAATCAAATCAATTCCATATTAAAACAGTTTGTATAGTTTTTCCTAATAAGACGGTATATTGAATTTCTACATTCAAATCACATTCCTAAAATATTTATGTCTATATTCAGATTTAAAAAAAGTGTATCCATACTTTTGTTAACAACAGAAATGCGTAAGTGTTAATCATTACCCTTTTGCACTACCGTAGTTGGTTAACGTGAGTCGTCAGCTAGTTCACGTGATGCCGCTGCCGCTGCTGCTTCTTCAGTTCCTGCTGCTCGCCATTTTGGAGTTAGTAGAGCAGCTGAGGGTCTGGTAGTAGTAACATCATCCACCCCCTTTTCTTAGGCCTACTTTCTCCAGTTTTCACAGCAGCTTCCAGTTGGTACGACCACCTGGTTGGCTGCGGACGGCTATTGCGTCCATTTTTACATTTTTTTTATTAACCCGGTGTTTGGTTGTTTCTTGGTAAACACTTGCAAACACACATCAGCCTCATCATGTCTGGACAGAGTATCATGGACCGCGTGAATGCGGCCAGGCATAGCATCTCTGGTCAGGGACTAGCCAAGTCGGTGTGTAAAGCAACCACCGAGGAAATTATGGGACCCAAAAAGAAACATCTCGATTGTGAGTACAATTATTATAATGATGTTGATGATAATGATGATAATGCAATGTTTCAGCGTTAGCCATTATTGTTAGTTTTTCTCTCTCTCTAGTCTAGTTATATAATTCAAAAGTTTTTTTTTCTCTCCTCATGTTTAAATGTATCTAGTGTCATTTTTCTTACTATGGTGGGGTGTGGCAGGTCACTAATTCAATTAATTTTACTATTTTCTGCTTAAAAATTAAGCAAGATCTTAATATACTGTCATTTACCAGTCTTTATCAATACGTGCCAATGTCCAAGAATATGTTGTGTCTGTTCATGTTGATTGTAACACTACTTTGAAAATTTGAAATAGTTTGATACCCCCTTTTTTTTTATTTGTGTATGTAAATATATATATATATATATAAGCATGGGAAATACTCACAATACAAGGTTAGCTTGCAAACAACTCTGCTTAATCGACTGTTTTATTTACTTTTTATTTAATTTTTTAAATCTGATATTGCAGAAATTATGAAGAATATATACAGCCTTTTCTTTTCCTTTTCACTCTTCTCTCTTTTATTCACACCGCCTCTTTATCGCCTTTCTTTCACTTCCTCGTTCCCCCCCTGCCGTCCCATACCCCCCATTTACTTCTGTTCCTCTCCGCCTCTGTCTCTCTTTCTCAAATGCTGCCTCCCGATCATGCCCCTCACACATCCTGACAAGTCTTTCCTACAGCCCCCCCCAGATTTGTCGAGAGCTCTTTTAGTTTCTGACCCTTTTTTTTTTTTTTTTTTTTTTTTAGTTCCTTACCATCTCGACTTTTAAACGCTTCTTCCAACACCCTCAAACGTTGTTTCTCGCAATCCCGCCCCTGCCTAAATTTAATTTCTGATACTTCTAATCACCGCCCTCAACCTTGTTTCATCACTAATGAATGATCCTTCCTGTCCCCCCGCTTCCATTCCATATTTTCTAACGATCCTTCTCGACGCCCCCTCACAATCTCATATTCAACGCTCCTTTCCACGCCCCCTTAATCTCAAACGCTCCTTCCCGCCGACTCTCTTCCTAAATATTATTATCTCTGGTCGATCTCCACTTAGTTATTCTTTTTATCTCTCGTCCTCTTTTTCGCTAATCCACCCCCTTTAATCACAGCTTAAACGTTTCTTTCTTTTCACGCCCCCCTTCAAATCAATCTCTCTTTTTAAAACTCGTGTGCTCCTTCCTGCCCACTTTCCTTACCTTACCTTTTTTTTTTCTTTACACCCCCTCATTTTTTAAAACCATGTTCACTTCTTTTTCCTCTCTAATAAATAAACGATTCTTTCCTTGACTCTCTCCTTATCTTTTAATTTTTCTCACGTCATTTCCCCCCCCCGCCGTTTTCCTTTTATATTATTTATTTTTGTGTGTGTGTGTGGGAAGATGAGGATATTCATGACGTAATGTCATTCATTCTACCTTCTTCTTCTTCTTCTTCTTTTTCTTCGATTTTTCTCTAAATTATTCTTTTGTTTGTACTCTTTTTATTAATTAAAACATCAGTTTCTAGCTTAACAAAATAATTAAGGTAGTTTTTCAACCTTGAAAAATAAATGAATAATAAATCTTCCCCCCCCCCTGGCCAAAGAAGAGAAAAGGACCTTGGCTGGGAGTGACTGATTTTTGTGACCCCCACAGGCTGCAGTACATAACAAATCTTTCAAACAAAATTGCATTCATTTTTATTTTTATTATGATAGATTCCGATGCCATTTAAAAAAAAAAAATGAATACAGAAATATTCTCCAAAAGATGATCAACTACATTTTTTTTCCTTTGAAGTGTCTTTTTTACTTTATGATCATAGAAAAAAAATGTGAAGCTTTGCAGGTTGTTTTTTTTTTGTTTTTTTTGTTTTTTAACTGCTTAAGAATGGGTGGATCTTTGGCAAGAGTCTGTTGTTTGAATTCGTCATAAAATGGGGGATCAGAATACAATACATCTTACTTTATAAATTATTCCCCCATTTATTGAATCTATCTAGTTTCTTCAACCTGACAACTCCCCCGTTTCTTGTATCCTTCAAACTTGTTTCCGAGATAGTGTACCTGAGCCGACATATTTTCGTTGTTCGTTTGCACCAAACAGAAATACAGTCTTATCGATTTTAATTACGTGTTTCCTGGTTTTACTTTTTCTTATAAACATTTCATTTTTAACTGTCTACTATACAACTGCATTCATTTCTACTTTTTCTTGTTTGTGGATTATTAGCTTTAAAGAACAAATATAAAATTTGTAACATTATTACAGTCGCTTTCTTCTGTATAATAATAACGTCTACAACATTTCATTTTTCTGTAAATTGTCGTTAATGAAGGTTTGAAGCTAATAATGAAAAATAAATTAAAAAAAAAATCCTAATGCATTTTATTTGCTACGGATGGACTGTAGCGATATAATTTGTATCTGATGCATTCCAACGCTCCATTTATTATTTTTATTAAGTAACAAGAATGTTCAGCGTGAATGTATAAGTTTAACATGGCATTATTTCTCGACAAGTCCACCATATCAAGAGAACTGATCCTGTTTTTCAATAGATGAAGATAACCTGTCAAGAATATTATTTGCTTGTTCGTTGAATTTTTTCATGTTATCCTTTCAATGAATCTATTAAAAATGCTTTCTGATATTTAAATATTTTTCTCCGTTAAAAAGGAAACCCGCGTACTGCGGCTTCTATATTTTTATGGATGAATGAATTCGTTTTGTTTGAAAGTTAAATAAAATAGAGTACATTGTGAGCTAAAACTAAAAAAAGTCAACCCCTCCCACACGTCGTATCTTATTGTTATGACGACTGTTAATTTCGATCAAATTAAAACAGAACAACATTGAATATTATTACCTTTTTAAGATTGAGATGAAAAGATATTTTTTAATACTTCTGGTTGATATTTTGTTATCGATTGATTTCAATATAGCTCTTTAAATGAAATTTAATTTAAAAACTTTCAAAAATGAGGTGTTTAAGTTTGTTCTTTCTAGAAGATTTTGATTTTGATTTTTAAAAAATGAAATTCGGTAACCTATAGTTTAATAAATATAAAAATCAGCTATTATTTAAATAAAAAAGTGATATAATTATTAAGGAAAATCAGGTTTTACATACACCTACACTGAATATTTATTTCTGTTCCACTACAACTGTTTGGTAATAGGTAGTAAAAAGAGAGTATTATTAAAAAACAAAAAACAAACTGATTTCTGATCTTGAAATGTTCTTTTCATTCCGAATAAGAAAGAATGATCAGAATCAAGCACAAGCTATAATTTCATGTCCATAAAATACCAAAATATTAACAGGATTAAAATAAATTAAAAAAAAAAAAATATCCAAAAAAACTGAATTTCAAGTACTTTCCAAAAACATTTACTGTCCTTCAACCTCCACATTAGCCGGCTGATCTATTTCTGTTTTCTTTAGAATAAACGACCTCAGATAATAATAAATAATTTTCTTTTTTCTTTTTTTTTTTTGTTTTTGTTTTACAAACTTAAGAACTTTGAATATCTAACCATTTTATTTTCTTCATAAGCGTTTTCCATTTTTAATTTTTCTTTACCTATTTTGTCTTTATTGGAAATTCAGGAATCCTTATTGTTCTGGGTATCTATCATTGCAATTTTATTCTTCACTTGTTTCTTTCTACCATTTTGAGGAAAAGAAAATGTTTTGTAATTTTCTTTTTCTCCATGGATGTCATTTATCCCTAGCTGGCAACCACGTCCAAGGTCATGCAGTAAATCACTTTGAACGAGGGACGAAATGGTCATCAATGATCCATAAGCCATACATTTTCTTTTCGTCTTTACAACAATAAAGAAAAATGAATGATAATATAAAATAACATATATGTCATATCAGATTGGCTCTCCCACATTCCTGCACAATTAGGTTAAAATTCCAATTTCTCCGCCTTAGTATTTTTTTAAAACTCTTTTTATTTTTTTTTACTTGGACAGACAAAAAATGAATTTATTAACCTTGATTGTTACAGTTAATGAAACTTAAAGATAATTACATTTTCACCTGTACCTGAAATCATTACTTCAATAGCCACCTTGAAGCTCTCCATGTCTAACACACATACATGCAATAGCATTTTTTTAACATAAAACTCCCACAATATCTTCTATTTCATTTTAGTAATTGTACATTTTAAATATTATATTACACACAAAATGTAATCTGCCACAATTTTTTTTTAATAGAGAATATTTTGTTTGCAGGTGTTTTGAATAGTTGCCTGTTATTGATATAAATTTTTTGATTGAAGGGGGGATGCATCTTGATAGTGTCAGTCTGTTGCTTGTGATGCAGATGACTTTTCCTTTCAGTTTTAAAATATACATTTTTATTGTTTTATGGATTACCATAACTAGAGAAATACTGAAGTCTTTTATTATTGGGGTTCCTGAAAAGAACAGTCTATCATTAATGAATTTTTAAAAGAAAACAGATAATAGTAATGAATGAAAGTTAAAAGAAGAAAAAAAATCCTACAGTTAAAAAAATATTTTAAGATCAAATTTTTCAGGTGACTTGATCTGTAGTTTTGTAACCAATCAAGATCTGTAAATTGCTTCTTGAAAGAACTGATTGTTGAATGTGTACCTGTCAGCACTTGTCAATTAGAATTAAGCTGTAGTTCTCTTTGTATGCATCTGAAACACACCCTATTTCAACTTGGAAGAAAAGTACCTCCTGATGTCAAAAACTTTCAAATAAAAATTATTTTATTTGTATTTTTTTTTTTTTTTTATAACAATTTAAATTTGAAAATTTCAATGTACACTGATGATTATCCTGTTTCAACTGTAAAAAAAAATGATTTGTTTATTTGGTAATTCATTTTTTTAATATAATAGATTGAATAATGTTTATGGCAATAGAAGATTTATTTCCTGTCAATATTCTAAAAATGACATTGATTAAACTGGCTGGAATGTTTCTGCATTTTTCTATACTGTTGGATAATAGAACGATTAATCTATAAAACAATATTAGAAAGTTTATTGCATTCCTAAGTCTTTTTAGTTCTAATATACTTCAAATGATTTAACAGAAGTAGAAGAAAATTGTATGTTTTGAATAAGTATATACATCATTTGCATTTAGTAGGGAAGATATGTAAAATTGATTTACCATGCAAGTTATTTTAGGTCAAATGATCAAGAGGTCATTTCAAGGCATTTGTAATGAAAGTAAATTTCTAAAGTAATTATATATTATGGGTAAAAGTTGTTAAATCACTGAATTACATTTGAATAATTATGCTGTGTTGCTATGAATACAAAATTTAATAAGTATGTTATTAAAAAATATCACTTATCCTTATTAGTATTGGCTTTTAATTTGTCATTTGTCTACAAAATCTCTGACACCAAATGACTGCTAAGAAGTTTTATATAGCACAGAATATATTTTGTTTTCCCAGATCTGGTTAAACCGCTAATAACAAATGGGTACTTTGACGTGGTGTAGTGGTTAGTGAGCTTTTCTTGCTATAACAATTATGACTTAGTAAGTTCGTTCCTCACTGGGCGCCCTATACTTTCAGCCACATCTAAACTACATTTAGTAAATCACCATGAGTGATAGCTATTTATTACTTTCCAGTCACTCCCAATAAAAATTGTACCCAACACAGAAACATGTAATTTTATGAACCATAACTACTTATGTTTTAAACTTACTCTTCTCATTTCAAAAATTTATTTACTTTGTGTTATGACAGTGTGTAACAAAGCTATTGAATAGAATACCTTGTCAATTTTGGCAAAGTATGAAAGAAGCTTATTTTATTATCTGACCTTATATACTTTACAAATGTTCTTGTATTAAATACTAAGCAATTCAAAATGTCATTCTAGTTGAGACTCTTGTAATACATAGAAGTCAAAAATGATGCAGCACTCATCAGTTTACTTATAAAATTTGGTTATACTTTATTCTGTTTTTGGGTTTTGCAAGTTTCACCTTAAATGTCCACTTAGTGCCTTTTTTCTATTTTCAAAAAATTGCTAAATATTTCATAGAAAATGTAGGTAATCTATTAAAATATCTGCATAAACAATGTAAAGTTCACAATGAAATAAGCTTAATTTATATTTTGTCAAACAAAGCCTGGGTATAATGTAGAATACTTTATTTTCACACACTGTGGTAACATTCCTATAAATGAAAGAAAATATTGTTGACAATTTAAAGAAAAAGATGGTCATGGTTGTTTATAAGTTGATAATTTACCTAAAAAGTATTTGGTTTTGTTGGAAAGTAGAATAAACAATTTGTTTTAAACTATATTCAGTTAAAAAAATTTATTTTTTCAAATTCATTGCTTATACTATTGTTTCATGAAAAACATTTTGGCAGAAGGATTAAAAATGTTAAATTTATGATGTGTATGATTATTGCAATGATTATACCAAAAATTGAACAAAAAAAAACTTGTTGGAGAATGATTTATAATAAGTAAAGATTCTGTTAATTTCATTAAAGGATGATATATTTTGAATCTTTAATATTCAAATATTAGATTTGTGAACTATTCAAAAATATTTAATGTTTTTCTGGCAAATGCCAAACACTTGCAAACAAACAGGATAATTTATCAAAGATTGATTTTTGATATATTAAAATAAAACAAATTTACATTTTGTGATTCCTTCATTTTATCAAGCAGTGTCAAATCAATACTTAGATGGGAACATGGGTTAATGTAAGGAACCTTCTACAACTCAAAATATGTTTTGGTTTTATATAACTCACAAAAGGTTAAGTCACAAAAATCAAATCAATTCATTCATTTAAAAGTTGTTAAAAAATCTGCTTTTTGTCTTTTATAGTTAAATTTTTTGATTTTTATGACTGACAATCTGTAACATTGAACAGAGAAAGTAAACTTTTTAAGTAGGGAGGGGAGCATAATGAAATTTGCCTACCCAGATAGTATTAGCAATTAGTATAAGTGAACTATTACTTTGGTACTACTTGTATATATGAAATTCTAACCTACCTCTTTAAAATGTTACACGTGGATCCTGTTTGTTGTAGTGGTTTACTTTTCATTTTAAATTGTCTAAGTGTATATTTCAGTACATTTAAGCATAAAATGTTTTGCATACCAATGAAACTTGAAAATATTTCTGATGAATTTATAAAGATCATGTGCATTTTATTAAAATAGGTCATTATGATAGTCAATTTTCAAGGTTATCATTTCTCTTGTGGCATTGGTAGATTAGACAATTTTATATATATATATATATATATATATATATTGATAATTAGGAATTTCTGTTGAATGAAAGTTCATACTTTTATCTCTTTTAGCATGAGTTTAAATAAATTTATAGCTTTATACTATCCACAAAAGGAAATATATAAGTCTTATTTTACTTTTGAACAGTGCCAAATTTATGGGTACATGCTAAAACTAATGTCCAAGCTGGAAAAATACATTGTGAATGCACATTATTCTGAACTTTTAGCATATTTTAAATGGTTATTATAAAATGCATGAGATTAGCATATCTATTACTGTAAAGATTATTCATTTTTATCATCCAATTATACCAATTTGGGGAATGTTAAAGATATTTATTTTGGTTTGAAATGTGTAAGAAGAAAGTGATCAGATCAAGCTACTATAACTTTCAAACTACTATTTTTTTTAAAAAAAAAAAGCATATGTAGCTGTAAAGAGTTTTTTTTTTTTTTTTTTTTTTTTCATATAAATTGTAATAGTTTAAGTCATTGAAGTTTATATTTGGTTTTTAATTGCAATAAAATAACAGTTATTAATAAAAAAAAAAAAAAAAAAAAAAAATTGTGTACTTAAAGCTGGTTTTAGTGTTTTGTCATGCAAAAATATTTGGATTGTACCATGATTGATGAGTCTGCTTAGATTTAGGAGTGTCTCATGGGACATTTGAATTATGAGCAAATATGACAAAAACTTGTTTTGTATGCAGAAACTTGTAAGTTAATGTGCCGCTGATAGCCAAAGGAATAATTTGATTTTAATATTCCATATATGCTAATTATATATTTTCTGTACACAATAGTAATAATAATAATAATAATATTTTTTCTATTTAAAATCACTGGTTTATTGGATTTTGTTTAAATTTAATATTTCTCAATTATTAAAACATTGACTTTATTTCCAAATTTTTCTTACAAAATATTCTTTTCCTAAATGAATAAGTACAGTAAAATGTCAATTGGGGAGAGTGTATGTTCCTTAAATCTAATAAATCGCTCCTTTTGTAAAGAAGCAGATCACTGCATTTAATAAAAATTGTTTTCTTAAATATAAGACAGCATGTAAATGACCAATTTTGTGTAAAACTAAAATATTAAATAATCAATTTGATGAGTACATGTCTGAACAGATAAAGCTGTAACCAGACACACACATACTAGAATCATCCTTCCCAAAATTAATTTTTTGTCTTCAGTGTACTTAATCCAGGGTCATTGAGAGCAATCATTTACAATGAGCAAGTGATCTTGGTTATACATTAAACAGCCAAAATCATTCATTTTTTCTCAAACACACATATACTGTTGCCAAGTAAAGTTTGTTATACTGAAAACTGTCTTTAAAAATAGCTGAAGTCTGCAAGATTTTTCATTTCTTATAGCTAATGAAGTTGACATGTACCTAGTAACTTAATTCTGACTTGAGTGATTTGTTATAGAATTTATCTAACTTCTTTCAGTAAAAATAAAAAGTTTGTTATGGCTTATGTGATCTACTAGTGGATCCTTAAGTCTGGGGAATGTTAAATTGAGGTTTTTCTTGTGCCAAAAATGATACTAAAATCAGATAATTGATTTTGGGTTGAATTTTTCTCATAAATTGTCATTGTTTTATAGTTTTAAAGCAAATGTTTCCAATTCTCTTCTTACTTGTGGCACAGTGGTAATAAAATTTTATATTTTTATACAATTTCTGGGCTTTTTTATCACCTCTTGCTTTTGTCTAAAGTAAATGAATACATACTAAGGATGAATTACTTTTAGGTTAAAACAGATGATGTTGCATTTTGGTGCTTATTGAAAATACACTACTATGATAAAATTATATATATTGACAAATGCTGACAGGTTTGATGTGATATTTAATTTTTCATTTTCAAGTAATCTGCCAAGCTGTCAAATAACTGATTGATTTTAGGAAAAACATTTACTTTAGCATGAAGAAATTTTACAGGTTTTTAACAAATTAAAGACAAATGTGAAGCTATAAAAAAAAAAATCTGAAAAATTTCTGTGAAATTAATTTAGATTTGAATAGTTTAAACTCAGCAGATACACATGATACTTTTTCATAATATACTCTTTCTTGTATGGTTTTAGATTTTATTATAAATTTTTATATTTCTAAAGACATGGTAAAGAAAAAAAACAACTGAAAGGCAAAATAAAAATGCATAATGTGTATAACTTTGTGATGAGTTAATATTCTAAAAACTGTCTGAGCAATTGAACATCTCTTTTATATATTGTTGTTGCTAAAATGTTTTTGATATATTCTTTAGCTCTGGCCAAGTGAGACCTCTCTTTCAAAAAGAAAACAAAACTGCATTATTGACACTTTTTTCCCTTTTGTAATATTACTTTTCTTTTCACAGAATATATCTCTATAAAGGAGCTGGAGTTTGATTCAGCCATTGTGTTAACATGAAGTATATGTATTACTTTATACTATATTTATGGGTTAAAGTACTTATATCAGGGATGGAACGTATGTAACTATAAAAGTCAACATTGTGGTCAACACCTAGTGGCAACACTTTCATGCTTAAACACAACTGTCAGGCTATGATGATTGTGTTTAAGCATGGAACATTATTGCTGCAGGATGTTGACCTCAGTGTCCACTTATATTTATTTATTAAAATTTATAACATATACATGTTATAAAACCACTACAAAAGTTGCAATGGTTTAAACAAATTTGTAGTGACTTTATAAAATGTATGTTATAAATTTTAATAAATATTATTAGCTCTACTTGAGCACTTTTTAAGATCACTACAACAGTTTCAATTTTGTTTCAACCATTGCAACTTTTGTAGTTAGTTTAAACCTGTTCAGGAATATTGAGACTCTCAGTTGTATGCATCCGTTTTCTTAGATCAATTGTTAAAAATGGCTTTGTATGAGTGAAGCCTGAGGGTCTTGGCAAAGAACACCTTTCTTTGAACATTGTAAACCTGCGCCACAAAATTGCAAACAGAGAATTGTACCAAATAACAGCAATCACATCACTTGAGGAATACCAACAGCAGCAACAATTAAAATGGATAGCACATGTAACTTGAAGAGAAAATAATGACATAATCAAGATGTTAACATACCACACTACTTCAAATAAAAGGTTAGGAAGGAATCCCCCTTCTGTAGTAGAAAGAGCGATAACAACTACTAGACATGAGAAACCTATTTTCCTAAAAAAATTCTTTTAAGAGAAAGATTTTATAAATTACTGTCTGCTTGGCCAATGAGTGCCAAATGTTTCCTTGTAGGAAAATGGCTAATATTACCATTACCACATTAGTCTGTGATATCTAACTTTTTGCTCTATAAAAGTTATCTCCCTTGCAATGAATATTTGTTTACATATTTATAATATTTTACCCCACACAGTAAAACCTGACAAGTTCAGATTGTGCTACTGATTAATATGTAACATCACATTGTTTTATATTATAGAATAAAGACTCACTTCTGGAAACAATAATGGCTTAACAAAATATAGTTATTTTTGATTGCATTGTTAAACTAGTTTGGACATAAATGAAACTGAACTTTAAGCATTGGTTATATTTCCTGCACCAGTAATTTTGGATCTTTTTTTTTTTTTTTTTTTTTGCTATGAGTGGGTGTGAAAAAATATTCTTGGCTTGCTACACTTTGAAAACTCTCACCAAAAATCAGATATCTTTAAATGGTTAGACCAAGAACTTTTATACAAATTGTATTACAATTAATTTGTCACAGGAAGAAAGAAAGAATTTTGCTTTTGAAATCCATTAAAATAAAAAAAAAATATCTAAAAAGAAAGTACAAATAAAAAAAAATGTATTAGCAGCCTGGTCTCTCCTATTTACTAATGAAATATTTGTTTATTAGTGTATAGTAATACCACTTGCTGCCATGACATTGTAATATTTTATTACTAAGAAGGGCAGATCAGATTGCATGACTGATAAATATGTAAAGTCATGTTTTATATTATAGAATAGATATTTAAAAACTCACATGTTGAATTCTAATAATAATTGCTTAACAAAATATACTGTTCATTTTTGAGTGCATTGTTAAACTAGTTTGGATATAAATAAAACTGAATTTTAAGCATGAAATTAACATATAAGAATACTTGTTTTGGTGAGAATTGACATAACGATTAGGAAAAATGTTAACATCTCATAAATTACAAAGATTATACATAAACTCAATTCTTTACAAGGGAATATTTTAAGAATATGACAAATGATTTTTTAACTTTATGAATATATTTTGCATAATGCAGATACAACCAATGAAACTTAAATTGCTATGATTTACAATTCCCTGGACCTTTTTCTATAAATATTTACATGGTAATTGTTCTGATGAGCTTTCCTCTATGTTACCTAGACTTTATAAATTTCAGTGTGCTACTAGATTGGCAGCTCAGTCTCATCATTTTACAGTTGAAATGGCTTGATGTAACCTTAAGTTCTATGCTAACAGTTTCTTCTCTTGCACTTCTCACTTGTGGAACTCTATTCTGACTTCTTGCTTTCCATTTAACTTTGATCTTCAAACATTTAAATGTAATGCCAATCATTATCTTGTCTCCTTAATTACTCTTCTTTTATTGCTCTCTCTCCTTAATAATATATTTATCAACTAAACTTGAAAAATTGTTGTCTTAAAATTTCTGATTTTCAATGTGGTATTTATGGATATATAACAAAATCTTTTTCTATAAAGTTAAAAAGGAAGTTAGTGAGTGTCTGATATAGAAGACCATCCCTTAAATGAACATTAAAAAAAATGTATTTTTCAATAATATATGCCAATTTGTTGCTACAATACAAAATGCATAATATTATGAGAATTTGTATTTTTTAAAGGTAGTAGTATGTATACAGCAATGATTATTTCAGTTTAGTATCGTCGTCTTCATTTTTAACCCTAACATTTCAGCTTCTGCATTCTCTGGCCTTCTTCAAGGAACTCTTGTATTTGGCAACCATCAGAGAATTTTTAACAGAACTTTTTTTGTTTATTAGTCTATAATTCTAGCTTTATAGTTTTTGTGTCAAAGCCTTTCTGGATTTACAAATTTTTCATGGTCTTTTTTTTTTTTTTTTATTTTACAATGGAACTCTGCTTATCTAGCGCTGCCTAGTACAGGGGTTGAACTGTGAACTTTCAGGAAACTAGTTAAACTTTTAAAAAAATCTTCTTTCTTTTTTAATTTATTTTTATTTTTTTGTATTAATTATGCAATGGGAGTCTCATCCCATGGAACTCTTAAATTCAATCTCTGGATGAGGCTCAGTAGAGAAGCTGTACACCATCATAAAGAAAGAAAAAAAATAACAGTTAAGTTTAGAGATCTATAAAGACCTGGAATATGATGACAACTTAGTATTATATACCCCAATGGGCAAAACAAATTCTGTTATAAATTTCCTGACGGTTACCAAATATAGAAGCTACATGAGGAAGGCTGAAATGTATCGATAAAAGAAATGAAACTAAGGGTGCTAGTCCAAATGAACCATTGTATAGGATGAATATATTAAATTATTTCTTTAATACTAAATATTATTTAGGAGTTAAGTGTAATATAACTTTATTCATTAATTTACTCTGTCAAACTTGAGAAAGGTGATATGTTGACAATATTTAAATAAAATGATTGGTTTAGTTTAATGAGACATGGTAATTTTAATCACACACACACACACACACAAAGCTCCTGTGCAATGTTTTTATAGTCCCATATTGTCTTATCCTGAAGTTTGATGTGTAGGAATCTCTAACCACTTCTCTTTTCTTAATGACTTGTTAATTTAGCTTTCAAATTGCACCCTCATCTAAAAATGAATAAATTTATTTCTTGCAATGTTATTCACATAAGTGAAATCAATGATCAGGTAAAAGTTAATAGGCTTTTCACATAACTTTATATCAACTCTTCTGTTTGAGAAAACTAATTTCATTGAAGTTGTAGCATCAAGCCTGATCAGTTCTTAGCTAGGAATTTGCTTGGGAACACCAGGTACTGTAAGAAACTGTTTACAATCTGAAATGTGTTTTGGGTTGATAACCCATAAAAAACAAATCATTCATTCATTCAAAGTGTAAGAATGCAAATAGTAAAGTGAGATTAAAAACCAACCATAATATTAGCTGATATTTAAAAGTTTGAGGATTTTGACTGAAAAAAAAAAAAATTGCCATAATGCCAAGTTTCCACACTTGTCATGTTCTTTCAGGATAATGGCAATCATGGTTCTTCACATCTTCCTCTTTTGGGTTGATAAATCATAAAAAAACCCAAAAAAAACAATCTCTGCTTTTGTTGCTCTTGATGTACTTTGTTGTGTTAAAATTTTCAAGCCTTTTTTCCTCATTACATCACTAAAATTTCAGCTTTTTTTCTGATTGCTATCATGTTTCCCTGTAATTCTTGTTCTTAAAATGTCACATGCTCTGTTCAGGGTATTTTCAACATTTTTAAGTCGAATCACATCTTGTTTGTTTTAAGTCTTTTGGGATGAAAGTCCACCATATAGAAGTGTCAGTTTTACATAGCAGTCTAGCATTTTCTTTTATCTCTTAATACATTACACATTTTCAGAATATCAGGTGATATACATTGGAATTTCGTTTGGTTTGAAATTCCAACATATATCACCTGAAGGTCTGATCATACAATGGCCAAATGTTGTGAATATGGCAATAAAGATGAGGACAAAAGTCCGAATGATGTAAATAGTATAAACTTATTTATATAACATTATTTCTTGACTGCTGTCAAATCCCTTTGCCTTTTATTTTCTCCCCCCAAAATGTGAAGCTGAAATTTATTAAAGGAAATTTTGGGGAAAAAAATTGCAATATTTGGTGCTCATTCATGATATTTCTTTCTTCTAACACCAGAAATATTTAGTACAGAAAATAATTAACACTAGTAGAGTAGCAGTAAAGACAGTGGGTTTGGTAAAAGTTTAAACCTTAAATATGTAGTCAGCATTGAATTGCAAACAGGATTATTTTCATCTGCCTACACTACTATTGATCTGTGACCGTTTTTTTTTTTTGTTTTTAGGTTTTTAAAGTGATTTTAAATTTTTGTTTGTTTGTTTTTTATGTTTGTTTTTAATTTTTTGTTTTTTTTTTTTTTTTTTTTTTTTTTTTTTTTTTATTTTTTGCTTTTTTTTTATTTATTTTTTTTTTTTTGTAACTGAAATTAGTTTAAAAATAATCACCCCTAATGCTACCCAATAATAAATATAGAATGGCTTTCAATTCACCCAATATTGGAATCTAAAATGAAGAAAAACCTGAATAATCTATTTTGTTCCATGCATCACTCCTTGCCTGGTCAGTAGTTTCCAGAAGTTAAACATATAGAACAATTCTTTGGCAAACAAAAACACACATATGTAAGAATATAATTAGCATTTTCATGTTTTTTTATGTATCATATAAATGATATTTGTTTATAAATTCAATAGATTTTTCTGACTGACAAGCAGTGTATCAGCAAAGCTTGGAGTCAGAAAGATAAGTCTTTTAAACATTATCTATTAACTATTATCACTCTATTTTTTAATGTGGCACACTTTGTTTACAAAATTTGCTTAGCTTGAAATGTATTAAACTCCTTCATAGAACATGTTTTATTCGGTATTAACAATCTGTTACACACTCTCAGAGTAGTTATTTGTTCCTCACTACTCGATGCTACTCAAAGTTATATATAGCAATTGTCAAAAAAAATTAATTGTGCCTGATGATTGCTATATGCATGAAATTTATATATAATAAATGTGAATGTCAGTGTGTCACTGTGCCACCCTTTTTTTCAGTTAAAGGGACACAACTCTCCAACTTTCAATAGCTCCTGTTACAGAAATTATGGATTCTCAAGTTTTAATTACTTTGATTGTTTTCAGCTTTTTTTTTTTTTTTTTTCTTAAAAATAAGTGGCATCAAGAAGAATTTATCATTGAAGTTTTACAAGTAAGCTTAAATATTAATGCAATACTTAAATGCAGTGATCAATTTTGAGTTCTTCTGTAGTTTATTGTTGTCTATCACTTATGGCAGCAGTATGCCTCACAAACAAAAAGAAATCTCCACCAACGGAGGACTAGATTTCAAACAAAAGAGCCAAGGCTGCAGCAAGGAAAAGAAATCCCTGTGCAAATGAAAACTCTGATCAAAAAGCAGCCAGGAGAGATTCCAATGCTGAGAATATATAAAGACTTAGGGACTCATAAACTTCTGAACAAGCAGGAGCTAGCTTAAATTTTATGCAGTAGTTGGGGGGGGGGCTTTTAAGCTAGAAATATGTATAATCTAAGTTTCTATTGTATGCTACAGGTGAAGTCTTAGCTGTGATGAAGGGTTCTGGTAAAAATCTGTTTAGTTTGCCAGTTAACAGTTAAATATTTGAGATCTCACATTGTCTATATAATATTAGCCCTTTGTCTACATTGTATTATGAGATTATTGTTTTGTTAAATATTATAATCTGTCATTTTTTCTAAAAAGATAATTTCATTTACTTTTACTTTTTGTTAGTCATAATCTTTTGGCAGGTGGGAATACAAGATAATTTGTAGGCTTTTAGTTTTTTATATTTTAATCTTAAAATATTAACAGTGTGGTTGACGGGAATACATTTGTCTTTATTCCTTTTTATGACATAACTTTTAATTCTCATCTGAGCAGCCATTACCATTTTTTAATTTTATTTGGTCGAGCTAGCTTGGACATTCATGAATCTATCACACCAATCATCACTGTCATGCATCAAGGTCGGAAGGTCATTAGAGTGGCATTCTGTGGTCAACGTAGATGGTTGCTGGGTGACCAAAACAGTAGGTTAGCTGTCCTGGGAATGTTGATAAACTACATGCGACAGCAAGGTCTCAGATCAGGAGGTTTTCAGGAATGTGGAACCACCTCTTAATTGCTGGTGTTCCAGGTCAACCCTGACCTGGGGTGGGAGCACCTGTTAGGGTACCAGCTATGGGCAAATAGTTAACCCCAAACTGGGGTCAAAACATTATGAAAGTGTAAAAATAGGTTTTAATACCAGCAATAAATTTTTGAAGAAAAGAAATAAAATATTATCAGCAATACATTTTTGGAGAAAAAAAATTACCAGCAATACATTTTTGGAAAAAATGTTACCAGAAATACTTTTTGAAAAAAAAAAAATATTACCAGCATTAAATAACACATTGAGGTTGATATACCGTAAAACAAACCAAACCATTAGGTCAGTTGTGAGTTCTTGTTGTGCTCACTAGCAGTATTCTGTCAATATTACCATTAGCAATAATCTCATTGTTTTTAATCCAATTATCTTTTGAGATAATTATTTTTTTAATTAATTTCATTGTTACTTTTAAAACAATATGTAAAAATATTGAATTTGAAATTTTTCATTTTCTTTATGAAAATGTAAAATGAAAGGATATTAGAAAATTTTGAAAAACTAGTTCTATAATTTTAAAGTGATAATCTTAATGTATTGTATTTTTTCATCTTTTTAAATAAGGAAATAAACTTAAGCTTAAGTTTAATATATAATTATATTTTAGCATTTACATGATTTTTTTCTTCTATAGATTAGGAAGAGCATATTGTTAGAAATATTTAGAAATCAATCAATAATTCAATCTCTTGTAAAATATTTTAGGTTTTTCTCCACCTTCTATTATCCTAAAGGCCCTGACAAGCATAGTGATTTATAATTAGATTTTGTAGATATTGTAAATATTTTTTAATCATTTTACTTAAAGGAAGGCAATAAAGTCACTAAGATGCAAGGAGTTACTGAGCATGAAAGAATGAGAAAAAAAAAACTAAGTTGGGAAAATAATAAAATAACAGGAATTAGGAATACAAAAATAGGATTGGCATTGCATTTAGATTTTTGACTGGAAAGCAAGAAGCTGGAAGAGAGTTCCACAAGTGAGAAGTGTGGGGAAAAGAAACTGTTAGCATAGAACTTATAGTAATATCTAGCCATTTCAACTGTAAGGTGATGAGACCTTGCTGCCAATCTAGTACTGTGCTTAAATTTATAAAGTTGAAGTACCAAAGAGGAAAGCTCATCAAAACAATTACCATGAAAATATTAATAGAAAAGGCAAAGGAAAGCTACATTATGGCCATGGGGAGGTGACTGAACTTGAGATGCCAGATCAGGACCAATAACATTGCAGATTCTTCTTTGTATTTTATCAAGAATCTCTAAGCATATAGCAGAAGCACCAGATCAGATACGAATGCAATATTCAATGTTTGCACATTGTCGACTTATAAATATGTAAGATGGACTCTGACAAGGAAAATTGTCAACTTACCTAGTAATTCATTTGATATTTTTCCACTTCATGTCAGCAGAGAACATTATCCCAAGAAGATGCAATAAGTCACTCTCCAGGAGGTTAGCATTAGCCATTCTGATGGAAAGCAAAAAATGTTCTCTATTATGATTAAACGAAAGCTGTTTCATTTTGGAGGCATTAAAATTAACAAGCCATCTTTGCCCCAGTTAAAAACAGCTTGTAGGTCATTTTTGAGATCAGCTGCCAATTTGACTTTATTAAACCAATCAGATTTACCATTAAGACTGGAATAAATAGTTGTCATTAGCATAGACAAAATTGAGAACTGATGACATCAAGAAGGTCGTTGATTAAAATTAGGAACTCTCTAGGTCCAATGAGACACCCACATTAATGCAAAAGGGATCTAGAAGAGTTGCCATTCAAGCCACTTTAATTTCACTATTTGATAAAAAAAGAATGAATCAGATCAAAAATTAATCCCAAAATGCCATAACCTTTCAACTTGTGCAAAATACCAGTATGCCAAACCCTGTCAAATGTCTTTGAGATATCCAAAGCAATTGCTTGAGCTTTGCCATTCTTATCTATAGCTTCAGAGATTCTTTTAACAATAACTGTTAACACATCAGCAGTTGACCGAGAGAAGCAAAAGCCATATTGCTTGTCTGAAAGATAAACCCTGCAAGGTGGGATACTTAACCAATTTGGGGTTGATTAAAGCCTCTAGTACTTTGCCAAAAAATGGTAGAAGGCTAATAGGCTGGTAGTTAGACGGATCAGATGGTTTACTAGAGTTCTTATAGCCTGGAACTATAGAAAAGGATTGCCAACAAGCAGGAAAGCTAGAAGCAGCAAGGCATTTATTGAAGATTTTAGAGAGAACAGGAGTCAGTTCAGGAGCACATTTATTAAAGACTATTGCAGAGATACCATCAAATTGACAGGCATTGGGATCCAGTTTAGAAATGAAAGCAGAAACCATGGACAGTGTTACATGCATATCACACAGTAGACTGAGTTCTAAGTTGAAAGTCAGGCAATGACACTTCAGATGAGTCAAGAGTAGAATTGGAAGAATTATAAGCAAAACATTCTGCTTTATCAGTAGATGTTGTTAACACTGAGATTGATCAAAGAGAGGATGGATAAAAGACTTACTCTTATTTAACACAATATTACAGAACCACTAGTAGTCAAGAGAACCAAACTTGTTAGACACTATACAGTACCTCATTCTGTTACCAAATAAAAACTCAGCTCCTTTGAGGACACAGTTACAATTATGAGCAGATGTAAATAGGCTTCTGTTGTGACTGGAATTATCATGTTGGTATAGCAGGAAAGTGATTCCTGTGGGCTATAGAGGCTGAAAAGGCAGGTGTGACCCAAGGAGAAGATTTTGGTTCTACCTGATATTTTTGAGATAGTACAAAAGCATTGATGCTGGCTTGTACCCAAGAAGAAACGTCAGTGGCACAGGTTAAAACTTCTACTCCATAGAGTCTCATGAAGAAAATCATGAAATGAATTCCAATCAGTACACTGATAATAGAAAAATTTTGTGAATAGAAGGTTCTTATCTAAGAGACAACTCAAACAAAATATCAACAGATACTACAGTATAAGCAGAATTGCTAAAAGGACAAAGTTACAATGCTTGACAACAGCCATGAAAGGAGGTAAAGAAAAAAATTAAAGAATCATGTTTATCAGAATTATTAGGGAAATCTATTTGACCAAGAGACTGAGTAATGGAAAAATTGAAAGTCTGCATACTGACAACATCAGTAACATTAGAATGATTAAGCCACTTGACATGAGCATTAAAATAACCAAACACAAAGCTGTTTACAAATGAATGTTGAGAGAGAGCCATTTCTATACTGTCAGATAGTTTGTCTAATATGTTACAGTCCTGAGAAGAAGGAAAGCGGCAAAGGAAAAAGATATTGCTAACAGTGCGATAAAGAAAGTTGAAAGCACATGAAACTAGTCTCTGTTATGATTCCCTTTCCATTGGAAGATTTTCCCTGGATGTAAACACCAAGGTCATACAGATGTATTCTAGAATGTCTTTGGCAAAGAGGAAGATAAACTGGAACAAAGAATTCATTGGGAGGGATAGAATAGTTTAAATTAGCACTTTGTGAAACTGTCTGGAGAATGTTTCAAAAGATTCTATACTACAGAAACTGGTATGGATATCAAAATTATTGGGGAAAGGTTGAGTGGGAGAGGTGATTGTTTTTTGTTGTTGTTTACTGTTTTAATTGTAACTGTCAGAATATTTTCATTTTTAAGGAGAAAAAAGCCAAAATAATTATCACTGTCCATCATCTAAACTATTAAGTCCTTTTTATTCACTCTTACCTTTTTAAAATCTTTCTCTTTCTTTATAAAGAAATGTCTGACTCATTTGGATGTTTGAAAGCTCTTGCTTATAATCCC
This sequence comes from Acanthosepion pharaonis, assembly GCA_903632075.3. Taxonomy (NCBI): domain Eukaryota; kingdom Metazoa; phylum Mollusca; class Cephalopoda; order Sepiida; family Sepiidae; genus Acanthosepion; species Acanthosepion pharaonis. The sequence goes on from CAHIKZ030002349.1 coordinate 594,658, forward strand.
TAAGTGAAATAGACAACCTTTTCTTAAAACTCAGATTTAAGTTTCTTTTTAAAATTTATGTCAGTTTGTCTCTGTGATTTAATACCATGCTTGCAATGTATGACAGGAGCATTGCTAAAAGTATTAAGAGCGTTTTTATAGATGGTAGCAGGATGGTCTTTGGATGAAAGACCAGTGTGCATTATAGCTTCATAAAAATATTCCCTAGAAATGTGTACAATATACCATTTAGTTGCAATTAAAAGAAAATGTAAATCTACTGGAAGAACATTGGAAAACAATGGCTTTAGGGGAGATTGTGATGGGATGTTCTTAGTATCTTATGTGCATAAAATCTCATCATGTATTTCCAACCTATGCATGTGATTTCTTAAAATCATCGACTAAAGAACTAGAAGAATTGGAAAAACTAACCACTAAAAAAGCCAGAAATGCTGAGCTTTAACGCCACCAAAAGAACATTGTAACAAATGGAAATGGCTTGACTACAACAAACAATAAAACAAATAACTGACAATCAAAACAACAAACTGAAACAAAAGCTCGACATGCTATGCAGTAACAGCAAGTGAAAATACATTGGAAGGCTAGATCTAATAGAAAATCTATCAGATATAAAGCTATCCAATACAAAATGAGAAGCATTCAGCTTTGGTTTAAAATTTGCCACTGGAATTCGGAAAGGAGATATAGCAGACACTATAATAAAAAAAATCATAAACAAATCTGATATAGTAAATCATAATAGAAAAGGGTCTTCCTTGTTAGGTTTGCAACCATAATAGGATTTATGTTAGAAAATAGGAAAACTGAAAGAGTAGGCATAAATGATGCTATTGAATCTCATTGCATTACTGGCTATTAAATAAAGCTATATGAAGAGGCTTCAGGGAAGAAGTTTTAAAACGCTTTAAATTTACTACTGAAATATTCTATTAAGTGGTTATAAATATTAATTACTGCTGATGCTGGTTTGATTTGGTTCCTAGAGTTGTGACATTACCGTTCCACCTCTTAGTTTGTTGGTATATTGATCCATTGATTGTAATTTCTGTAGAACATTGCTAGGTAGGCACTATGATGGAGAAATGATTGCAGTCCTGTAAATATAAATGTATTGCTAAAAGTTGCATTGATCTGGGAGTAAGGATATAGTATTCAACAAATCAGCAATTAGAAAACCATTTAAAATAAGAGATTCCCTGACAGTTACAAGATATAATAGACACTTCATTGACTGAAATATTGCTTTAAAAAAATCTATACTGGTCTAAAATGGCCATTAAATGATGTGTGAGAAATGAACATCAGGATGGTAATGGATTAAAAATAGAGGCATATTAAATAAGAAAAAATGGCTGGCAAAGTCAACACTTAAGTAGGATGATGGAGTGGCTAGAGAATCTGAGCTTCAGTGTAAATGTATTTGAACTGAACAATTAGTTTACAGACTATTAAGCAATTGATTACATTATAATAGAATTTTTTTTTTCTAATTGGTCATATTAATGTATAGTTTATTATAAAAGCATCTCTTTACATTTCTCATGTTGGCAAACAAGAGAATTAATTTTATTACAAATTTGCTTGCTTCTTATTTAAAAAGGATTTAGTTTTATATATTTCAACTTTTGCCTTTTAAGTTTTTAATGAAACTGATTCCTAATAAAATCTTGGGTCAGCCTGCATCTTGTCCTCTAAAGACCATTGTTACTCATTGTGTACATTATAATTTCAATCAGCCCATTGTTCTTATATTTTAAGAAAATTAAAGGGTTTGAATCACTCTTTTAGATTATTTTAGCATCAAAAAATAATTTATTAGTTTTGGTTAACAAATTTTCAGATATACTATTTTGGGGGATATTAAAATGTACTTTTTACTCCCTGAAATGACAAAAATAAAGTACCTTCTGTCTTACAGAGATATAGGCCTTCTATTAACCAGTATGTAGACTAATACTAAAATTTCTTTATATTTGTATTATCAACTGAAATGGAAATGTCATATTCCCATATGTCCCATATTTTATCAAATATAATTCTTTACAAAGAAAGTACTCCTTTTATTAATAATAATACATAACTATTTGAATTAATATAACACTATCAGAAATCCTGATTTTTAGTCTCTTGATAACTGCACTAGTTCTTAAAAAACTGTTACTGAATAATCTAAATTAAACATTGATCATAACTGCAATTATATATATTTATAACATTTATATATTATATAAAAATGCAAAGACTGTATTCAAAATTATCCTTGATTCGAGTTAATAGCTCTTGTTAGTGATGTCATCAACCCAATTTCATGACAATGGCAGTTGTATAAAGTTAAATGTATATATAAAAAAAAGATTTTCTTGCAATGGTCTGTCTTTGGTAGTTAGTGAATTTTTTTGATGTAATGTTAGAATTCTATCTGTAAAAACTGTTCCAAATCATATTGGGGTCACTAGATGTAAAGTATAACCCTCACACTGAAGATATTCACCATTTGTGCTGATCTGTTAAACCTTCTCGGGAAGAAGAGAATTAACATTAGAAAGTGAAACATTCATGTCTTCTATTATAAATCTATATTTAATGCAGTTTATGGAAGGAATTATGGCCATGAAGGTGTTTATTTAATGCAACTGAAATAAAAGGGTTTGTTCTATTTGTTTGAAAACAATAGAATTTACTGTGTATAAATTATTACATGTTTGCAGTGCAGTAGATACAATTGAATAATGTCACTAGTTATGCAATGGTAATAGTTTCAATAAAGTCATTATTGTCCTATCAGTTGATAGTTGACAATGAGGAAAAGAGAAATATAAGTGTAGTTACTTGTCAGTAGTCTGTTGTCTGAAACAATGTTTGGAATATATATATATATATATATATATATATATATATATATTAAGAGATTAAAATTTTAAGTCTTTAAGAAACACTGCAAGAGAAACCTTTTTCAGGCATTTAACTTCATATATCTCTGTTGTTGTTACCAATTAAGAGCAGGTAATTTTGAGTAAGGATTTTGCATTTTTGAGAATCTACAATGACATAGGAAACAACAAGAAAAATATTCATATTTTAATTTGATCATTGAAGTAAGAAATAATGATGTCAAATTGTGATGTGCATTTATATGTACTAATTTTTGTGTATTATTAAAATAGGCTTCTTTTTTTTAATGTCACTGTACTTAAATTTTTAGCATTAACCCTTCTGTTTTTAGCAATTATGAAACTGTTCATAAATTTTGTCAGTATGCTATTTATTTATTTATTTTTTAATTACCAATTTAATAATTTAATTTTTGAGCTTTGTGGTTGAAGCATTAATCTGAATCCTTCTAATGTCTTTCTTTGAGAAACTATTTCTTGAAGTTTCTATTGTATATTTAAGATCTTAAGTTCATATTCAAAGACCAGAATAATGTTGTAGTTAATTTGAAGTTTTAATTTGCTAATAATGAGAATGAACTGAAAAACTTTCATCTGACCAAGTATATATTTTTTTATATTGAATTCAATGTTTAGCTCATTAATTTTCTTGACATCTGTCTGATCTCTCATCAGTTACTTTGTAGAACATAAAGTTTAAATAAAAGATTTTTTTTCTTCTTCTACCATATATACTTATGTATGTAAGCTGACTTCATGTATAGTATGACCTCTGAATTATTTTGCATGAATTTTAACCCCGGGAAAAAATTTAACTGTGTAGTTCAACTGGTCACTGAAAATGCATGATTTTTAATTTCTAAAAAAAAAATTACCCATGTATGTACAATTTTTTTTGTATAAAAAAACTGATCATAAAAACTTGCACTATACTAGAGTATATAGTGTATTCAAAAACAAATTGTTAAATCTATTCATAGAACTTGAAAATATATATACAACCAACTTATTTTCTCTTTAAGACTCTGATTGTGTAGTTGGTGGTTGTTACAAAAATTTACTATTATACTGGAATTTTTTGTTTTTAATACTACTTGTCTATATAGTTTGTAAACAGATTTAAAAAAACAAAAAACAAATACCCATTGACCCATTGTGGTATTTTTATCTATACCTACACCTCACAACTCTAATTCAAAATTAGTTCAACAGTATTGTTTTAATGTCTCCCCTGATAAATTAAGAATTCTAAATTTATCACGAAGCTTAATGAATTCTTGTCATGAAAATGTTTATGGATTGTTTAAAGATGAAATGTCTCAGTTACATTTAAATTTATTTAATACTTACTTATTTGTAATCTGTTCAGCATTATTATTTTATATCTTATTCTTTTGTCTTTCAATTTCATCTTGAATTACCAAATTAAGGTGATTACTTTTTATACATAAAAGCAAATTTAACTCATTTTATTGACAAAATTATGACAGCCATACAATCAAGTTTTTTTTTCTTTTTGACCAACCATTAATAACCTGTCTATATAATTTGTCTAAAAAAAACATTTTGAGATTGGATTTGAGACAGATTATGCTACTCTTGACCTAACTTATTCAGATATAACACTTAAGCACTTTATCTGAGATAAAGGTTATGAATAGTTATTTTTATTTGCATTGCTCTGTTCACTTTTGGTTCATTGATTTCATACTGAATTCAGTTTTTGTAAGTATTATTTTTGTTTGGGATCCAACTTACAGTGTGTGATAGATAAATTGTCATTTAAATTATGCAAAAATGAAAATAAAAATGACATCTCATTTTAACAGATATATTTACCAAAATTACACAAAAATAACTTGAAATATTAAAAAGTAAATTTATTCAATACAATTGTCATTGGCTTCAACTGCAGCCTCCAGGAATCTCCTGTAACTCTTCTGGATGGTTTCCTTGTTTAAGTTGGTAAATGCTGCCATAATCCTTGCCTTCAGTTAATCTTTTGTGTTAAAAGGAGTTTTGTTGGTTTCTCACTCAACTGTGCCCCACATATAATATTCAAGGTGGTTGCAGTCTGGGAAGTTAGGTGGCCAGATGTAAGGGGTGATGTGGCTGCAGAAATTATCTGACAGCTATGACTGGATTCTCCTGCTTGCATGGCATGGTGCAGACTCCTGTTGTCAGATATAGGGTCTTCCTGCAGCCACTCTCTTGACCCAAGGTAGCACTATCTCTTCAAGACATTTGATTTAGGCTTTCCTTTTGAGTCTGAGGCCCTCACCAACAGTTCAGTTTTTTCTTATCAGTACAATCAGTGAGTTTTCAGAATTGCTGTATATTCGTAATTACCATTAGACTCATTCAACTCTTTCTGAATCCTCTGCATCATCTTTTGATTGACATTCAGACACTCTGAAATGTTTGTATTGGAACTTCCGGTGTGAGTGCCAAGCAGTACAGCATGCTGTTTCCAAATTTCTGGCAGAGTGAGTTGTGTCATGGTGCTCTTTTTCTCATAGACAGTGCCCAACTGACCTTACTATAGTGTGCAGTCCACAAAATCAAAAACAAACATGTGGAATTAAAAATGTAAAATGTCGACAATTTATCCATCGCACACTATATTTACTGGCTCCTTCTTTATAATCCAGTTTGATTGATTTTTCTTGAAGATTTGAATAATTTTAGATAAATATTTGATCTTCTTTCAAGAAAAGACACCTCTCCTCCCAATCATTTTTTTTTCTTAAAGCTTCCTCTCACAAATAGACTAGTTAGTTTTATGTTAGAACTTTGATTATTTAAGAGTCAGAAATAAAATTTTGTAATGAATTAAAACAATTGTGTAAATTTATTTCAACTTGAAAGGCAGCAAGAAGTTAATATATCCTCTATTATGTTAACTATTTTGTCATAAACTATTTGCAACATACAGGCTGACTATTGTTAATCCAGTTAGTTCTATTATTAATCCTGATAGAATTTCAAATTTTCCACCCCATGACACTGACCTGCCACACTTCTATTTTATTAGTGCTTATAGCAATGTCAGCTGTTGGCACAAACTTAAAATTAAAAAAAAAAAAATCAAGCTATTTGTCTTTGTTTTGTTTTTTAAATATAGCATAACCTTACATGTAGTCTTAATTATGGTTTCAACTAAAAATAAAAGAAGAAAAAGTGCTTTTCATTGTGTGAATATCATGCCCTATAAATAAAGATCTCTGTATAAAGTCTAGGTGTGTGATACAATGTCAGTTTTTCAACAGTGAATCAAAGATACAGATAGGTGTAAGTAAGTGAAAAAGTTCAAAAAGTAGCTTGAGATTTAGATAAGTTAAATTGAATTGCTTAGAGATGCAAAAAACTTTTCTGTTTGAATTTCTGAGATGAGGATTTATCATTATTTATGTGCAAACAAGTGTCCCCATCTTTGTCATTATCACAATGTTTTGACCATGGTGTCCTCTAGCCTTTTTCAGGTGTCTGTTGATACAGGTAACCCTCAGAATTTCAAACTGAACCCTTTATTTAATCTTTGGATGTGGATTGTTCTCATCCTGCTCTCTGTTTTTGGACATCTTGTGCTTATTTAGTACTGCTCAGTTATTGCTAACCCTGTTTCTAAGTCTGTACTACAGGGATGGAACTCGCAATTACTGTCACCAGGTAATCTTGTTTTCAGTATCTGACTGTCAATTATACACAATTTCTTCAACCTCAATAACAGTAACCTGTTAGGCTTCAAGTATTGCATCCAGTTTTAGAAGCACTTATAGAATGTAGTTCCACAGACATGAATGAGAATTTATTAAAGAATTTGAGATAGTTTAATGCATTGTTATTGCTTAGAGGTGTATAGAGGCATCCATGTGGAAGATTGGATAGCTTAATTGTGACTGGGTGAAGATATTGGAAATGACTTTTCAGGATTTAGGGGTTCAAAAGAAAAGCTGATTATATGAATTTCTTTTGCTCAAGTTCAAATGATATTGCCAAGGAATTTGCATCTAGGATGAATGAAGATAATGTTTGAATAATGGATAAATATAGATTAAGATATAGTTACTCTTCATCATTATACTGACTCAGAAATTGTGCAGATACTTGTAAATCCAGAGAATGAAGATAGCGATAACGAAAGAGATGATTTCAAGAGCAGGGAATATTTAGCAGAAAGAGATTCTATTTATTGATGAGTTAATTCACCTGACTGGTGAACTGCAAAAGGGGGCAATAACTGAAGAAGAAATAATGATTCTTTACATGCTGCAAAATAATAAGCTAATTTAAGAAAAACAAATTTATCTGAAACAACCTAGCTTCCAAAGTATGTTTAAAAGCTAAAAAGCCCACAACAGGAGTTGGCATTTGAAGATCCATGTCATTTGCTTGCTAAAACATACCAGTTCATTAATGGTAATATTAGCCATTCCCTTTTTGTAAAGTTCCTGGGGCTATACAGGAAAGACAATGGCCAACTGTAGACTTGAATTTGACAAAATTTAATTAGTCAATAACATTTCAGCGTTCATTTGGAGACATTAGAAGTAAGTGTAGAAATAGACTTTGAAAGGAACCAGAAACCCAATCCTAAACAGGAAAAAAAAAAAAGGATAAGCCTCTACTCCTGTTCAGAAAACTGGGGAGGAGTGTGAACTGGATGATAGGCAAACCTATCTACTACTATTGAGGGAAGAGAGAGAAAAAAAGTAAAATAAATAGTGAACAAAATGTCTGAGTTCAGGTGCAGGTGTTAGAAATATAGAGTTGAAGTAGACTTTAGAAGAAACTGGAAACTGAATCCTAAACAGGAAACAATGAACAGACTTCTACTACTGTTCAAAAGATTGGGGAGCAGTGTGAACCAGATGATAGGCAAACCTATCTACTTCTATTGGGAGAGAAGGAAGGAGAAAAAAATGGTGAATAATAGTACGATTTCTGAATTCAGACAGAGATACTGGAAATATAGATTTAAATCAGGATTGAGGGCACCCCCCACGCCCCCAATTGGGAGAGGATAAAAAACAATAATTAGTGGATGAAGGTTTGGAGTTCAGGTGAAGATGTTGGAAGTAGAGAGCTGGGACCGACTCTAGAAGGAACTAAGAACCTCATCTCAAGCAGTAAAAAGTAAGTAAATAAAATTATGGTAATTAGCTCCAAATATATGCATTAGGGTAGAGTTAGTTATGGAACTGACAATATGATATTGTCTATTAAGTTTTAACTTTGTACAAGTTCAAATATCCTCTCTCAAAATAAAAATCGAGCAGGGAATTAAAATTATTTGAACTTTTTTGTGTATAAACAGACAATGTACATGAAATATGGCAGATATACTTACATATAAGTCCAAATTTTGTCCAGACTGTTTAGACTAGCAAAACAATGATTACAAGTCAAAATATATATTTACTCATTCAAAAATGAACACACTTAAATAATTAAAATCAAGTATGGAATAAACAAAATAAAACAAATATGAGAAAACTTCTCTGTCTTTATCTCCGATGATTCTCTTCCACCTCACACCTTCATTCAACAAAAAGAAAACAACTGTTGTAAAGAAACATTCAGTATTCATTGACCGAGCAACCAGTGCTACTTTTGGTTGAAATTTATAAAAACTTTCTCTTAAAACAAATTTTTTTTAGGGAAATAGGTTTCTAAAGTTCAGTAATTGTTATTGCTCTTTCCAGTATTGAGTGGTGGTGGTGGGGGGGGGTTGCTTCTTTCCTAAACTTTTGTTTGAAGTAGTGTGGGATGTCACAATCTTGATTATGTCATTATTTTTTCTTGGAGTTACATGTGCAATCCATTTTAGTTGCTGCTGCTGTTGGCAGTTCTCAAATGATGAGGTTTCTCATATTTGGTACAATTTTTTTTTTTCTGTAGTGCCAGTTCACAAGCTTCACTCACTCAAAGCCATTTTTACTCATTTATCTTAGAAAGTGGTTGTATGCAGCTGACAGATATTTCTGAACTGATTTGGTTTCATGTATGAAACTATCTCCAGCACAACCTATTCTATGTTCAATCTCCTATACTAAATTTGTTATAACTGATCCATACACAGTGATTGAAGTGTTTAGTATAATAATTCTACATCCTGCATTTTTATGATCGATTCTGTGTAGGTGCCATTATTGCATTTAGTTTAATTTCAAATCATAGTTTCTGTTTTGGAAAGGTTTGTCTCCTATTTCTTGGAACAATTACCAGAGTTTTTTGTTTTTTTTTGTTTTTTTTTTTCCCCTTTTTTCCAAGTTCATTCTTATCCCAACTATGAATACTTATGTCCTCAGCATAGTTCCCCTTATCATCAATACACTGGCCTCAGGAGAAAAAGCAAGTTTTTTATTAGTTGATTCATGTGAGATGTATGGAATGCTTAAATAATCAGTGCCCATCTCCTTATATCTGTTCTTGTGTATGTGCAGAGCATAGTCAAGGAAAAGATTAAATAGATTGTGAATTTCATTTCCTCCTTGTTGTACTCCTGATGATGTTTGAAATGTTTCCATACTGGGGTCCTTACTAGACATGTATAATTTTGTGAACTGATATAGTACCTCTATCCGATCAAGAAATTCAGTCAGAGCTTGGAAGGCAATTTGGAATGGATAAAAAGAGGAAGTTTTTATTGACATGTTTGATTCAGATGGGTTGCACATTTAATTCCAAGGAAAAATAATCACATAATCAAGATACAAACATTCCACACTACTTCAAAAATCGCTCTTAGCATCTCTTAAGGTTTTCAATGTAAAATTATGACCTGTGTGTGTTGTATTTCTCCCATATATATCAGAATAACTCCATTCATAAAACTTATTAATCTGAGGATCTTTCTTTTTTTTTTTTTTAAGTGCCTGATTTGTTTAATATTTACTTGTTTATTTAATCTTATGTTCATTTAATACCATTTACTCTCCCCCCTCTCACTATTATTAACTTAAAAATTTGTACTGATCAGATAAGTTAGGTCCTACAAGTCTCACTCATACTGGATAAGTGATAGGCAACCAAACATGTCTTATGAATTTGAACCTTTTTGTACATTGGTTCATAACTGAGAGAAGAGGAGCTGATTTCACTTGGTTGGAGAGCTTTTTGCTTTCTTTTTGTAGGAGTACTTTATAAAAAGTTCCCAGTCAGTGCATAGTACATTATATCATAATACCACAACAATGTTTAATTTTTATGATTTAAAAAAAAATAATTAAAATCTTATTAAAAGTCATGTGTTTTATGAGAACAACTGTTATGATATAAAAGAAAACCATCTGCTAATGAAGTAATCAGTTTGCATCCAGTATATTTACTAAATTAAAAGTATTCATTTGAATGGTTACCTAGCAGTCACAGCAACATGTGACATGCTAGAAAACAAAGAAATGTGAGATATATATATTCAAACAAATATTGTTAAATATAACAGACAACAAATGTCTACTATGTTTTATCATGAGCCTTTTGCGAGAAAATAAAGACAAAAACTGTCCAACATTTGGATATTTCTTTATTATATTGATTGTTGATCTAAGCTTTCGGCTTGTATGAGCCATCATCAGAGTGGTTACATGGACATTACAACAGAGATGTTCACCATCAAAGATGACATATTGTTTTGTTTGCATAGAGGTTTCCTATGTGATGATAAGTAGCAGACGCAGGTCATAAATTCATAACGTGTTTCTATGACGTTGTACATAACCATGTGAGCGAAAGAAATGTTATCAACAGAACCATATGTTTAGATGCATTGTAATCTGTTGTGACTGGTTTGAAATGTAATTTTGTTGAATGTGGGTAGCTTTGTTTTAATGTAGATAGCCTTCAATATTCTCCAATATCTTAAGGTTCTTTTTACTGTATGTGTGAGTATTGTTGTTATCAACTAATATCTAATATTATACACATAGCTAAATATTGTTTAATGGAACTTAGATCAGAAAGGTGACAGGTAAGTCTATGGGAGTGCATGTATGTAGTGAAACCAATGTATGCAGTGGATTTATTATTAATATCAGAGATACAATCTCTGAACAGGCATGTAAATTGGTACACTACATTATTTTCTTGGAGAGGATTTAGTTGTGTGGTTGTAGGGTTATTGGAATCTATAAGGTCAGTTGTTTTAAATTTTTTATAATATATGATGAGCCTAACTTGTTTATTATTATTATTAATATGTTTAACATTTCTACCTATTATGTTTTTGAGTGTTTCATTTTGTTTGTAATTATTATGCATTTGATTACCATAGTACAAGTTTATAGTATTATTTTTTTGACGTACACTGTTGTGGTTACAATTATTATTAATAATTCTTATCTCTCATGTGGTCATGTACGACGTCATAGAACTGCATTACAAATTTACGACTTGTCTGCTATTCCGCAACGATTATTGTCGAATAACAAATTTCTATGTAAACAAAACAGTATGTCATATTTGACAGTGAACATCTCTGTTGTAATGTCTGATGATGGCTCATATGAGCTGAAAGCTTAGATCAATGACCAATAAAGAAATATCCAAATGTTGGACAGTTTTTGTCTGTTTTCTCTTGAAACTAAAGTCATTATACGATGCTTGGAAAGGCTCATAATAAGACATAATAAAGATTCATTATCAGTTATATTTTACAAATGTGTGTAATGTATGTATATATATATGTATATATATATATATATATATATATATATATATAGGGGTTATGGTGTAATAGATATCAGCCTGGAATGAGAAATCAGAGGCAAGTTTGAGTTCCACTCAAGTTTGTTATATTCACTTACACACAAATATCCTTGGAGAAAGGTATGGATCTGCCTATTCCCCCCAGCTATGGGTTGAATAGCAGGACAGGCTGTGTCCTATAGCCTTGGCAACCTACTGTGGAGAAAATCTATCTAGTCAGTCATGAATTGAAAGAGACATGATTGCCCAAGCATGTATCATTTATGAAACTAAACTGACCTAGACTTCATGAATTTAAGCCCAATACTAGATTGGCAGCAAGGTCTCATAATTTTACAGTTGAAACTGCTAGATGAAACCATAATTCTATCTTAACAGTATTTTCTCTCATCTCGCTTGTGGAACTCTCTTTCAGCTTCTTGAACTTTGATCTTCAAAAGTTTAAATGCAATGTCAATCATTATCTTCTTTTATTGTTTGCTCTATCTCTAATAGTGTTTGGGTTTGTTTTTTTTTCTCTCATATTCTCTAACTCTCCTTAAACTCCCCCCCTTACATCTTTGTGGTTTTATTGCCTTGTTTGGAATGAAATGATTAAAAATAAATTCAGTTAGAGAACGTGTCAATATCTTACTTTGAAGTCAATCTTATTCTGATGTTCACTGCTCTTCTGGGCTATGTGAATTATCTAAATGTACTAAAATATTCTAGGATGAATAATAACTCTAACCATCAGTTATCTGGCTGTGTGGTCTCGTGTCAAAACATAGTTGTCATTGGCTCCATCTATAATAACTTTAATGAAAAGAGTTGATTAACTGATTTGTTTTTTATGGCTTATCAACCTTTAGCAGGTTATTTAAAGCCAGAAAATATTTTTAGATTGTAAGAATTTGGGGGGGGGAAATAATGATTTACTAATAAAAGTTGTACTAATTAGATGGTGAGGAAAAGGAGTGGGTTTATACCTTTCTGAAGAGTATTTGCATGTAAGTAAATATAACAAACCCAACTAGAATTGTAACTCAGTTCACAGATTTCCAATTCTGAGCCATTATCTATTACACCACTTGCACATCCAAGCTTACAGCATCTGGTATTCCCAAGTGCTCACCCATCTAGGTACTGACCAGGCTTGACATTGCTTAGCTTTTGTGATTGTATGAGAACTGGTGTTTCATCTTGATATGGCTGTAAGCCCTTAATGAAAAAATTTGGAAAAGATAAATATATTTAACTAACTTTCTGATAAAGATTAGCAAAATTTTCAGTACCTTTTTATTCTTCTAATTTTTAAATAAAGCATCATTAGAAAAACTGACAGAAACAAAAAAAATTGACACAATTATAACTCTTAGTTGATTAACTTTTATTTAAAAAAATCAAAAATCTGCAGTGTTAGTGATAGGATTCAATTGAAATTTTAAGCAATGTCATTTATGCATTACCTTGTGAAATTTGCCCTTTGACGTTTGAACAGGAGTAGAGATTTATCCCTCGTTTCCTGTTTGGATTTCTGGTTCCTTCTAAAGTCTGCTTCAACTCTATACTCCTAACAGTTGTTCTTTCCTATGTTAATATGTCCACACAGTAACCCTCTACCTTAAGTGGCTCTTGGGCCTTGTATTGGGTGACCATTAAAAAAAAAAAGTCTAACTCACAAAAAATCACAATTTGGTTCTGGTCCATTGTCCAGGAAACTGGGCTGAAAATTACATGTTCATTTGTTGTAATTTTTTTTGTGAAATAATTTTCTGAGAGCTTCCTTCTCTTATTAGTGCTAGACAACTTTCATGATGCCATAAACCTCCAAAACCTGGTATCACTCTTCCTACTTAATGTCAAGGAGCTTCTTTAAACAGATGTAACAAAACTTCCTCTAAATATTTAGCCTATCATCTAACCTGCTACACTTGATTCTTCTTCAGTCAAGGGGAAACACTCTAGATCCCTAACTCAAGTCCTAATATTCCTTCACTTTTGATATTTGTTCACCCTTGAACTCTTTCTGTCAGGTGGAAGAGTAAATCTTCACCAAACTGGAATGAAACTCATAGAAAGATGTCAGTAGAAACATTTACACATATGAGGTACTATATGAAAGTTTGAAGAATTTAAACACTGGTGGGTGGGAATGGTGATTACTTATTCTTGTATCTAGTTTTCACCATCTCCTTCAAAGTAGTTACTTTACTGCTTTTGGGTAGCATCTGATATAAAAAAAAGATGCTATCTACTTTTATTAAATTTCTTCAAAATTGAATTTCCAGAGTGGGGAGGATTCAGAAAAAGATATCAGATATTTTTGTCTGTTTGTCTTTCATAAAACATTTTCTTTTAATCTCCTGTTCACATTTCTAACAAAGGCTTACAAATATATGTATAACAGGAAAATATGGACGGTTATGGCTCTTCACTACTTCCTTTGTTACTCAAAGTAACTCTTGTTTCTTTACTACCTTGTATTTGTGGTCTTTGTTTTGCTATCCATTTACTTACTCAATAAACTGGATACTGATTTCTTCTGCTTCTTTTGCCTTCACTATACCCTGTGAGTATTAAATTATAAAAGTCTTCTTTCCTCATGTTTCCCAAAAATGTACTCACTTCTTTATTATTAGCAGCATTTTTCTTACAGTTCCTATTAAAACTTCTTTGTTTCTCATATTCCATCCATGATATTCTCAACATTCATTGGTAGAAAAATTATCTTTTTTTTTTTTTTTTTTTTTTTAAAAACAATGATATTCACACTACAAGACTCAAGAGACACTTGAGGTAGAGATTTACAGAGTAAGAGGCATGGTTTATGAGAATTTGTGGGGAAGATAACGGTTAACCCTAGACTTGAACAGATTAAGATTAGTGATCCAGGAAGCATACTCTGGGAGTTGGTTTCACAAAGTAGCAACCTTCAAGTTTATTCATCTCTGAGGAGATTGTCCAGCATTCACTGGTATATAGGAGGTTAGATATTATATAGCAGTTAAGTATTCTTTTTTTTTTTTCCTCATATCTGAACATTTTACTATATCTTAAATACTTTACTTAGTTTCTGAAAGACATTTTTTGCTATTCTTATGTTCTCTCAGGTGTTGACCCTAGCAAATAACTACTACATATTTTTTATAGAAATCACCTTTATTATTTATTAGAGAGTTCTGTAATGTTAGAAAGATTTTTAAGGCAGATTTATTGTAGTGAGTTTAATCCTTTCTGCAGACTCATTACTATGACCTTGTGTCAGATTAAAGTCAAATACTCACCTTTTATTTCTTACTATATGTCAAGTCTTTTTATATATTTTTGCTAACTTTTTGATGTAAACAGTTATCTCCCTAGCACCAAAAATTATGATTATTATTATAATTTATGAGGGTTGCTCTAAAAGTATTGCCTCTTATTTTGTTAGTCTATGATGTCAAGAACAGATGTTGGTAGTATGCCAATAAGAGCTGAACTATTCTGCCAATAACCTATAATTATTTTTTTTTATATAATTTTTACACACCTTAGCATCAATTTGGCAAAATGGTGTCTGTTATAAAAATGTGTATAAAGCAGAAGAGAGGATAAAATTATAAATATAAATATTCATCGATGCTTGCTTAATGTTTATAGAGACCAAACAGTGGATGTGAGCACAGTTAGGCATTGGGTAATGAGTTTCACCATTGCTGGTACAAATTTTTATAAGTGTTGCATGCAGTTTTTTTGTTCATCATTGATGAAAATGCCTAGCCATTGACTGTGAAAATGTTTTGTAGCTCTAAAATTTGCTCTATCCACCAGTTACTTTGCCCCTCATCAGAATTTGTAGAAATAAACAGGAAGGATTGTTTTCAGAGCATGCACACATATTATGTTTAAAAAATAAATAAATGATATTAAAGATTTACTGAAATGTTATTTTTGATGTGGATAAACTAGTGAGATTAGAATTTGTAAACTTGCATACATTTCTATTTATTGATACACTAATCGTATTAAATTTTCTGGAAGAGCCAGTTCATGTTCAAATCTTTGCAAATAGTAAAGTTGCCTTTGAACAGATGAACAATAAAATGTAATTTCAGTTTAACCAATACTTGCATTCTTTTTATGTCAACTTAAAAATTTTTTTTTGTTATTCTCTCTTAATATCTAGTTGGCATTTTCTCCATTTTCATCAAAAGCAGGCTAATTGTTTAACTCTCTCTCCTTTATGTAGATGCTGAAATTTTAGCGGATTGCTTCTAATTCATCTCAAACAGAGCATATTTCTGGTGAAATCAGATAGGCTCAAGGGCATTTAATTCCTTTTCTTTTCCTACCAAGTCCTCCTTTTTGACAGTGAATGCAGGACAATCTCATTGCAGATGAAGAAGAGACTTGAAGCAACAGTATTGTGGTTCTACAAAAGATGCTGAGAATACCATGGACTGAACATGTGAATAGCAACAATGAAGTTCTAGAGACAATGGAAACAAAAGATACTTAACATCTGAAAGAGTTAAAATTTCTAAGGGCGCATAATGAGGAAAGCTGGCTTGGAAAACTTGATGCTCACAGGACTGATCAAAGGCAAAAGGGATAGAGGAAAACAACATATGACCTAATTATTCAAAATAATTAGCCAAATTTTCCTTACAAAAAACTTATCGTTAACCACTTTAATTAACCTAAAGATTAGACATAACCATATATTCTTTTGGGCCTTGTCTAGGATATAAATTCAGTAATAAATTACAAAGATAAAGAATAAATGTTTTAAGAGTTCAGAAATAAATGGCACTTGCGGTGTAGCACTCTAGCTAATTTTGATTCTCAAGTTTATCCAACTGATTATATTGAATTGTATTAGTTCTAAAGATGTTACATTTTGAGTTATATGTAAAAATTGTGATAACCACAATAACTTCAAAGAGAAATAGGTTGATGAAAAAAAATCTACCATCCGAGATTTCTTTGTCCTTCTTGCCTCCAATATGTCTTGTCAGTGTTAAATTTTCCAAGTCCTCTTATGTGGCCTATAAATTTCAATTATCACTCACTGATGCTAAGTATTAGTGTCCTTTTTGTTTACATTTTTTCGTTGCTCTCATATTCAGTCCCTGGTGTTCTCAGCATCCTTCTGTGGAACCACATTTCTGTTGCTTCAATCTCCTTCTCCATCTGTGATGAAATGGGCCAGCATTCATTGCCATACTGAAGGACCAACATTATATAACAGTTTAGTACTCTTTTCTTTGTTTCCAACCATGTCAGTTAAAACTAAATTGGCATCACCAAATCTTTTAAGAATTGTTAGCGATGCCTATTTTTATCACTTAGAATGTTATTTTTACTGGATACTTGTATTTGAGTAAACACTCTGTTTATTTATTAAATAGTGTATTTATTTTTGTCTACCAACCTGGATGTTTAAAAAATCTTATTAAAGAAAAATTTGCACTCTCTGCTTTGAGCATGCCTGGTCTAATGGTAGCTTCCACTACCCTGGGGAGACACAGGTTCAAAATCCTGCCAGAGGGTGCAAAATTTTCTTTAATAAGATTTCTTGGACATTCAGACCAATAGATGAAAATAAATATTTATACTCTTTAATAAATAAATGGACTGCCTACTCAAATACAAGTATCCACTAAAAATGTTTAAAGAGATGCAAATCTTTTGGATTAATAAAAAATACATTCTAAAAATTCTCTTTGTTTACGTTTGGATATGAAACTGTGCAGATGTCTATAAAACTAATCTAGGATATCTCCCCAGGGATTTCAACTATCATAATCATCATTACTGAAATATTTTTGTTGATGTCTGAACAAATAAAGATCAATGTTATGAATTGCCACCTACAGGTTTACAGTTTTAATAATTGTCACAGATTGGTTGTGAGCAATGGGATATAATTCATGTTAGTCATCTCATTTTGGACTGATATTGATTGGTTGACTCAAATAAGATGAAGAATGACATATCAATTTGTATGACGTGTATAATTTCAGTGGTATTGAGAGTAACATGTTTTCCATTTAAAGGCAATACCAAAAGCAGACAGACTACTTTTGACTTTGCTCTCTTGCAAGAACAACCTGAACTCTAGTTTGACCATCTTCATGCCCTGTATTTAAGTTTGATTTTGCCTTCAATATTTTTTCAAAAAATCTTAGGTGTTCTTCAAATTGACCATCAGTAAAATTATCCATATTAATCCACCTGATTTTTTTTTTCTCCTTTCATTATCTTGTATTCTAAAATGAGGTGACTAGTTAATGCAATTCTCTCAGAATGGTATCATCTATTCTGTTACCTACAAATGGACTTGGTAAACCTGTGAGAGCGGTAGTGCTACATAATATATGAAATTTAATTTTATATATGAAAGTACAGTTAAAGATTTCTCATATGATCTTATAGTGACAATATTCAAATAAAAGATTATGAATTAAAATCAGTATAACAATTTAAGTTACTAATTTATTAAGTAAACTTTATTTTTACTGTGTTTGTATATGTGCAGGCAGTATGTACTCCTGATGATGCACAAACTAAAATATGCATGTATACACTTATATGGAATTTGCCCACTTAGGTCATAAGCATTGATTATTCTTAGAAGATATTTATACTAATTAGTATTACAGTTTCTAGGAGTACATAAATAGATGTGCTGCTGTGTATATGGAATTAGACTTTTCCTACAAGCCTAGATCCAGATTGAATCTTCAAGCCAGCTAGTGAGCTATTGTCTTAATCACATCAACCACAAAAATTTATTCATAATTCTCAATAACACTAATTAAACGGTGAACAGTTTTACATCAGATATTTTATGTTTTTGCATTAGACAATAATATTTTTGTTTTAATTATTTTATTTCCAAAAATTGTTTGGCATTCTGCCATTTTTGTTCTATCTGTGCAGTGAAAAATAGAAGTTATGAAAAAGTAAATTACAACACCAAGTGTGAACTTATTTCATCTTTGGATACTAATTTTTTTTCTCTCATATACTACACCTTTATTTATTATCTGCCATTTTCTTAGCCCATTGCAGGATTTAGGCCTCCTCCCAATGTCTGACAGTCATGGGGAGACTAGCTCACTGGGTCATGTGTATGCATATATATATATATATATATATATATATATATAAGTGGACTCTTCTATCAATTAAAAATACTTTGCTATTTTTTAAACAAGTACTTTTGTTTCAAGTATTAACCAGTTCAAGCATATTATGCAAATTAAACTTAGACTTGACACTCATATTATTATAGTTTTTATTCTTTCAAGTATCACGATTATCAGATCTCTTGGGAGATATCCAACCAGGTTGCATTGAAAATACAAAGCTTTTGTTTTTTTTTTTTTTTTTTTGTCATGATCAAAAATGTTAAAAAAAATCAATGTCTGGAAAATGGCTAGTTATGAAAGTTGCTTAATGCTTTTGGGCCTAGCATTGTGATGATTTTTTGCTGCATGACAAAAAAACTCTATGAAAAGGATGCTGCAGATTTTTTTTTTTTTTTTTGTCCTTCATTCCAAAAAGCTTTGATTAATCATTGCTCCAAGTTACTCCTAACACCATAACAAAACAAAATTCTGATAGTGGGATGTCAGTAGTTCAAGCACAGTTCTATTCAACCATACTCATCTGCTGTTTGAAAATTGGCGAAATGTGGTTTTACTTGAAAAAAGACTTTTGGAATTTTGGCAAATTGTTTATTGCTTTCATTATCAAATTTTGAATGGATTAAGAAGTGACTTTCTTTTGTCTGATTATGTGATGAAAATAATCTGTTGTGATTTGGGGATAGTTGGGACACAATCTTTCACATTTGTTTTGCAACTAAGATTTTGAACTCCCCCTCCATGCAGAATCTCCAGTCTTGTTAAAACTTTTTTTTTTTGATAACCTGTGTTAACCTAAATGAAATACAGTGATTTCTTGTGACACATTAATAAATTGTATAATTGTGGTTAAAAATGGCATTTCCAGATTTTATACTTGATGCTGGCTCATTCCATCTTTGGATTGATCAGAAATACACCCTTTCACAAAATCTGAAAAAATTTCATGCTTTTGAACATGAAGCATTGTGAAATTATTGTAAAATCATAGTAAATTGTCAGTGGGTATATATCTTTATTAAATGTCTAATTTAAAGTAAAATTGTTACATCTACATTTGGCCCAATTTCTATATATTGCTAAAAGTATTTGAAGTTTGAATTAAGTTAATCCATTACATTAAAACTTATAAACTTTAAGAATCTATTTTGACTTCTTTATGTAGGCGATCATGGCTTTCCACAACTTCCTGTCCCCTGTAGCTCTTAATAAACCTTGTGTTTCTGTTATTTCTCCAAAGCCCTGTTCTGCCATCCATTTACTCAAGCTCATTAAGTATGTTATGTGTTGTTTTCCTCTGCCCCTCTTGCCCTCTATCTGTCCTGTGAGTATCAGATTTTCTAAGCCCTCCTTTCTCATTATATGCCTCAGAAACTTCAACTGTCTTTTCCTGATGTTAAGTATTAGTTTTCTTTTTCTCCAAAACTTTGTCATTACTCACATGTTTGGTCCATCCTTCTGTAGAACCACATTTCTGTTGCTTCAAGTTTCTTCTTCATTTGACTTCCTTAATGATCTTGGAACTAGCAAGCTTGTTAGAACACACATTACACATGCTCAGTTATTTGATGCACGTGTAATGTGTGCATTCTGTTTTTATTTTATATTGTGAATATTCTAGGTCTCTTGTCAACTTGACCTGATTCTCTGTCACATATTCTAATTAGAAGGTAAATTCAAGGTAATTGTGCTCTACATTTTTCTTAGCAGAAATGATTTAGTCAGTGGAATTTTACTTAATGTAAATGAAGAAAAAATTTAAATATTGAAAGATTTCTCTACCACAAATAAGATTAAATTTTTAAAGTATAATTTATGATGCAGTGAGTAATATAAACTTACAAAAAGAAGAAAACAGTTTATAAATTTGACATTGTGTTTTTTTTTGTTTTTTTTGTATATTTTAATATTACATAGCTTTTTGCCTTGGATGTGTAAACATACACACACACATATATATATATATATATATATATATATATATATATATATATATATATAGTTTTATTTTAGAGCAGATTTAACAAAGTCCACATATGATGCACAATCAATATCTAATATTTTATATTAATAATAATACATTTTTTTCCTCTCATTGGTAGCACAACTGAGTTTTATGCACAATGTAATTATCAGATGCTGATTGAAAACTGATGATTATGTTATGCATGAAACTCAGTTGTGCTACTGGTGAGGATAAAAAATGTACATTTATTATTAATATAATTTATAGCTCTGTTGTTATACAGTGAGCACTATTTTATTAGCACCAGAACTCAATGTATGATATTTTATATTTATATATTTTACTGAGAAATCTGATTTGCATTATATCTGTTAATAATTAAACTACACACACTTTTGAAAAGAACAACATTTCAAAGCTGACCGCTATGTGTATAGTTGTAAGAGTCTGAAAAGCTGTGAACTATTGACAAAAATGCTAGTTTTACATGACTGATTAAATAACCATTGTCTTTTCTAGCCTTTTTTTTTTCTATTTCCTTGCGTTTGTTCATAGTAGTAGGAATCGGCATCAATGTTTAAATATTGTGTATAAGTATAGAGAAGGCTATCTTTGCTGCTGTCTCTTCATAATGTCTCCACTACCTGCTGTCGTTGCTATGACACTTGTCTGTTCAGTGAGACATGACTTAAAACTGTTACTTCTTTCTTTTGTCAGTGTTGAAATCTATTCTGGCTATCATTACATGGATCTCTGCATTAGAAATAGTGACATCATCAGGATGTCTATTGCTTGCTTAATTCTGATGACAGTATTTGAACTCTTAATGTGGTCAAAATATTGGTAATTTTTAGTGAATTTATTCTGATTTGTCAAATTACATATCTATGTGGTTAAATGTAGTGAAACATTGCTGGAAAAAAAAAAAAAGTTTTCTGAGTATTTGAGTTAAACAATTAGCAATGTAGACCGGTATATACACATAAAGGTATACTGTATAGACTTGAGTATAGTGATTTTTTTTTTTTTTTTTTTTTTTTTGAAGAGGTTAAAAATTATGCATTTGCAGTGATCAGTTGTGCTATATACAGGTAATTTTTTTTTTTTTTTCTTAAGAGAGGTTTAAATATATGCAAAAAAAATTCAGGGGCTGCACTATACATGGTTAGCTTATACACGAGTACAGTATTTTAAATATAACAATTGTTTTCTTTTTATCATATTCTCTCACACTTGGTAACCTCTTGCATCTTAGTGGCTTTATTGCTTTGATTGGTATGAAATGATTAAAAAGAAACAAGAGAAAAGAAAAATATTACAGGCAATATTGAAAATACACATTTGAAAAGATACATTTTCTTGCTATATTCAAATTTCATTTTCACACAAATATCTTGACAGAAAGTATAAATCTCTCTTAAGTATTGGTTAAATAGGGAAGACTAGGCTTTCTAGTCATGGTTGGCAAACAGTCTAGAAAAAGGATAACTCTTAACTCAAAACCTTCACCTTGGGACACTAAGTATATAGCTGTGTATACTATGCAATCAGTAAAAAGATTATGGAATGCATATGGTGCAGGTTTGTGGATTCTATAATTTCAATCTCTTAAATAAATAAATCCGAACTGTATTCAATATTTATTTGCTCTTGCCTGTTGTAAGTACAAATGCTTTCAAGTGAGAAAGAATTGAAATTTATTTTTCTGATTTGAATTATTTTTGGTAACTGCTGAATCATTATTTTTACTAAATATTTTTTCTCCTCAATGGTAATTTATAAATACTTATGGTTGAGTTCAATCCTCACTGGGTGCCCCATACTTTTGGCCTTGTACCACATCTAAGCTACACTTAGAAAATCACTATAAATACTTAATCCCTACCTACTTGAACTTTTTTTTTTTTTTTTTGTAAATCATTTCACCCCAAGCAAAGCAATAAAGCCACTAGGATGCAAGGGGGTTACTGAGTGCTAGAGAATATGAGAAAAGCTACTATTAAGAAGAGAAAGGACAATAACAGAATAAGAATTAAGAAGGCAAAAGATAATGATTGATATTGCATATAAATTTTTGAAGATCAAAGTTGACTGGGATGCAAGAAGCTGGAAGAGTTTCACAAGTGAGATGTGTGATAGAAGAAACTGTTAGTATAGAACTTAGGGTTACATCTAGCCATTTTAACTGTAAAATGATGAAACCTTGCCACCAATCTAGTACTGCTCTTAGATTCATAAAGTTTAGGTACCACAGTGGAAAGTTCATTGGAACAATTACAGTGATAGTAATTATAGAGAAGGCACAGGGTAGCTACATTTCGGAGGTGGGATATATATTCTCTTTTTCATAGCCATTGAGTACATGGCAATATTAAAAATTGAAAGCAAAAATTTTAAAACACTGATTTATTTGTGCAAAATTGGTCACTAAGGATATTTTTTTTCCACATAGATTTCAATATAAGTAAAAGATACACCAAGTTTGCAGTTAATACCATTTGGATTTATGACCTATATATTTTATTTGCAACATGTACAGGAAAAATGTACTGTTAAAACATACTATAATTATGCATGTACAAATTATTTTCCTGTAAAAACTGCATCTTAAGTTTTAACTTTTTATATGAAAATTTACATTTGATTGTATTACTTTCCAAATTGTTTAAAACATGACACGTGGTCATTTTCTTAGTGAAGTAGGTGATACTTACAGTTATAGTTTATAGTGGGTTGTCCAACAATCACTTGGTTCCCTCAGCCATTACTGCAGACACGAAGGCATATTCATGACTCATTCTTTTGGTGCAGTGAAAAGATGCAATCTGAGAGACATTGAGGATTTAATTCTTTGTTTCTGAACATGAACAGGTGGAAAACCATGCAGACTTGTTTAGATTTGTTTACTATTCCAATTTTTTTTTTTCTTCTTTGAGGTATGGCACATATTGCATTTTCTTGTGGGTCTTACAGAAATTGCCTGGTTCCTTTGGCTTTTGCCGCAGACATCAGGTGCACCTTTCATTCTACTTTCATATAAGGATGGATCTTTGATCACCAAATTTCAATTAATAGCTAAATAACTAAGAGCTACTTAATAGTTTCTGTGATAAAACATAGCAAACCTAGTATACATGACTATTATGCAAGTTAGTTTTCACAATAAAATTGGTATTAGTCAACCAGTATTTAAATTTACAGAATATATTTATTTATATATGCAATATATCTTGTTAGTCTTAGTGCTTAATCTGTTTATATTAGAAATATTTATAATTTGTTGTGCAATTATGCGAATTCAGGTTTAAATGTGTCTGCTTTAATTTCAGTTGTATAAAGATTGCTATGGATTATAAAGATATAACCTCAAAAGAGAGGATATTGTGAAGTTGTTGAGTAGTGAGTACATGTTGGAAATTGAAAAAAAAAAAATTGAACCTGATCATAGAACAATCAAAAAAGAAATTGAAAACATTGGCAAGATAAGGAATAAGAAAAATTGGTTTTTAGAATATCAGAAATGTTTATGAAAAAGTAAGAATAATAAGCAAGAAAAGTGGATTAACTAGCAAGAAAATATTTGAAGAACCTGGTGATGTAACTATAAACGAAGATGCAGAATATTAAGAACATAAACTAGACATGGAAGCAACTAAATGACTACCATGAAGTAAATATTACAAAGATAAAAGATGTTCAAGTAAGGCAAAGAAGTACATGAAAATTGATGTCTCAACAGTCATTTATAGTGATGAATGTAGAGCTACATTGGCAGAACCTGACTGCTAAGTTAAAGGTTGCATACTTCATGGAAATAGCCAGCATAATTTAGAAGACAGCAATGGGGAGATGGGGGTAATATCTGGAGTTACTATTATAAGCAATTAAATTATAGATCCTTTCAAAGTTGATGGCATCAAGATAAATGCAGAGAATTACTCTCTAAGTTCTTGGATAAGAAATTGAAAAATTTCTTATCCAAGAACTTAGTTATACAGGAAAACTTATTTGTACTAAGAAAGCTTTAAACTGGTCATGGGCAAACTGGTCTGTAGGCTACATGTGTCCAGTTTGACTTTATGAATAACACGTCTAATTTAATGAGGAAAATAACATTTCTTAAAATTTAGTTTGTTTCATTTTAATATAAATAGTTTACTTAAGCGACAGGAAATGTTCATAATTTTTTTTTTTCTCTGGAGAAGGAATATTTTCTTATTTAAAAAAAAAAAAATTTAAAAGCAACAGATACTGAAGAAAAATATTATTTTTATAGTAACTGAAGGCCCCTGGAAACAGAAATTACATACACAAAACAACATTTACAAATAGTAAATGCGTGAAGAGTCCAATGCTTTCTAAACATATATATGGGAAATTAAAAATAAAAACCAAATTATACCAAAACGATGAACGAACACTAGTAAATGTGATGATGATAATAATAATAATAATAATAAACAGCAACAAATAATTAAGCGATCAATAGTAAATAATGAAAACCTTAACAAACAACATTATAAAATAGCTACAAATAACCACATTCCGATCCACAATTATTTTTACTCAATATCCTCTAGAATAATTTGAAACTTAATTGTTACTGCCCTCCCAATATTTTCCAGGATAACACAATAGACCTTCCGATCTATAATGCACCACTGACAGCATATATAAATAGTTGAGCCAAAACACAATGCACATGGCTTGAAGATTGCATTGAAGTATCAGACTGTTATAGCTTGGTATTGACCTCTGTGTCCATTTTTATATTTACATATGTTCTATTCTTGATATTAAGTACTTTTACCCATAAATATAGCATACCAAAAACTACATTTGGTTGGTTATTATCAATTTTATTGTGTAAACATTAACTTACATAATAAATCTAACTTAATATATTTAAATATAAAAAAAACTGGATAATATGTAATTCTTTTTATTCTTTTGAATAAAATTTAATTGGGATAAATGTATTTCAAGCATTATGGTTTAGACTTATCTCACAATTTTTTTTTTTTTTTTAATTGACTTTAGGTACAAAATGCACTTATATAATATATATATATATATATATATATATATATATATATATATATATAAAATCTATAAAATCTCATGAATGAAATGTTACAAATAATAGGTGAATGATTCAGTATACTGAAATTAAATACTTTCTGGCACATGGACATTTTTTCAAAGTGCTCAATAAGAAGTAATTTATATCTTGAGGTTAGCATTGCTAAAAAGCTTTATTTTTTTAATTATTGTCACTATCTGTGGTGTTAAACAGATAATTTATTTCTAAAACATTTTCTCTACTTGTAAATTTAAAAACAAGAAATTTTTAAAACTGCACTTTGTAAAAAATAGTTGTTTTTTGTCCCCCCCGACTTTTTGGTTTAATTATAGAACCTGGAGAGTATACATCTATATAGTTTTTTTTTATACTGCACCATTTGAGACAAATTCACTAAGGACAGTTACTTTGACTTTAATCTGAGGTAATCATGACCATTTCTCTAGAAAAGACTCAACTAATTTGTGTTGTCATATTGTAAATATTCACAATTTTAGTGCTGAGAATACTATGTAATTTTTATAGTATTGTTGGTTTATCACACCAACAGTTGATGATGGTTGACATTCACAAACATTTGATAGTAGTAAACAGTCAGACTTGTATTTGAAATGGAAAGATGTAAAACTTACTTCACCTCCTGGCAGAGGAATTAGTCCCTGTTTTTCTACATTACAGATGGTGGATACTTATTACTATAGTACAAAGAACTTGCATGAGGTTACTCTTTTTGGTGATCAATTGCAAGTATGATTGATTACAATATTTTGTATAATTTTAAATTTTGTTTTTTGCTTTCATGATTTTTAAATTCTAAAGTCAATTTTTTAGATTCTACATTTGTTAAATCTGTCAATTTTATTTATTTTTTAAATTATATCATGTAATTAATTTATTGAAAACTACTAATGCATTTTTTAGTGTACAAAATGAACTAATTTTAATAAAATTAGGAAATAATTTGAAATTTAGTTTTTCATCAACTTTCAATATATTTTGCAGTGACATGGTCACGTTAAATGCATTTAATCTTAGTGCTGATTTTTTTTACTTTCCGTTACTGTAGTATAATTGCAATTGTTATAAAGTGATTTTCATTTTTTTTTTTTCTTTCTTTTGTAATATTGAAAACTTTTGAATATAGCTTAATTGCTGCTTGCTGTACCATAGATAATTGTAATCTACCATCTGAACTTGTAGAATCATATCCTACTTTAATAGTAATATTAGCTGTTTCCCTATAAAGAAACATTTGGCATTCATTGACTAAGCAGCCAGTACTGCATTTGGTTGAAATTTATAAAATCTTTCTCTTAAAACAATTTATTAAGAAAATATGTTTCTCAAGTCCAGTAACTGTTATCACTCTCTCCAGTATTGATGAGGGTTTCCTTCCTAACATACTATTTGAAGTAGTGTGAAAAGTCAACATCTTGATTGACATTATTTTCTCTTTGAGTTACATGTGCTATCCATTTTAGTTGTTGCTACTCTTGGTTGTCATCAAGTGACGTGATTTCTGTTATTTGGTACAATTCTTTGTGATTCTGTTCAAAGAAGCATGATCTTTGCCAAGACCTTCATGCTTCACTTGCTCAAAACCATTTTTAACCATTGATCTTAGAATGGGCTTGTATACAGCTGACCATTTTGATATTTCTGAATGGGTTTGGTGCCATGCATGACATCCATATGAAAGTCTCTATCTGATGAGGCTATTTAAGAACATTACTCGAGTTTGTAGGTTAATGTTTTAGTTTTGTAGCAATTTGCAGTGTTGTGAGAAACTACCTCTGGTACAGCCTATTCTATGTTCAAATTTTTTATCTCCTATACTAAATTTGTTATAACTGCTCTATACACAGATGCATTTGAAGTGCTTAGTATAGTCACAAGGTATTTTGAATATAATTAAAGTCTTTACATAAAAAGAAACTGCTTGTTCTTGAGCTGTGTTAAGCGAAAAGCTAGTCTTTTATAGTAAGAATAACCAGGAAAATATTTATTGCATGTATAGAATAAAATGCAGTGTATAAGATTTCAGATTTGAGGGAATAGAATTGTCTATATAGTTTTTGTTGACAGGTTGTATTATTTTACTATAGATAACATTCTTGAAATGGATCACCTATCTGGATATTTTCCTTACTCAACCCCTTCAATCTAATAGAAAATTAATTTTTTTTTTTTTTTTTTTTTTTTTTTTGCATAGCATATCTAGTTTTAATCTCATTAGAAAGCAGAATAAGCAGTTTTTAGAGTGAAAGTCCTTTGGAAAATATGAAGAACAAAGAAACTTATATTTACAATTAGAAACTGTTGAAATTCTGGTGTACATGATGATGAAAGAGTCTAGAGAATTTAATACTCACGAGATAATACAAGGCATCCCCCCAAAATTGGCATCATTTTGTAGTCTAATAACACAGCCAATTCTTGCTTAAATGATCTCAAATTTTAATAAAATGTGTAAAAACTAAGTTGGCTGTGCAGATTTATCAATAAAAATCTGCCAGGAAGATGGATCGGGTATGGCAGTGATAATGACAATGTGCTGTTGAAAGGGATACTATATTCACCTGACTTGACACTGTGTAATTTTTTCTTCTATGAGGCTATGTGAAAGGACAGATATATATTCCCCTCTTCTTAAAAGCCTAGAGGAACTTAAGCAAAGAATCACTGAGGTACTGGAGAATGTTATGCAAGACATGCTACAGCATATTTGACAGGATCTGGACTACTGACTTGATGTATGTTGTGTTACAGGTGGTATGCATATTGAATGCTTAAAGCTTTGTGAAATTGGTTATAAAATCTACTTTGAATATCTTGTTAAAATTTTTATAAATAAATCTTTTATTGTTAAACACAGAGCCTATTTAATTCTGTTTGTTTGGAA
Organism: Acanthosepion pharaonis; assembly: GCA_903632075.3. Classification (NCBI taxonomy): domain Eukaryota; kingdom Metazoa; phylum Mollusca; class Cephalopoda; order Sepiida; family Sepiidae; genus Acanthosepion; species Acanthosepion pharaonis. Next base: position 623,330 of record CAHIKZ030002349.1, read on the forward strand.
CATGTAGTTACTCGGGTATTCACATTTTAAATGATGTCAATTTTTTTGCGGGGATACCTTGTATTTAATTCAAGAGAAATGGATAGCAAATAATGAGCTTGGATAGCAAAAAAAAAATAAATCAGAAGGATGGTAATGGATAAAAAAATTACTTAGAGCAACGAAAGATGGTTGCGCAGATCCATGATCAACTACACCCTGAAATGGTTGGTTCCCTGTACTGCTCCAATATATATCTGATTCCTCTTGCTATCCTCTATCTCTACAAGAGCCAGATCAAGCTGAAAATGCAATACTGCTGTCATAGATGGGCAGGAACTTTTCAGTTTCCACTTTCAATAGAGTTTGAAAGTGTCTCTGCATCCTTGTGGGTGATGAATTATTTTCCACCCTACAAGTCTTTACACACAAATGAAACGTCACAAACCTCTCATTGCTCTATCACTATTTCAGACAAACCATATTCCTCAATTCTAACCTTCATGGCTAAGACCTGCCATGCCATACACTTTGTAGTGAACCACCCTCATTCCCTTCAAATTCCATTGCAAGATGTAAGTTCCACTTAAGCAACTTCTTACTAACCACTGCTTTATGAAACTCACTCAATAAAGGATACTCCTTCGATCACTACAATCTTAAGATTAGGGTTAATTGTAACAGTGCCTCTTACTCTGTAACCCTCTACCTAGAGTGGCTTCTGGGCTTTGTTCATAATGAACATTATTGAAAACAAAAGAAAGTTTCATTATAGCTATGAATTTTTTTTCCCTACAATTAATTACAGAATTTTTTTTTTCTCTCTGGGTATTGATTTTAGTGAGTATTTTTATGTCCAATGGCTCATGAACTCACAATTACTAGCAGTTGTATCTTTCAGACACACTTGCTAAACATTATTCTGTTATCTGTATCCATAACTACTGTTTAGTGACACCCTGTTTGTCGGCTAAATACAAAGTATTTGTTAACCTGAAACACTTTCAAATATAAGAATGAAAGTTATTTTTAGGAATTTATTTGAATTAAAGTTGCCATTACAAATGTCCACCATAAACTTGCCTGATTTTTCCGTTAACCTGATGAATATTCATGGGCACTCCTATACTAAAAAATTCTGGAAAACCAATAATATTTTTCTCTTTTATATAAATACTTGTCACTAAATAAAATCCTCACATTGCTTTGATAAAGTCCTTCAGAGGGCAAAACACATCGGCCAAGATAAGTTTTCCTTTTATCTTTATTATATATATATATATATATATATATATATACACACACACACACACACACTGTATTTAGGCAGGAAACGTTCTTTAAGGCAAATATTAAGAATGATAGATTTTGTGTCAATTATGTTACAACACTCACTAGTTCTATGAAATTCATCAATTGTTTTCATCTATCCTTTACTTGTCTTCTGAAATGAACTTTGAACAGTTTTAATGGAACCTTGCTTTAAATCTATTATACAGAGCACATTGTACAAGATTAATCCCAGTCCTACCTCAAAAAAAAAAAAACAAACACAGTTAGTTATGTATGTAGTCACTATTTTTCTGGCTTGCAATCACAGTAGATGTGTGTACAAACTAATGAGCTATATCTGGTAATTGTAAACAAATATAATATAGATGGCCTCTTTTTTTTCCTATTAATATTTAACAGTTATTCAATGAAGCCACCCTAAGCCTCTAGAACAGCCTTGATATGACATCAAAAGTGACTGCATGACTCAATTTGAGGGTTCTCATGTTGGTCATCATATCCATAATTCCTTTGGATTGCTGGTTGGTCTCTCATGATTATATTCCAGATTTTATAGCCTTGGAAAACTAAGTGAGGACCACATGGTCATGCAAATTCTCAGCCACCCACTCTCAGGATATATGAGCAATATGAGAAGGAGCAGAAACTTATATGCCCACTCCCTTGATCCAGGGCCTTTATAAATGATATGAGCTTGATGTTCATCATGTTTGCTATCTCTTTGGGGCCCATGCAAAGACATTTGTCATTCTTTCTGTTAACCTACTTTCTAAAAATGGACAAGTAATCTCCAATTTGTTGTGGTTGGCAGCTAGTGCTCAGAGCATAGTATGCTTTCTCATTCCCTCTATCTGACTGAAAGCTGCCATGTTAATACTCTTTATACATTTGAAAGAGAAGCCAAGAGTTGGTGTATGCCAGGGTTCAATGTAAAAATAAAGAAAAAGAACAGTGGGAGGGGAATTCTCCGAATCCAGATGCTGGTAAACACAGCAAGAAATATACACTGTGTGGACACAGAACGACAAGAGGCAATACGAGAATTTATAATAGAAATAGTTTATTTACAAATATACAAGGAGCAAAAGTAAGATAAAGAAATAAACAAAACTGAATAACACAAGGGATAGGGAGATGAGTAATCAGTTAGACAGATATTGCTACGATGAATATCATAGGTATAGCAAGCAGACAATAAGATATATATAAAAAAACATGCAACATTCACAGTAGATAATGATCGATGTGGATCAAGATTTTCACCAATAATACAGTGTAACAAAAAAAGATGTTCATACATTCTTTTTTTTTTTTTTTTTTTTTTTTTCTGAACATGAAAGGGAGGGATTGTCAATGTTCTAGTATACACATGTGAATCATAAAAGCTTGGGTGATGATGTTCTTAATTCTTTGGGCAGCAAACAACGAAATTTGGTTTCAGTGACATCTACGTCTTCCAACTGCAAACGGCTAAGACAGATTCTGGTGACATCCACCTGGTCCAGGAGCAAGCGACTAAGTGAAGAATTGTTACCCCGACACATGCGACACAAAACTGTTATGTGCCAGCCTACGAAAAATGCGTAGGCGTCATTCATGGAATACTGTTGGGGTCATTTGCACTTTTTTGTCAAACAACGTTCGTCTGGACTACGATCAAGAACCAGACAGGAATTGAGAGGTTCTCTTCCGAGAACTGGCCCTGATTCAACTGGGGATGAAAAAAGAAACAAATATATCTCACAATCTGCTTTTTCAAGAAATAAAGAATTATTAATATTCCTATGTCTCGTCACACATACACAATGTACTTAAAATATACTTATAAAATCTGAGGTGAGGGTACAAATATTGGGCTAATGTAGTACTTTCAATTTATGGCCTGCTAAAAATGCATTTACAAATACCTTGCACACCTGGATATTGGTTTTAAACCTGTTTTGTTAAATGTTCAAATTGTAGTAAAATTGCATAGTCTTACCTGTATGCTTCTCTCTCTTCTTTTTTTTTTTTTTTTTTTTTTTGTTTTTTACTACATTTCAATTAACAAATGTATGTATTAAATTTGACATACAAGGATTTCTTAATGTTGGTATTGCATAGAATTATCCCTCTCCTATATTCTCATGGATAATATATAAGGTATATAATTCTTTTAATAGCTGAATACATTCTGCAAACTCATCTGTTATGATCCTTTCATTTTATAATTCCTTCAAACAGTTCACCTTTGTTAAAATGACACTGTCATTTAGTGTGGCCAGTGAAAGGGAGATAACTGTAGATATCTCTTACAGTGGTAGCATTTATTGTAAGGTCTTGTAAATTATGTCAGTTGATAGTTATCTCACTGTATAATACACCAAGTGTATTTGTATATACTCTTTCCATTCAAATAAAATGGGGAGTGGTAACATTTATTAAGTTTTAAAATTAAGAGACCCCTTCAACACTTTATTTGACCCCTCCCCATTAAAATTCCATAGTGACAAATAATAAATGTTGTAAAAAAAAAAAAAAATTCAAGTTTATTGATCTTGAGTGTGTATTAGTAGTATATGAAATCTCAACACATCCCATCTGGCTTTATATGTATTTATGAATATATTTTAATTACTTTTTAGTGGTCAGCTGTCTCTGTAAAACTGTTCCCCAATCTCTTATTTGATACCACCTCATTTATTCTAGAAGCAAAAGTATTTATGTATCTGTTTCTATTTCTTTTGACAGTAATGTCTAATTTAAATGCTACCACTGTAAGAGGTATATACAGTTATCTCCCTTTCACTGGCCACACTAAGTGCCAGTGTCATTTGTAACAAAGGTGAACTATTTGAATGAATTATAAAAAAGGATCATCTCTAAAATCTCGAAAGACCAGATGTATGTATAGACAAGCAAATAAATAATGATGGCTTGAAAAAATATTAGGTTGTTATATAAATTTTTTTTTTTTTTTATAATTTATTTTAATACTTATTATTTATGAATAGTTCTGATGAATCATTCAACAATGTATACCCTGTCATTTTTTACAACCTCCTGTTCAATACCATGACAATAGAAATGATTTTGATTCAAAATTTCCTCCAGCCACATTTTAAGCTCCACATTGTTGTTGAATGAAACACCCCTCAAATTGTTTGAAAGCAACTGAAAAGGTGGTAGTCTAAAGGGGCTGAATCAGAAGAATATGGTGGGTGTCAGAATTTCCTAACCAAGCTCTTTCTTTGCATGCACAAGTAGCCTGACATCTAGTAGGTAAACTAACGACAATGGAGGAGCATTGGAATTTGTTTCTCTCAGTCAATAGTGCATTGTTTCTAGACCTTACCTACTGAGTGAGGGTGACAAGCAGCAGTAACATGAATGCTTGCCATCTTCTGAGTCAATTACCTAGTGGTCTGCCATAGCTCTTTTTTAATCACTGTCTGCAATTGGTTCTCATTAAACTGAACAGGTTCTCCAGAGCATGGAGAGTCTGTGAGTTCAAACTTCCCCTCCTTGAAACTGGAAAACCAATTCTGTGCTATTCTGTCAGTAATGATGTAATCTCCATACACAGCACAAGTGCCTCGAGCTGTTTTGGCAGCTTTGTGACCTTGATTAAAAGCAAAGTGATATTGAACATGCTCATTCTTTTCTACTTTGCATTCCATCTCAAAGCAGTATCTAATCGGAAAGTATATTTCAATAATGTATTTGTTTAAAATAAAGAGACTTTTAATTGAAGTTTAAAATTTCTACAATCTGATATATAGGACAGGTGGAGATTGGGTTATAGCCACACTATACAATAGGTAATCTTAACATTATTTGCGTCAAGTTTTTATACTATCATTTCAAATTTGGTAGGGCATGGTCTTTCTGAGGTGTGCTGTGAAAGAGATTTAAAAAAAAAAAAAAAGAAATTGAGATTTTGAGAAAGGGGTTGGGCTGATAACTTTTCAGTGCCGATAGGATTCTCTATTCTGTCAAGCCTTTCTAAATGAAGAATGGTCAAATAGGCATTGCCTTCCTAAGATTAAATCAATTGATATCATGTTATGATTGCTTTCACTATATAATAAGTAATTAAACTGTCATATCTTGACAATATTAAGATCAAGATGCTATAAATATTTACTTAATTTAGGTTAATCTGTTTCAAAGCTACAATTATGTTCTTACCCTCACTACATTTGTAATAATCTGTGAAATTAATTTTCTAACCACTAACTCACTGTAATGTACCAAGAAAGGTGTTATATATATATATATATATATATATATATATATATACACACGTTATTTTTAGTGAGTGCACATGCTTGAGTTGCTATTCCTGTTTTTTTTCTTAAACAGTGAAATTTATAACTGGCTTAACACAAGAAGTCCTACTAATGAAAAAATGTGCCTCCCAATGGGAATTGAAATTATTCCTTTTTCCATCAGACAAACTATGCCTATAGTAAAACTGGTAATGGCATACTTCAGTTATCAATGAAATTTTCCTCATGGAAAAAGTTAGTTTGTGCAGCAACCCACTATGCCTCACCTTACAAAAAGCCTTTGAGATGTCTAAGGCAATTACTCTTGAGATGGATTTATTATCAAGCACTTCACTGATTTTATGCATAATGACAGTTAAAACATCAGCAGTGGACCTAGAGGAGTGAAATTCAGACTAACCGTCACTCTAGGAAGTTGTTTCTGTTAAGGCAACTAGCAATGTTTTTGATAATGTCAAAGCTTACAGATGACACGATATTGCAATCAAGATGAGCGCTCACTTGCATTCTTACAAATTGGACATCCAGCTGACAGCTTCCATACACCTGGTGGAAAAATTTCTCTTTCAAACAGTAGTTAGTTTTGCTAAGATTGGTAATAACTCTGGGCTAAGATTCTTAACAAATACAGGAATTTTATCTGGCCCAGTAGCTTTCATAGCATCAAGAATTTTTATCAGTTTGGAAATTTCCCAAAGTTTGTGTTCCATGTAGGGATGGCCCTTGTCATCTAGTATGGAGTTAAAGGCAAAATTAATTGTAAAGATCTTCATTTTACCTGACATGGATGAGATAACCTTGAGCCCGTTTATAATGGAAAGCACTGTTATTAATAAATTTTCCAGAACTTAGGGAGCCGAGTTTTTTTAAAATTTGGCTTGGACCACTTGTGCATAGCTGTTCTTAGTATTTTCCAGGACTTTCTTGCATTGATTGCATGTAATTCTGAAAGCAGTAAGGGTTCTGCTACACTGCTCTCTCTTATAGAAATGATAGCAGTGTTTGCTTACGTAATAAATGAAACCATTTGATGATAGATGCATAAGCATCCACCAAAGAGAGGCAATGTGTTATTTGCTGCCATTAGAGCTCCAAATATACCTAAAACCTATTTTCCCTCTCCTGAAGCTGAATCACCTGGCTAAACATGTTTTCTGGGTCAAAAGGTATTTAAAATTAAATTTCTGTTATTCTTGGATGAGTGCAGGGTGATACTGGATGGTTTGATGAATGACCCTCAGCCTCTTTAACTGAGGCATCAACAAGGAAGTAAAGGAATCCTGTTTTGGGCAGGGATTGTTGGCAATGAATTGGTTGGTCCTTGGAGAATTGCTGATGATGCCAAAAATAATTCTCCTGCATACATTGAATTCCTAAGGCTCAACCTTCAACTTTGGTTAAAGAAAAAGATACTGGAATTCAAACAGAACGTGGTATTTATACGTAACATTACTCCAGCTTGTACTACTATTGCTATCATTGAATACTTAACTAAATTAACAAATTTATAAAGTGGCCAGTTTGTTCACCAGCTATTAAATCTGTCAATTTTTGTATCATCATCATCATGAGATGCCTTTGAGGACAGCAAACGATTTTCATTCAAGAATAAACAATATTAACAGCTTCTGAAGCTGTAAACATTGAAGAAATGCTGAATTTAATGTCTTCTGTAGATACTAAGTTGTTTGAAGTCATTGAAAAAAGAAAAAAAAATGGGAATTATATCAGCAAATAATATTAGTTTGCGCTTGTGTTATTTGACCAAGCTGATAATAGTTTGCTCCATATCTAATTCTTTTGAATAAATCATTGTTTGGTCATTTGTCGTTCTTTTTATTCTCTTCCTATTACTTCAAATTGATTCATTTGACATGTTTGCGTATAAATTGAAACATTTTAAATAAATCATAAACAGTATATTCCATCCTAAATGAAATTCTAGATTTTAGTAAGATCATAGATTGTGATATTCCATATGAATGTCGAACCATCACTTGATAACTCTAGGATCTTTAGTTTCATAATTATTATCATTATATAGAATGTTGGAATGCAGTCTATATCTAAGAATGATGGTGTGTAAGTGAATAGTAAAAATGGTGGGGTTAAGATTAATGCCAGTAACTTTTTCAGACTAATAACTTAGTTTAATTTATTACAATTGCTTTCAATTATAGCATGGGAGCAAGAAGAATCAATTATTCAGCATGCATTGGATATAAACAAGAAAAATACAATATGTAGTTTTTGTTAGTACAATACAGTTGCAAACTTACAAAAATATGCTGTAATTTTTTTTTTTTTTAACTGTGCAGGTAAATTCATATTTAAATCAAATGATTTTTATGATATTTAATAACTTTTTGTTTTGTTTTCAGTTCTGAGGGCATTATTTTCTATATGAAGAACATAATTTTTGATTCTGTATCTTTGAATATGTAATTCTATTTAGAATTCTTTGTATAAATCTGTATTAAATTTTCATTTGTCTATCTTCCCAATTATATTATTTATTTCATTCTTATAGTTTAGTTTTATATTAGAGGCAATGTAATATCATATTCCATCAAACAATCTTCTTTGTTAATTTTGTATATTTTGATGTTTATATTTTTTTAATGAGTTTTATAATTCTGTGTATCATTTAATATTTTGCATAGATCCCATTACTTTTTTATTTTTTTCAAAATACTTTTCCACCTTAGACCACAAAAGAAAAAATAAATGCAATTCCACAAGGTTGTCTCCCACCACCTTCAGTTAGTGGCAAATAATTGCACTTAAAGTAGTTGGGTCAGGGTCAGTATTTGAGGCATCCAGAAAAAGGAATTGCTGAGAGAATGGGATAATTTCTGAACTTACTTACACGTCCATGTGCAGGGCCCATGTTAATTGCAACTTTTTCTTAAATCTGCCACTGTGTGTGTGTGTGTGTGTGGAAGGGGGAGTAAATCTTTTTTTTTCTTTATTATGATGAAACAATTTTTTTCTTAGTATTCTAAAGACTAATGTCATAAGCATATACAAGAAAGTATTGCCTATATTTTGAAGTGGAAGGAAATTTTAGGTTTTCATTCCTACTTGTAAGTTGCTTCTGTTGTTCAAGAGGCACTTAACAATTTTTTATGTGATAATTAGATTTGTAGAACAAGCAGCAAGGTGGTGAAGGTATCATGTGAATGTGATGGTCATTAAATTGATGAAACTGTTTCATCCAACAATAAAGTTGATATAAAGAGGATTTTAATGATGGTTTTTTTTTCCTGTTAATGTGTCATAGATTGAGTAATGATTATAGCCATTTTTTTTTTTATATTTTATATAAATTCAATATCCAAGAAAATATTTACTTTAGTTCATTGCAAAGTTCTTGGCTGAAATTTATAATAATAATTTAAATTTGAATTATACTATTTTGTGCAGTATTTTTATTCTATATTTTTTATTTGTTTCTTTTTTTCAAAAATGATTTTGCAATGGCTAAATATGAATGAAAGATAGAAATTTTTAATTTTTATATTTAAAAAATTTTTTTTTTAATTACTTAAGATTTTGAAAATTGTACAAGGAGTTGATAAAAAGTTCTTGGTTTGACCTACTTACCAAAACCTGACCAAACAACAGAATTTTGCTTTTGGTGGGGAATTCCTCCTTCTTTGGGCTGAGAATTTTTCAACACCTCCTTTTTATAATATATTTATTCCCTAAACAATTTAAAGTCATGGCAAATATGAATAAGTATTCTTACTTTTTGCATCAGTTTTAGTGTTGTTTTTGGCATTTATTTTTCATAAAAGAATTGTAAATGGTTTTCTTGTGAGGACAGCAAATATCTTATGCTTAATTGTTTAATGTTAGACATTAATCATTGATAAGCTTTAAACAAACTGTTTTTATATATATATATATATATATATATATATATATATAAAAAATGATTTTTCAAAACCTTATAAAGTTGTAAATGCTGAGATACTGCTTAATTGTATTTGTTTACAAAAAGAAAAATTGTAATAATTTATTCCAGAATTTCTTATATTATTGCATTATTTTTTTCTCTTTTTTAAAAAAAGAATGCATTTTTTTTTTTCTATTTTTACAGATTTAGTACAATGCACAAATGAACCCAATGTCTCAATACCACATTTGGCTGATTTATTGATTGAGCGTACACAACATGGTAACTGGGTTGTGGTTTTTAAAGCACTGATTACTATACAGAACTTGATGAATTTTGGAAATGAGGTAAATGATCTTTTTTGTTTCTCATCCTTACTTAAATTTGAACATAAAATCTAATGTTTTATTTTTTAACATGTTCAATTAATATGGTAGATAAGTATTTAATAAGCTTGTTTAAAGACCAATAAGAGCTGTTTAAGATAATATATAGGGAAAGATTAAGATTTAGATAGCACTGTAAGATAGAATAGATTTATTGATAACTTCTTTGACAGTTTAATATATTATGCATGTTTTCATACTTAAACATCCAGTGTTTGAAAATGAAAGACTTAAAAATATATTCATTAATAATTGCTTAGATCTGGAGTTGGCAAATTTTTTTATGCAGGGTCACATCATTGTTGGCCCTGTGGGCTGCATCGCAATAACAATACTAGGTTTACAATGTCAATATAAATAACAATCAGATATGTGCATGTGATTTGTACATTTACTTGCTTATTAGACTTTATGAACAGACTGCACAAATACACTTGCTTCTATTTGAGATTTGTACTTGGATTGAGGAATTGGAGAGCTGAGTTTGAATTCCATTTGAATCCATTACATTCACTTATATGCTAATACCCTTGGGAAAGGTATGAATCCTCCTCTTCTCCCTCCAGCTATGGGTAAATAGCAGGACAGACTGGGTTCTATAGCCTTGGATGGCAACCTACTGTGGGGAAAAAATCTGCCTCGTCAGTCATATATAGAAAGATATATGATCGCCTAAGTATATATCATGCATGGCACATAACTGAACATCTGAGAAAAAATATTTGACCATAATCAGAAATTATCACTTAATCTTGTGAGATTTTTATAGTAAAGCACAGAAATGATATCCCATTTACACACAGATGCCTAGATTCATATGTCAGTTTACACACACGCACACACACTCCTAGATCTGTATGTAAGTTTACACTGATCCAGTGTTTGGACATTGGCAAAGTGGGACATAGTGATCCAGATGCTTGTGTTAATGCATAACATGATGTCAGATTTATAGGAAATGGTGTTACATATACACAGAGATCCTTACATCTATTTACACTGTTGCAGTGTGTGGGAGATTGCAATCCAACATAAAATTTGTTGTGCTCTTGCAGAACACATGCAGGCTGTAGCTTTCCCACCCCTGGCTTAGATAATGTAATTAATTGTACCATAGGTAAGAGCAGCAATGAGATCATGTATATTGTATTAGCTATATTGTGTAGCATGAAAATAAATGCTTGAGCCTGTTAACAAAATTAAATAAGTGGTTGGGAATGCAAATTATAGACAAACAATTTATATAATCAAAGAATGATCTATCATGGTATTTTTTCTTTCCTTCAAGATAAATAAAATATTATGCTAGGCTTGATAAATTTACTTTTAAATACCATACTTGGTGAACAATTAAAAAAAATTAAGTCTCGGATTTTCATGTTTTCAAAACCAAAACTACTTGTGTAGCTACTGCTATTTAAACTTAAAACTTAGAATAGCTTTTCACAAACCACTTATTAATCCTATTATCACTATTAATTTTTAGTATCAATATATTTACATTTTTATACTTCATTAAGCATTGATAATCTCCACTTTGATTAAAGTTTCACTAAATAAAGCTGTCAAATCAGTTAAACATTTATAAATCTTGCCGTATAAAACTATTGGTTTTCATTGGTACTTTTAAAATTTATTCTGAGCATTTTTTGTTCTTTATTTTTGGTAGCATACATAGTTGCTTTTTTTTTTTTTTTTTTTTTTTTTTTAAAATAAACTCTGTTTAACTTATTTGTTGGTAGGTCTATTTTTTAACATAACTATTATGCTGGATTTTTCTTGTAAAAAGAAAAAAATTAATATCTCCATTGTAATTTTAAAATGTGTTTTATTTTCCTACAGGTCAGTTGTATGTACAGCAGAATATCTAGTGAAGAATGTAATATATGCATGCATGTGTGATAAAATCTATTAATAATTTAAACAAGTATGAAATATCTTCAAACCTGAATCTGCACAAAAGGCACAAAGTTTTACAAACATTCAATTGTTGTCAGATCATGAAAGTGAATATAATATAATATTGTTGATTCTTCTTTGGATTTTATCAATGAACTCTGGACCATATATGGCAACAATATTCTAAACATAGATGAATGGTAGACTTTAGAGATATGCAAGATAGATTCTGGAGAGAAAAAATTATCTAGCACAACACAGTGAACCAACTTTCTTAGCATCTGACCTAACAGTTGATTCAATATAGTCTTTCCACTCAATGTCAGCTGAGAACATTAGCTCGGGAAGGCACAACATGTTACTCTCCTGGAGATTAGCATCATCTATGCTGCTAGAAGGCAAAAAAGGGGGTCTCTCAGATGATTATTTAGTAAGCTTAGTTTAGTTTGGTATAGTGTTAAGTAAGAAAGCTCTACCTGCTTTAAAAATCAAGCTTCAAAGTCCTCTTGTCTCAAGCATTGATATTGTGTGAATTAGGACATATTCAACAACCCTAGTCACCAAGCAGTGATTTCACTCTTAAATGTTCTAAAAATTGAGATTTCACTGAAAGATGATTCATTTATAAAAATATAAGTATGGCACAATTATTTATGGCATTCAGTGGTTATAGAAATTAAGTGAATGAACTTGGTGACTATACAAAAATAGAAAAAGGAGTAAGACAAGGATGTGTTTTCTCACTGGATTTATTTAACCTAAAATGATAACAGATGGAAAAACCTACCAGGATTTATTTTCTGTAGACGTAATCTTAACAACAGAAGATACACAGATGATGCTGTGTTGATGGCAGACTTGGAAAGGAAACTGAAAGAACTCTGAGACAAGGTAATAAAAAGAAAGCAAGAAAAGACTAACCATTAACTGTAAGAAGATATAATGTAGGGTTGTTAGTAAAAAGGGACAGCCCCAAAATGTGAGCTATATACTGAGTATGTCAAAACCAAGCAGGTACAGCAATTCAACTATCTGGGTAGTGTAATAACAAACAAATGTGACAAGGAAATCTGAAGCCATATAATAGTGAAAGATGTCTTCCAGAAACTAAGCAAAGTACTAAGACAGGAAAATACTGCTTAAACACTATGTAAAATTTCCTATATGTTAGGGAGTGTGGAGACAGTTTCTGCATATACAAAGGCAACAAAGCAGAGACCTGAAGTGACAGGTGTAGTTGTACCTATATATGCTAAGAATAGCAGGGACAGATTATGTGAGTAATAAGGAAGTTTTAAGGAAAATAGGGGCAAGGAAATTTACAATCAGAAAGAAACAGCTGTGATTTCACTCTTTTATTTTAATATATTCTAACAATGAAAAACTTATTAAAAATAATTTTCACAATTTTTTTCTTTTTAAGAATATAGCTTTTTATTATTTGAAGATTGATAATTCAAATAAGTTGAGACATTAGTCCAATAATTTGTAATTATTTTAGAACTATCTAGAATGTATCCAGTTACTTGGCTCTTACTATAGACATAGTGATATTTTAAAGATTTTTTTTCTTCTATTTAATTTCTTGTCCTTGGAAAAATCCTTCTTTTAGTTATATGGTAGGTGTTTATGATAAAACTGACAATAACATTAATTAGATTGGTCTCTGATATTTATTGCTATTGGCTACAGACAGCCAAACTTCAAAGGAGTATTGACAGCATCTGGCTGACCATAACATCTGCAATAATGCTACCAATTCTAAGGCTAAATTCAAAGCTGTCTATAGAAACATTTCCTATTCACAAGGCTTGGTCTCTTTTAGTGGTCCCATTTTTAGAGTTATTCTAAGAAACCAACATGACAAAATTATCTTAAATATTTAAAAAAAAAAATAGTCTAAATACAATCATTTTATGTATTTATTTTTTTCCAGTTTAAATAGCTGGAAAAAATTAATCCCTCTTCAAAAAGAAAAAATCTTGTAAGCAACTTACAATTTATAGAACTTGTTATAGTTTAGATTGAGTTGTTTGTTCATTTAAGAAAATAAAGTTTGAGGTCAGTATATACTCTTTGCAATGTGTTAGATAGCAATTAATTTTTGGACTTCAGTTAGTTTTTATTCATGCCAATTTTCTCAACTCATTTCCTGTGTTAAGAAAAATGTTTAAAAAAATCCCAAATCTGTAGAAACTGAATTTTGGTTGTGTTAGTCAGCTAAGTATGAGATTGAAAAGAAAAAAAATATTGATACTTAAACCACTTTGTATTAATACTTTCACTGCTGCATTGTTCACCGGCTGTGCTGGCCCATTTTAGGAAAAATAGGAAATTGCCATTTATTGGAAATAAATGACTATAAAAACACTGGTGATTTCTCAAGGGTGCTGCCATTTCAGCTTCAATTGGATACTCTACAGTTCTGACTAAGCTAAATGACACCCTCTACACATGATCTAATAAAAAATACATTACAAAAACAGGTTGTATAGTATGCTACTATATGTCTAAGCTGGTTTGGAAATAGCACGAAGCAATAAGTTAGTTTTTAACATAAGACTAGGGACCAACATTTCATTGTGTTTGAAAATGTATGTCGGAAAAGAATATATACTTTTTTTTTTTTTTTTTATACATCAAGAAAAATTTTAGGAGTAAGAAGTATGTGACAAAATGTTTTTGTACATGTTTTGTCCTTTAGGACTTCATTGGACAAAATCCTTTACAAAAAAAACTTTTCCACACTACTTTGTGTGTGTGTGTGTGTGTATATATATATATATATATATATATATATATATATATATATATATATATATGTTATTTAAGTCATGGGAATTACGTGTGAAAAATAATATCACCCAAATGTCTGCCACAGCTTCGGCGGCACACCTTCTCTCGATGGTCAGAATTTTTGATGATGTCTCTGTATAGTTGCTCGTCGATCTCACCAATATGCCTTATTATCTCATCCTTCAGCTGTTGAATTGTTTTTGGCTTGTTAGCATAGACCTTTCTTTTGAGATATATATACAAAATTGACAGCAGGAAATGTAAGTAAAGACTATATCCACAGCAGTAGAAGTTTTAAGAATCTTTCAAGGCCAGAAACTTTGATTTCAGTGTTATAATCTGGAGAAGAGCTTGAGACCACCAATGCTACTGTTGTCGTATAAGAGTGCATGCATGAATAATCTCTTACATATGTAATGCATGCAGTATCATTATGCAATATACTTTTCTAGATATTGCTGGTCATTAACTATTGTCAGTTTCAAAAAGTATTCTTCAAATTTTTTTTTTTTTTTTTATAGAAAATACAGTTAACCCCAGAAATAAACAATTCCTAAATTTTTTCTTAATAATTATTTAGCATTTAAAAGCTCAAGAGTAGCAATACTGGCCATGAGAAATCAGAAAATGCTTGTAAGTGCAAAAGTGAAAGTTTTCTGCTTAAGGAAAGAACAAAAAAATATGCCAAAGTTGCTAAGATCTACAATAAGAACATTATAGTATGTTGTAATTAAGATGTGTGTTTAGTGTAACCGTTATTGGTGTAGAAAGTGAAATCATGAAGCCGTGTTCAAATTTTGGCCTAGTTTGTTGCATTGACTTCATACTAATGCTTGTGGGAAAAGCAGGAGTCCTTCTCTTCCCTTAGCTATGAGTGTAATAGTAAGGTAGACTGGGTTCTCTAGCCTTGGATCACAGTCTAGCAGAAGGGAAACTGAATTTGAAAGCACTCCACTGTTTTTCCTAAGAAATGGTAATCCACAGATAATAAAGGAATCTGTGGAGAACCATGATCACCTACACCATGAAGGAAATGGCATAAAAAGTTATAATTGTTCTTTTATTATTAGTTATTTTTGTCAATCTTTTGGTATTCCTAATTTATAAATTACTCTACATCTATGATAAAGTTTAAGTGGCTATGGTTAAATGTAATTGGCAGAACTGCCCAACAAACAGAATTGACAAAGTTTGCAATAAGTAATAACAAGAAAAAGAAAAGAAAAACAAGGCAAAAAAATAATATAATGCAAACAAACTATATATGCAAAGCAAATTAACAGTAATAAGGCAAAGCAACAATAATTCTGACTTTGACAGACAGACCATCTTATTGGCTATGAAGAAATCCCAGCATGCATCTGTGGGGTTTTGCCTATAAATTGAGGAGTAATTATTTTGGAATCCTTTCTAAAGACAATTGAAACTAAGAATAAATATAAGAAAAATCAGTATATATAATGTTTGGTACTATCTCTGGTTTTGAGCATCTGCCTGTCTTGGAACATATCCCCCACAGATAAGAGATGATTATGATACTTATGTCCTGATTTGTCCAATTGGTATTTGAATATTCTCATTTTTGTTTGAAAGAAAATTAATTACATGTTGCACTTGAAAATAGCTTTCAGCAATTTAATTGTAAAGTATAATAAACAATGCTTAATAACAATACAGTAATACAACCATATTCTAGTATGTTTATAGCTTTGTTACTTATAAGATTTTTCAGAATTAATTTTTATAAGTACTTTGATAACAAAAGCCTTTTTGTTCTCAATCTTTTATATAAATAGTATTTAAATTGTTATTGTGTTGTAAGCTATCAAGTCTTTTGGCTATGGAGTTCTTAATGAAAAGAGCTTTATTTTCAGTTTGTTTTTTACAAAATAGGATAAAATGGCTTGGTTATGAATTAAAAAAAAAAAAAAAAACTGAAGTGAATTCTTCCATATTTCTTTGTTTATATAATTATCATCAAAAGCTTCCTACGTAAAAGAAAAGCTTCATGTATTTGTGCAGATCATCCATATAATTTTAAAAATAATTCTTTATACTAATGTTAACCCAATACAAGGGTCAAGAACCACTTAAGGTAGAAATTTATTGATTGAGGTGTGACATGAATGTAAAAGTAGGAAATGAAGATTATGCAGATATGTAGAATAGGTAAGATGTGACCTTGACTTGAAGAGGTTAGGATTGTAGCATTAGGAAAGAATCCATGCTAGAGGGTTCCATAAAGCATCAATTCTTAGGAAAAAGCTGTCAGTGGCACTTCTTCCTGACAATTGGAATGCAGAGGGAATGAAGGTGGTTTGACTCTGAATGTAACATGGCTGATCTCAGATGTAAAAGTCTGAACTGGTGGAGCTTGTCCGAACATCAGCTATGGAAATAGTGATAAGCTTGTGATGTGGGAAAGTGACTGCAGAGTGGGGAAATATACCATGTCATCTACCCCTGCAAGTCCACATTCTGTGTGTAATCACATTTAAAACATAATAGAAAATACAATATAATAAACTCATTCACATATAAAAAAAGATTAAAAACAATGGAATAATAAAAAAAAGCCAGTACTCATTGACATTAACTATGAACACGGCCACAATGTGCTGACAGTGTTTGAAAAATAAAACAATATCACTTCAGATATATAGATACCCCTACCCCCCAAAAAATCCTCACACATTCAGTTAAGAATAAAAAAAATAAAAATCGTACTTGATAATGGCTAAAAAAATAATTGAAAGCATTCAGCTATGCAAAACTTTTGGGCAGTTTTTACCCACTGTGCCCAGAAATGAAAACACTTGTATGAACACAAAAAAAATAAAAAGCTTAATCACAGTTCTTTTTCAGCTGTCTTTAATGAAACTTGTATAAAAGGATTGCTGCCCAAATATACACACATGTGCGTACACACGTTTTTCATAAGTACATTTAACTTTTGATACCACTGAAGTATTGTGTGATCAATCTAAGTGCTTCAATAAATATTATTAATTTTTGACTAGTATTTATTTACTCTTATTCCTGTTTTTGATTGTAACCAAAACTGGAATCAATACAGAAAACCTTTGATTCTGACTCCTACTACAACATGAATCATCAGGTTACTTTTTAGAATCTTAGAGAAAATCGATAACTTTTACAACTCTCTTGACAATGCCAAGGCCTTATGTAAATCACAAAATTCCCTATCATCATGAGACCTAAATGCCAAGGTAGGAAAAGGACGAGAAGATGAAATAGTTGGCAACTTCAGACTAGGATCCCAAAATGAATGTGGCAAAAAATGGTTACAGTGGTGTACAGCAAAGGATCAAATAATAACCAACACCTGGCTCCAGAAGCACCCAAGGCACTTGGAGAAATCTGAGAGGAGATGCAAAAAACCACATAATTATCAACAAAATGTTGAGAAACACAGTTCTTCACTGTATAACCTCCCCAAGTCCTGACTGTGGGAGTGACCCTTATCCAGTTTTGTGCTACATGAGAGTAAGACTATAGAAATTAAAGAAGACCAAACAATGCCTAAACTGCAAGATGACACTCCTGAAGGACCCAAGTTGCAAGAGATACAAAAAACATTTATAAAGACTACAAAATCAAAATGGAACATGACGAGACAAACACTAGTGATATTGGCAAATGAGAATCTCCCAAAGAAAGCTAGACAAGAATGGAATGAATAGATAACAAAAAAAACCCTAGAGATGAATAAGTGGTAATAAACAATGCCCCAAAATGGAAAAAAAGAGTACTGAACACTACACACAGAAATTAAAAACAAATGTAGGTAGGCTAAAGAGGAATGGATCAATAAAACGTGTGCAGAAATAGAGAATGAGCAGCACAAATACAGAAGTATGCACAGCAGAATAAAAGAATTAACAGAACAAAAGGTGAGTCAACCAACAGGCCCTATAAAAATTTAAGGAAGGATCATTGACAGTAGAAAAAGAAAAATACTCCACAGGTGGAGCAAATACATCAACTTTTTGACAATGTGAGAGAGAAAGCTACACTGGAAAATAGAGAAGGGCCAGAAATACTAAAGAGATGAAGTAAGATCAGCAGTGGAGAAGAGGAACAGAAACCAAGAAACAGAGCCTAATGGGATCATAACAGAAAAGCCTTAGAAAATCACAGAAGTAATAAATGAAATACAGCAGTGGCAATATCCCGGAGGACCTCACTAAATCCATCTTCATAATATAACCTAAAAGATCAGATGCAAATGAATGTGAGCTCTATAGGACAGTTTAATGAGACACATAACTAAACTAATGATGCGAATCCCAATGAATAGAACACAAATCAGAATTAGACTGGAAACAGGACAAGAACAGTGTAACACCTGGAAGAGCAATACAAATGCAGAAGGGTGTATACTTGTTTTATAGATTACACAAAAGCATTTCACAAGATACAGCACAAGGATCTATTAGGAAAACTATATCTATTTGGAAAAGATGTTAGAATGATTATTCTCACATCTTTTCTAAAGAGATATAGAATTTATACTGGGAGCAAACTGTCTGCATACAGATAGAAAATGAATTTAGTAGCTCTATAAAAATAGAAAGTGGTGTGAGACAGATGTGTTCTCCCCAGATTTATTCAGCTTGTGTTGATGACTGATTCTGAAAGTGGTGGTAGAAGAAAGTGAGAATAAATGTATGGTCATCAAGAAAATGAAAAGCCCAAGCTTGGAGTTACAAATTGTGGATATAAACCTCAAGCAGGTACAGAAGATTCAACATCTGAGAAGCATTTTAACAGCAGATGGAAAATGTGATAATGAGATTCAAACATGCATTGGATTAGTGAAAGAAGCATTCCAAAAGCTAAGCAAGGTACTGAGAAATGGAAAGATTTAGTAAGGAACAAAGAAAAGTGCTGGATTGCTATGTGGTATCCATCCTCTTATATGGCAGTGAATGTTGCTGGTGAGTAATTTCCATTTGTCTGTTTATTTCTCGCTCCGTTGATGAAGGATACAGGCGTGTCTGAAAATTTCAGACTTAAAACCTTTCTTTCCATGATTCATTTCTGTCATATGGTTAATAATTAATATTTAATAAATGTTTATTGTACTGATTATATTGGTACCCTTTCGTTTGTCCTTGTTTTATTAACCTATTTTACACACACTCTCTCTGTATATTTCCACATAAAAGGTAACCTTTAGATGAGACAAGATCAAAAAATATAGCAAATTTTCATGAATTTATCCTATACTTGTACTATAAGATGACTGCTTATTGATTATATAAAGATTATGTTATTGGAAATGTTGTCACTTTGTATTCTTAGAAATTCAAAATAAACACAGCAACAAAACCAATTCTATATCATGTTTTTCCTACACACGTCCCCTTGAAGGGAAGCCATTATTTTGTTTGTTTCATCACATGGTCTCTTGTGAGTACTGGTTATTCTTTTTCTTTTCCTACATCTAAACAGTTACAAACAGCCTGGTGTACAAATGGCCATTTACTTATAATTCAACAATTGCAAAATGCTGCTAATAACAGTATAATAATGTACGAGAATAGTACATTTCATTGCTGTGAATGCAATCATAACTCTGTTTACATTTTCTCAGCTGAGCTTGCATGGATTCAAGTTGATTTCATTGATATGGAATTATTCTTTGAATTGGCAATTTATTATGAAGTTATGCCTGTAATATATAAGGTAGAAAGGGTTTTATTACTTTTATTATCAGTTTATTTGATAATGTGAATCTTTTCATATGTTGTTGGTTATTGTACTGAGGTTAGCCTACTGATAAACATCAGTCAGAATTTAAGGTTCCTTTTTAGAGTTGTAGTAGGAAATGACCAATTTTTAAGGGTGATGTTTGGGATTTAAAGGTCATCTTATCTCTCTCTCTCTCTCTCTCTATATATATATATATATATATATATATATATATATATATATATATATATATATATATAAAATTTAAAACTATCCAGTAACCTTAAATTTTAAAAAGACAAAACTTAGAAAACAAAATGATTGAAGTTGTATCTTAAAATCTTCTACAAAGTAATAGAATATAAAAAAGAAAATAAGGAATATTTTTTTTTTTCTCTCAACCAATTTTCTTCCTCTTTGGGATTAGTTTTGTTTTGATATAAAAATCAAGTCAATGTAACATTACATTAAATGAAATAATAAAAAAAATGATATTGTAGAACACTGAAAATTTTTTAAAAGAAACTTAGCACTTAGCTGTAAAGTACGAGTTAAAAAGAAAATCCCAAATTTGCTAACATTTTGCCAGTTTCTCTCTTACAGAAACCTTTAAATCTGATTTAATACTGAAAAAAAAAAAACATTTATCACTAATTTGAATGGGTGTCATTGCTGGTACAATTCAAGCTATATCACTGATAACCTTCAGATAAACAAATACTGCTTCTATGATCAGTTTTGATGAGTAGGCATACTTCATTTCTTCCTTTTTTTAAAAAAAAAAAAAAAAAAAACTTAAAAAAAATAGCATTGCTTTATTTTTTAATGTTCTATTTTGTCCAAGTACATTTCAAAGTCTTTCTCCATTTTAACTTTATGAAGATAATTGGTGCTCGGATGTTTCAAGATTATTGAGCAGATGAGCCTCTTTTTTTTCTATTTTTTTTCTTCTTTATTGAAGATACAATGTTATTGGCAATTAAACTTTACCACTTCTGTATGTAACTTCATTTGCTGTACAAAAAGTTTATCCTGCCACTGAAGGTGTCTCTGATCCCTGAAGAATAGTGTGTTTGAATTTCATAGTTGCATCATCATATGCTGCTATGGCAACAGAAAACAACTTTGAGTCAAATTAACAATAAGTATGCTGCAATTGAGAGACTGAAAAATAATGCAGTGAGAAGTAATATTAATAATGCAGGGTGCTAAATGTTAATCTCAAATTTTTGTTCAAGTTGTACGTCAAGCTCTTCCATGCTATCAAGAATTTATCCTCTGATTACAAAATTCTTGGTGACTGTAAAAAGGGGTGAGAAAAATTTTCTTTTTTTCAGTTAGTGAAACATTTATATGCTGTTAAGATCTTTGAGAAAAAAAAGTTTAAGCAAACACTTTATCAAATATGTTTCCCTGTTGCTTGATCCAAAGGTAGCTCCTATCTCATCCATGTCTCTGAGAAAGAATCACTTTTAGGGACCTTGGCTGCAACAATTACTTGCCTGAACTTGTTAGAGCATGTAGCTTATTGCTAGTTGCAAATTATAAACAGAACAATGCATGTGTTTAATTGTAATTAGCTTTGATGTTTTTTTTTTTTTTTTTTTTTTTCCAGCAATGCCATCTAAAATTTCAATGTTCACTTCTGTATATGGATTACTTGCAGAGCCATCACCTTTTAATATTGTCTTGTTTGTTTCAACTTTATTCATTTTGTCAATGGTGTAACACTTGGAGCATTATCTGTTACACAATATATAACCTGGTCCTTTTTAATCTCAGAACTTCTATAACATATTCTACTAACTTCTGAAGATATTTGTTACTGTGATATGTTTGGGTATACTTTACTCACAATGACTGATTTATCATTTTGTTTTCATCAGCAAATTTAACATTAATATTAAAATATTTGACTTTGTGATGTGTGCATACATTCTTTTTAATAAAGACAAAATTCCCTTCAAACTTTTCCAAAGATTTTAGATTTGGCCTCTTCAATTATAAGACTGATAATTTCCAGAGATGTTGTCTAGCAATTTCTCTAGTTGAGTCTAAAACTGGCTGGTTGAGATAAAAAGGATATGTTACACTATTTTTTATTTGCCAGTTTATTAATTTGTTTTTTTTTGTTTTTTTTTTATATATATATCTTTCCTGTCATCATTGTTATGGTAACTTTGTTAGATGTGAAGAACTTAAGTAATTGTATTTGACCAGTAATAGATTTCTGGCCTTTCATCTCAAAGTAGACATTTTTTTTTTTAATGACTTATCAACCCTTTGTCGGTTATTTAAAGTTGAAACATTAATCCATTTTCTTTTTCTTCTGTAACTGACTATTTCTCACTTTTGAGAATAACAATGTCCCCCCCCCTTCATACAAGTCTTACTATTTGACCCATAGGTGTGGGGAAAGACGGATTCATACCTTTCCCATGTGTATCTGCGCATAAGTGAATGTAACATATCTGACTGGAATTAGAACTTGGCTCTCTGATTTTTCATTTATAGTTGTTATTCATTACACCATCCACACATCCACTCTTAAAGTAGATGGAAGGTGTTTGTTACTATCTTTCTCATTCATAACTTCTCTTGCATCAAGTGTCTTTTTTAAATTTTATTCATGTGTTGTTGCATTTTTATCAAAAGCACTGAAACTACTAATTTTACATTACATGCTTTTTCACATTTGCTATAATACACTGGCACATATATCCCATCTGTTTTTTTAAAGTGTTAAAAAAAAAAAACAGCTGACGTTTTTGCTTTTGTGAAGTTTTTTGCTTTCACTTTGTGAAGAACTTTAAAAAAATATCCTAAAAATATAAATTAATGTGTGAAATAGGAAGTTTTAACATAACATTTAAATTTATTAGTCAGAGTTAGTATATTTTTGCCAACTCCAGCAACCCTCAAAATTACTTCTGTCTTCGACTCCAGAACCTTGATTGTAACTCTGTGTTGTCATATAATGTATAACTATCAAGGAGTTATGATAGGAAGAAACAGAAATAAGATGAAAGAAATACTAGTTAAAAATTGATATTAGTAAATACTTCATTTGATAAATTTGAATAATTTTACAATTAATACTTTTATAAATATTTTTAACTAGTTTACCTTAAGAAATGATGATATATATAAAACTGATATTTTAATTTCTTTATTTCATTTCCTGCTTTTTCTAAACCTCTCTGAACAGTCTGGCATTGTCATAACAAACATACTTCTATCAAACATTGCTGCTAAACAGTAAATAAAGAATACATTGTATCTAGGATAGAAATGTTTATTCACACTAGTTTTGCTAAAGATAATTTATGTCTATATTAATAAGTTTTTCTTGTTAGTAGATAAGTGTTACTAATTTTCTGTTAAAGGTGTAAAGTAACACATCCACTGTTTGTGTTAAGGTTCTGGAATTTTTTACTCACTTCACTGAACATTGCAGGTAAAAATTCTAAGGACAAACATAGTCTTCTGTAAGCGTAATTGGCAGAAATGACCAACAAACAGAATTGACATTGTTTCCAATAAACAATAAGGAAAGAACAGGGCAAAAATAATACGAAGCAAACTAATATGAAAATACATACATATATGTGTGTGTGTGTGTGTAGACAAAAGTAGGGAAAGCAACAGTAATGAGGCAAAAATTTCACAAACTAAGAATGTTATTTACACATGAAAGGGATACAGACAAGTGATTGCAGCATTCTGAATTCACAACGAGAAAGAACACAAATTATGGCGGATGAGACTGAGAAGTGGCCTATCTTATTATCTAGGAAGAAATCCCAGCATGCATCTGCATAGTTTGTCTAGAAATTTGGAAGGGGGGATGTTTTTACAGTCATTCCAACTAGGTTGGAACCAGCATCTTCAATTTCACAAATAAAAGAAATGTACTGTGCAAATTTTTTAAATGGCTAATTATTATACACTAATTTGTTCAAACAAGTGTCCTTATCTTGGCAATTATTCTCAAATTTCAGCCATTGTATCTCCCAGCTGTATTCTGGTGCCTATCATAGTTGGCTATGTTCTGAAAATTCTTAACCACACCCTTTATTTAATCCATTCTGCTGTTCATGGATATCTCATATTGGTTAATTCTAGTTTGTTAATCATTGCATTTTTTATGGAATCAGAATACATAACTTTTTCATAAAACCTAACCAAGGACTGAACTACTGATGAACTGGTAACTATCCACTTAATGCGTTTACCTACTAGACCATGTGTCTTATAAGACAATTCAGTACTGGAAAGTTGGAACCTTAAACCTAATGTTGTTTACCTCTTCATGTTGTGTTTATTTCTCTGCTAGGTCTACTGAGAAAATTATTAGTCTAGCATGTGGGCTGATTTTTTTTAATCTCCTTATTTTCCAATGCTTTTCTATTAGTCTGACTTCATTTAACAAAGGTTAGTGACTTCTCCCTTTCCTTTTTACTTCCACACATGATCAGCCATACTTGATTTCATCATCTCTCTGAGATTGTTTTTCTGATGTTCCCCTAGCCTTTCCTTTTAGAATATGACTTTTCTTATTTTCCTATTCCCTGCTAGAATTGAATGGAATTATATGCAAGTTTTGCTCATGTTCTCTCTTGATGGAGGCTTGGTTTGGGAAAGCTCGAACTGTTTTTGAATATGTTGTATAGACCATAGATCTTATGAATCTTTTCTGACATGCCTCTGGTGTATGGTAGCAGATTGTGGCATTTTCCCACTGCTGTCTTGTATCCATATATCTCTGCTTATGGAAACTGATGCTATACTTGAAGGATAATTGTAGTTATGAAGGTTCTCGAATGCTGGCCATATGTTATTAAGCATTTGTATCATCACATGCATTTCATTTGATATAGTAGGCAGTTGATGATCTCTTTCTTTGTGCTGTATAGATGCGGGGGTGGGGTCAGGTATTATCTGGCAATTGTTAGCATATGATATATGAATGTTTTTGAACATATATTCTGCATAACTATGACAGTCACCTGAAGAAGGTTGGAGAGTATGATATAGATGCTAACAGATTAGTGTATAATAAAAAAAAAATTAATTTGTTACTTTGCTCATTATTGCTTACTTTTGTCTCTAAACAATTTTAAAGTTTTCACTTTCTAAGATATGAAATGATTTTTTTAAAGGCTTTGTTTATTTGATAAGTGTCTCATGATTAATTTGCTGTCATTGTCATTTAAGAGAGATGTTTTTATTTGAAGTAATAAAAATATTTGTTTGTTTTAGGTATTCTTATTGATCCACCATGTCACTTGTGATGACAACTTCTCTTTTAGATTTGACAGAATTATGCATATATTCTCCTTAATGACACACTCTTTGCAGAACTAACTGGCAACAACAACACCCCCCCCCACTTTTTCTTCCAGCGACTGCTTGCGTAGATCGCTGCATCTGACCTAAATCAGTAAAGCAAATATTGATTTTATAGCTTGCCATTGCTTGCTGTTCAAGTATGATAGAAAACAGAATTTCTCTTAACTATGTGAAATTCAATCAGTATTTTTTTCATGCTTTACTGCTCACTGATTTAAGATAAGGATGCTTTTTTTACACAAGTAAATATGCCCCGTAGTTTAATTCTTTTAAATATACTAATAAGAGTATCAAAGCATTTTTTTTAATATTAAATTAAGTATGACAAAAACGAATATTTTTTTTTTTTTTAATTTCTGTGCAGCTTGTTTAAGAGATTCAAATCAAATTATTTTATATGATTGATAGTTTCATGCCTTATTTGGATGTTTGAAATTTGTTTATATAAATAAAGCTTTGTAATAGTCATTTACCAAACTTGGATGTAATTTATCTGATACAGGTAATTACAAAGAAAAAAAGCATCATGAATAAAATATAGTTTAAATGAAGTGCAAAAAAAAAGTGTTTAGTAAAATAATGTCTTGATCTTTTCAGTCCAATATTTGACATGTGCATAGGTTTATCAATGTCCACAGCCTAATGATGAAAAAAGTATTTATTTTACAACATTATTGTCGTCTTTGCCAATGCACTCTATTCACTAATGAATATCAGTCACATAGGTTGGACATTAGACAGGTAACATAAATACAGCTGATAATTGTGTCTGTCTACAGAATTATTGATTCATCTTTTTAGATAGGTTTATAATCTTCCAACAATTTACACTTTTGCTATTTTACTAACATTGTCATTGATAATAAAATCCCTAAAACCTTTATTGATGCATTAAAGTTAAAATATTCTTGAGATTTAATATTTAAAAAAGAAAACTAGTTGTTTCAACAGCATAATAACCATGATAAGTCTTATTTTTGCTTACATTTACTCTTATTAATTTTGAAAGTGTTTCTTTCATTTTATATTTACTTTTTATATTATTATACTCAGATCACATTTAAATTTTTATAAGAAGCAGAGATTGGAAATAAAATGTAAGCTTCTCATTGGGAGAATATTCTTTGTTTTTGATTCATGTAGTGAAATTCTTTTGAGAAGTATTTTAAAAATATTTTATAACTTATATTGGTGTGTATGTGATTTTATTTTTAGCTCACCTCAAATAGAATTAATCAGATTTAGAAATTTTATAACTTTGATTAAATTCTTCTTGAGAGTTCTGTCAAATTCAAATTTTTTGACCTTTTTATGTTGATATATATTTTCATATAAATCAGATTTACAATGATATATTTATATTGTGTTAGAATGGTAAGACATCTTTCTTCTGTCTCTTATGGAGTTCATTTTCCTCACATTTTTAGTGTTATATTTTAGAAGTAAAAATGATTTCTCATAGATAAACTAAGCAAATAACCAAGTTTGGAAAAAAACAAACTATAGGACCTCTTAGACATGGTGGTAGAAGAAAGCAAGAAAAAAGGACTATCAACAACTAAATGATAGAAAGTATGGTCATCAGCAAGAGAAAAAGGTCAAGATGCAAATTACAAATTATATAAATATCAAGTAGGTACAGAAGTTTAAATATTTAAGAAGTCATTTTAACAGAGGATGGGAAATATGATACAGTTCCAAACATCCCATTGGACTAACCAAAGAAGCATTCCGAAAGGTGAGAAATAGAAAAATTTAGTTAGAAACAAAGAAAGGAGTGCTTGATTGTTGTGTGATATCCATCCCTTTATGACAGTGAAAGCTGGACAATCTCTCCCCAATACAACTGCGGTTCTACAGAAGGATACTGAAAATTCCATGGACTGAGCAAGTACACAATGAAGAAGTCTTAAAGAAAATAACAACAAAAAGAACACTTATTCAGACTCAAGAGAAGATAGCTGAAATTCCTTGGGCATGTAATGAGGAAGGAGGGCTTAGAAGACTTACCCTCAACATGTCAAGTGAGAGTTAAGAAAGATAGGGGAAAGCACTGAGCAACCTATCTGACAAGCTTGTGTAAATGGATAGCAGAACTGGGGGTGTGTAGCAAGGGAGGAAAACTGCTAAGAGCCACAATGAATAGGAAGTTGTGGAGAACAATGATTCACCTATGTCCTGAAGGGATGCCAAACAGAAGAAGCAAAAATGTTGGTTTCTATAGGAAGATATAACATATATGATGATATTCTGTTGGCATCAGACTGTTCTACAAAGTTGGTTTAAAGAAAATCTTTTGAACATTAAAATGTGTTACTTTTAAACTTCCCAGCTTGTATTTCATTCATTTAGATTCTAGATTAGTTGAAATGTAAATTTTCCTTTTAAGTTACATTTAATCTGAAGTTTATAAGTGTGCAATTGTGTGAAAACTTGTTTTCATTATGTAAACATTTTGAAATATTTTTAAGCTTGTGACCTAAAAGAAGATGGTTGTAAACTTTAATGAAAAATGAGAAGAAAAGAGAAAATGTTGGTCAGTCGTATCCCTTCAGGGCATGGGCGGTCATGTCTCTGTGCAACTTCCTATCCTGTGTAGCTCTTAGCAAGTTTTGTCTTTTTACTATCCCTCCCCTTGTCTGTTTTGCAATCCATTTACACAAGCTAGTTAGGTAAATTTCTTGCTGTTTCCCTATTGTCTTCAATACATCCTGTGAGTGTAAACATTTCTAAGCCCTCCTTACTCATTATGTGTCTAGAAAAATTCCAACTGTCTCTTCCTTGTGTTATAAAGATTGTGCCCAAATAGTAGAACTTTTAGTTCTCTTAGGATTGCCTTGTAACGGTTGAATAAATCTGGTAGGAAGACACATCCTTGTCTAACGTCCCTTTCTATCTGTAGGGACCCTGATTTTCCATTTCAAATTTTTCTTGATTCTGTTTCCACTTTTGGTAAATTCTATTTTTTTTCTGTTTTTACTTTTGGGAAATTTCATTTTTTCCATTTTTATAGTATTTTATGAGAAAATTGCAATACAATATGCTATCATTATTATTAAAACTGGAAAAAAAAATATAATTCAAAGTTTTATTGCATATAAAGAAATAGCAAATATTTGCAAATCTTTTTTTAATGTTAAAATCCTAG
Source organism: Acanthosepion pharaonis (assembly GCA_903632075.3). NCBI lineage: Eukaryota > Metazoa > Mollusca > Cephalopoda > Sepiida > Sepiidae > Acanthosepion > Acanthosepion pharaonis. Next base: position 652,073 of record CAHIKZ030002349.1, read on the forward strand.
TCCAAAAATAAATTATATGTAAAAATAAAAAATGTAACATGACTAGACATTAAAACAATGAAATGTTACTGTGCATAATTATCTTTGAAGTAGAAATTTTAATCAGAGCTTCCTTCTTTAAGAACACATTCAAATTGTTTTTGTTTTTTAAGTAAATGTATTTGGATTAATTTATAGTTATTGATTCATAATATAAAAATCACATTTAAAGTATCAACAGCAAATAACTTGAATCTCAATAATAAATATCTGAATAAAGTCAAACATTTTGACTAAAATTTTACAAAAATAAGTAATTTAGTAATTAAAGCATAATAACTGAATCTTTTTAACAAAATATCAAAAAACAAATTAGACATATTAATTTAAAATTTAAATAAAACAATTTATCCCAAGTTGAAATACTGATCAAATTTAAAATTGCTAATTTCTTAATTTTTTAAATATATAATCTTCAAATCTCTTCTCTAAATCTTCATTGTAATACAACATTGTGAGTTGTTTGCTGTTCTCAGGGGTAAAACTTTCACATTGTTTATTGAGTAAATTTTTATTGAGAAAATGAATATTCAGCATCTATTCTGGTAACAGGCATCCATATGACCATATTGGTAATCTGTTCCAGAAGAGGAAATCTGCTCTTATTTGTATTCCAAAATGATGGGATATTAAAAGGATTTGGTAAATCATCTTGGTAATTCATATACATTTGGAATTCTTCGAGAAGATCAGTAGAAGGACATTGCAAGTCCTTGATGGCTGCAAAACTGTCCAAATCATGGTCTATACAGGGTAGCTGTCTAAGATCAAACAAGTGAGCTGCCTTGTAAAAGTTATACACAGGGTAGGTATCCATGTATTTATTCAGTTTTGAAAAAGATGTACTGAAAAAATCTTGGAAATTTGAGATAACTCTCTCCCTCTCTGTGTTTTCTAGTTCAGACAGAAGCTGATCAGTTTCTAGGCCAAATGTTGATTTTTGATGTACCAGTATGTGAATACTGTTTTACGTCCTCCATCATGTTATATACAACACATGCAAGTGGAGACTTAGTTTCTTCTAAGTTTGTCAAAGCTGTAATTAAATGAGTGCAGTTTTCATTTATAAAATTCTGATTTAGGTGCAAATTATGATAAGAGGCATGATGTACTTGACCATCATCTACTAATTCTAGAATCCTATATACTATAAGGCCATGGCTGTTTTCTTGCTTATGGGTGATATTTGGCCACATTAAACCAGGAATTCCATCTGGTTGCCACTGGTACAGTCAGTAGTTTCACTTGAACCAAGCCATTTTAAGTATCACTTTTTTTTGACTAGACTTTTAAAAAAAGGCTGATTTGATGAAAGTAGTAAGCTAGGTAACATTATCAAATGCATGTCTGACTTACAGTTTGATGATTACATTCTTGCAAGGTTACAACATCAGTGAGAAATGACTCCTCATGAATGCTTGCAATTACATTCAAAAAGCTTTGATTACGATAGTTGTTTCATCTGTTATGATGCTGGCTGATTGATTAACATGCTTGGCTTTCAGTGCAGCAAAGTAACAATTTTGGTAGCTGAAGTTGCCTAACACTATTGACACTTGGATCAGCACCACCTTCTTTACAATGTTTTAATATGAATGACCTCATTTTGTCAATTTTGTGTAGGGGAATGTCAGACAAAGTGCACATTTTCAAAAAATCAAGGACAAAATTATCTTGTACCTCTTTACTCTTCAACAAAGTTGTGATTGTTTTCTGTTTTAGTTGAGCTGACTTTTTTGAAGACTTTTTTGTTAAATGAGTTTTTGATTTGATGTGATCTTTGATTGTGTCAACCTTAAAAATGTCAACACTATGGAGACAGAATTTGCAAAATAACATTTTCTTCTGCATAAAAGTCATCAGGAAATTACTCTACTCTGGCTTTATCACAAATTTTATATATGGGGGGTCTTTTTTTTTTTCTTTGAGAGAGGAGCAGCAGGCTTAACTTTTGAGGTTGATTCATTATATTGACTTGATTCAGTCATCTTGGGAATTTGTTGCTTATTCATGCAACTGGTTTAGATTACAAAATATAAATAAAATATGAAAAAATAATTAAAATAGTAAATGTTATTAAAGGATTTTTAAAAATTTTTTTGGTTCAATTTAAATTTGTTTTCAGTGGTGAAACACTGAAGATGATGCAGTTATTAATCCGGGAGAATTGCAATTGTAAACTTAAACAAGAATGATGTTTTTGGAAAATTGTTTTTCTTTACTTCTAAGTTGTATGGTAGACATGTGATAGCATTTAAAGGTAATTAATTTGTTAAACTTATTGGTTTGATCTTCATCTCTCCCCCCTCCAATTTTGACATCAAGTAATGTCCGTTTTTCATTTCACTTTAGCAATGGATCTCGGTGGCCACAACTGACTTGTTATCATCATGTTTGCAACATGCATTTTCTAAGAAAAATTTTGAAATATTTAAAAATAGACTAGCAAACATATTCTCAGAAATTCATCAACCCACTTTTCTTTTTTATGTAGACATTTGTTAATTATTTTGGGGGTTTTATAAGGAAAATAATGACAAAGATTTGTAAAAACAAATTTTAAGGAAATAACATTGTTATTGTTATATTTTATTAAAATGTTTAACAAAATCACAGAGACAGTTATTAAGTTTTGAAAAAAAATTTTAAAAATCTAATAATTTATTTATTTATTGAAAATTACATTAAAAACCCAGATTCTGTTTAAGACCATCAATTCTGTGATTCCATCCGCAATTCTGTGATCATGGAAAATTTATTCTCCTATATATGGATATAAAATATAGTAGGGAATATATAATTCTTTAAACATATTAAATTTTATTACTATAATACATATTCTTTAACTATATATACATACATACATACATACACACACACACACACACACACACACACACATTTTCAAGACACCATAAAATGTTGGTTCCTAGTGTTTGTATTAATAGCTAACTTGCATTTACTGCTATTTCAATACTAGCATAGACATACAATATTTTTGTTTGCTGGAGGCGGGTGTCCTCCTAGCTTAGTCTGTAATGCAGACTATCTGACTGAAACCAAAATGCAGTGCCTATGAAAAATGACCATCAGCATCTTTAATAGTCATTTATTTTCAGCAAATGGCAACTTGCTATTATTCTCAAGACCAGCCAGCACAGCCAGGCAACAAGCTATAACAATGCAGTAGTGAAAGTATTAATATATATATTTCACTAAAGCTAACCTTATGGTAACATGCTGGAGTATGTACCTGTATAGCCCAACATTTCACTTGTATAAACAATCTTATTTTTGTGTTTACTCACCCTTCCTTGTTAACAATACTAATGTTATTAAATAAAAAGAAATTCTTTCAGGTTGAAATAAGTATTTTGTGATTAAAGGAAAAGGCATTTTCTGTATAATCTTTTTTGTTATAATAGTTAAAATAGGCTTGTTTATAACTCTGAATTACTAATAAAAACTTAAAATTTTGTATAAATGAAAAGATTATTTATTCTATGTTCAGTTTTCTAAATACATATTAATTTGTATGCTATTTTTCTTTCCAATTGCAATAGTGTATATAGTGAAGGATAGACTAAATTCAGTTTTTGAGAGCAACTGACCAAATTATATACCATCAATTATTAGTTTGATCTTAAAACACAATTGAAAATTTTGTCATTTTGGTTAAGCTCAATGTCTCACTTTTGAATTAAAATATTTTTTATTCAGGTCTCCTAATTTTAAGCATTTTTATTTTCAGCGTTTCACACAGTATCTGGCTTCAAATAATTGTTCATTCAACTTGAATAGTTTCTTAGACAAAAGTGGAGTCCAAGGTGAGTTCTGTGCATTGCACATTTCTTTGATTTCTAGTTTACCTTGTTTCTTTTTATTTCGTTTTTTCTTAACACTATATAAAATTAATCAATTGGAATATTGATTAAATTTTGTTTAATTTGATTTACTATATTTATCATCTTTGATTTTTGTACAATGAAAATGTTTCTCTTTTAATTTTTAGCACCACTTGTAAAAAAAAATTGGCTTCATCTTTTACCTTTTCACAAATAAAAGTTGAACTTTACTGTTGTCAATGGATCATAAATTTTATCTTTATGAATGGTTATTTATTACAAACTTCATTTTGGCACAAGGCCACAATAATGATCTGAAAGACCAGCTTGCTAATTATTACAATATAAGGCAACCTATATACATGCAGGGGCCATGAAAAATTCTTGGTTTGACCCACTTTCCAAAAGCTGACCAGATAGCCAAGTCTCTTTAAATTTATTTTTTTTCTCCTTGGTCAAATCAATATATATTGTTGTAGCATACCTACAGATGTTAATGGGTATATCCACACTCAAGTAAATACAGTATGTTGGTTCACAGTTGGATATTCATTGTAGAATTCACTTGACTCACTTCTAGCAGTTGACTACTTTTTTTATGTGCCGCTGGCAAATCTTATATGTGTTGTTTGTGTCCTAAGTATTATCGTTCATTATCAACCTTTGTGTGATTATTCTATTCAGTAACCTTCCTTAGGTTACAACAATATATATATATATATATATATATATATATATATATATATATATATATATATATAAATTGCTTTTATTTTCTTTTATCTATTCATTTATTTTTTCCATATGAAAATGGACTATTCCATTATCTTACCAGTAGCCTATAAATAAAGCAGTGTTAGGTCAGTTTTAATCTGTGCCTGACAATTGCTATATGCATGAAACTTTGAGTAACATCAAGTGGTGAGTAACAAATATATAAGTATTCTAGTATAAAATTTAGTGCTGTTATTCTACAACACTGTTTTATTATTACTCTGTGTGTGTGTGCTTAAGATGAGAATCTGATGGAATGGAATGTATGACAATTTTCACAGATCAGTATCATCAGATAAAAATTTTTATTTCAATTAACTTAAATTAAGTTGCACTAACATGATTTATGTAAAGCATATGTACACTTGATTTTTTTTTTACTTATATTGTTTTTTAAAATTAGATTTGAGTAATTTCAACTCTGTTATTTATCAAAATATTTAATAAAAAATACAATCCTGAGCACATGTCAAGAGATAATCAAGTTATATTTATTTATTATTTTTTTTAATCATTTCACTCCAAGCAAGGCAATAAAGCCAATTATTGAATATGACAGAATATAAGCAAAAAAAAAAAAAAAAAATTAAAGAGAGAACAATAAAAGAACAGGAATTAAGAAAACAGAAGATAATGATTGACATTGCATATAAATTTTTGAAGATCAAAGTTGACTGGAAAGGAAGGTCAAAAGAGTTCTACAAGTGACAAGCTTGAAAGAAGAAACTGTTAGCATAGAATTTACGGTTCATCTAGCCATTTCACCCATAAAATGAAATTTTTCCACTAATCTAGTACTGTGTTCATAAATTCTAGATACCATAGAGGAAAGTTCATCAGGACACTTACAATGAAAATATTTATAGAAAAGGCATATTATTGTGCTCTCATAAATCTATAATGTCAGGTGATGCTTGTGTTATAATTATTTTCATAAATTTATAATGTAACTGCTAAAATAATTCATAATCATCAGTAGTTTTTTTTTTTTTTTTTTTTTTAAACTATTATTAACATTAATACACTACCAAGAATAAGGATAATATCACCTACTTTACGGATAATAAAATATAAAAAATAGTTACTTTTTTTGAGTGTTGCCAATTGAAGTAAAGATTATTTTATAAAACTAAAATTCTATTTCAACTGCATTATAAAATTGTTTTGTATTTTGGTCTTTGTACCAATTTTTAATTTATTTGTAGCATTAATTGTTAATCACTATAAGATTTATATATTGCACATTGTTTAACAATAACAGATAATAAACTGAAGTAGCCTGGTTGCATATTGCCCCCCCCCATGAGATTCAAGGATCATGACACTTGTAATGCATCTTTGAGTAAATTATCTTCACTTTTTAGCAAAATGGCCTTTCAGGTAAAGGAAAAAGTATTCATATGCTTTACATAAATCACATTCTCTTTTGTATATTTAGTTGAAATAAAATGTTCATCTGATGATGCTGTTTGATTGGTGGAACATGGTAGTATAAGTTTTTCTAAATTGTTACCCCCCCACATACACACACACATATATACAACAGGCTGGCTGTTTGTTTACTTAGCATACCCATTTACTTAGATGGCTAGCTAATCCCTGTTGTAAACAGCTGTGTGACACATTTGTGCTTCTTCAATACCTACAGAGCAAACATGTGGTTTATACTACAACTATGTTGGGCATACACTGGTGTGATCAATAGTTGAACAAGAACAGTACATCCAAAAACCTCAGTCATGATGACTTGCAACTTTAAGTATACACTGCTGACTGAAGTTATTGGCACAGTCTGAATATTTTTATTATTATTTTTTCTTTTGTAATTTGTTGAAAATAATTATAAAAATAATTGAGTAGGAAAGATTTTTTCATAAACCAAAGTAATTATTGGTATGAGGTTAGTAAATGTATAATTTTTTTTTTTTTTTTTTTTTTTTTTTTTACATCAATTTTGAATAAATAAACAAATAATTGTATGTTCGAAATGAATAGGAAATTATTAGTATTTGTCATTTTTTTCATCTCTTTTTTTTTTTCTTTTTTCTTTTTTTTCGAGCAATAACCTTTTTCAGTTAAGCTTTTAGTAAATTAACACAAACATCTAAAGAGATATTTTGCTACATGTCATGTGCATAATCTCAAAGACATTACAGATTATTTGACATTTTTGCTTTTACACATTCTTTCAATTCTTCTCCCATAAATTGTCAATTGGATTCAGGTTGAAACTCTGAAGGCTTAGGTAAAACTTTTACATTCTTATACTGAAGATATTCCTGGACTAAGGTGACAATATTTCACAATAATACTTTTATTTTTATTATAATACCATTCTCCCTGTTCCATTTACAGAGAAACACCCCCAGAACCTGATATTCCCTCTTCCATGTTATTTTTTTTGTAGAGATGGTGTTCTTTAGATTGAAAACTCCACCTTGAACTATCCAAACAAATTTCTTGTCATTTTACCAAAATATTTCATCAAATCTGTTCATAGTATATTCACTTGCAAATGCTAAACATTTCAAATGACTAGCCTTTAGAAAATGTCTTATGAGGTTGATAAGCTCACAAGCCCTGCTCTATGGTAATGTTAGCTGTTATAGGAAAATATTCAGCATTCATTCACCAAGAAGCTAGTGCTACTGTCAGTTGAAATTTATTTCTCTTAAAACAATTCTTCAGGAAAATAGGTTCACTGTTATCTCTCTTTCCAGTATTGATAGCTTTCTAACATTTTGTTTGTAGCATGGAATGTCATCTTCATTATGTAATTATTTTCTCTTTGAATAACAAGTGCTATCCGTTTTAGTTGTTACTGTTGTTAAAAGTCCTCAAGTGGTTTCTGTTATTTAGTACAGTTCTTTGTAATTATGTAGGGCCTGTCACCAAGGTTTGAAAAAGGATGATCCTGGCTAAGATATACAGGTTTCATTTGCTCAAGGCTATTTAAGAACATGACTTGATTTCTTGTTACTTTTATTCCAGTGGATTCCACATTATTCCTGAAATCCTTCATATTTCAGATGTCATCATATTCACTGCATATTTTGTATGCCTGAGTTTTTTTTTTATTTTTATAACTCAATATTCATCATTTATACATGAAAAAAATTTGTTTTCTGTTCATCCCATTAATTTTGAATACAACACTTAATTTTTTTTTGTTGTAAGTTGTAGAAAGTTCATCTTGTTTATATATCCATTATCTCCTAACAGTGCCCACTTAAAAAGATTCAATCATGACTATATTTAACATTTTATATAAATTAAAGGAACTAACACTGTGCCAATAATTTCTCTATGTAATTGAGTGCATTTTATTATATATATATATATATATATATATATATATATATATATATATATTAAATCCTACATTTTAGATGCATCAAGGGTGGTCTTCAGTGATGCATTGTTCTCATCACCGATTTCAGTTTTCGCATCATATCGGCTCCAACAGCAACCCCAACCTGATTCTAGATGAGTCAGGCCGCCTCCTTGAAAGCGTCGAGCTATGCTCCGTGACATTGCAAAAAACAGTAATCGTAAAAAACTAGCAAGGCCGGACCTTGACCGTTCTTATTGACATATGTAAGTCAGTGTCAGACAATGAAAACATGGCTTTTCAGATTTCTCTTTTATATAATGGTGTCTTATTTCTACATCCGGTTTTCAATTCCCAGAATCCATACCCAGGTCAGCTGGTATCTTTATTGCATTGTTTAAGTCCATGTTTTATCTTTTAAATACCAATCCCATATCAATCCTAAATTTTAAATACACCTATGCTCATACTCAACTTAAAAATAATCTATACTAGCACTTTCTCAAAATAAATTTGCTATTTTAACCCTATGGTCAAAAAAAAAAAAAACCTGTATACATGTTTTGTCATTTACCGTCTAAAATAATTCGATAGCCTGCAAACAATAAATAACTGAATAATTATGCTATCTACTCAATTAAGTAACCTATTCACATATTTACAATCTAATACATATTTCTCAAAATAAATCTACTCAACCAGTACTAGCATCAACTCCCTAAATTTCCAGACTATTATAACTACGAAACTATATGTTTCTCCCCCATTCCATTCCTAATAAAACTACAATTAGGTTTACATAATCAAATAATACCGCGAGTAAGCACCCAAAAATATATATATATATATATATATATATATAATAATCATAATGGCAATCAGTAACCGAAAAGCCAAGTTAAAAAAAAAAAAATCCCTCCCCACATATAACAATGATTCTCCACACCTATCCATAACAGTTCGACTACCCTAACTTAATATAATGTCTTAATATTCCCTTATAATGTATAACACGTCTCCTAATTATGATTCTGAGATTTTCCTTAATGTCCTCACTGCTTCTTCCATGGCTCTGATCTCTTAAGCCAAATCCATTTTGACGCAAATGAGAACCACGTTGGTAATGTTGTTTAGCGCTCTCATCCTAACTGCCCCCACTATGACTATTTTTGCTAGGGCTCTGCACAATGACTGTCCCACAAAGCCCCTGCAACCAACTTCTATGGGGTCATAGTATATCTTCCATGACTTTTGCCGACATTGTTCGACCAGTTCTTGGTATTTAGACCGCTTTCTCATTAGCAAGTGTAATATATACCTCCCATGACACAGATAGTTCCCAAATAATGCACTGCTTTGTGTTGTTGGAGTGCAATATCAGATCCAGTCTTAGCGATGTTACGGCTATATGTCTGGGAAACTTCAACTGAGTCTCTAGGTCCACTATCAACTGCCAATCGTCTGCGGAAGATAACAGGTTTGTTCTCTCTCTCCTCTGTCTCTGTACCTTCTCTCCATTTTTACGAAGTTAATTCAATTCCTTCCCTGGTTGATGCTTACTAGCCCTTATCGCTTTAGTCACCTCGTTCGCAGCTGCTTTGAGTGCTTGGTTGTGGCACGAATGGTACCGACCACCACCCAAAGCTTTTGGGCAACTACTGAGGATGTGTTGTAAAGATCCTTTCCTTGCACATAGTTGACAATTGGGGGGGGTCTCGCTTTTCCCCTATATATGGAGGTTCGTTGGGCTTGGTAGGACATCATATACTGATTTTGAGAGAAATTGAATCTCACTAAAGTCTGATCGCCAGTAATCTGACCAAGTAATTCTTTTCTTTTCTACATTCTCCCATTTTGTCCAGGCTCCCTGTTGACTTAGACCAATCATTTTACAGTAACGCATTTCTTCTATGCCTGAACGAACTTCTTCTTGGATGAATTGGCGTCTTTCTTTGCCAATGCTGGTTTGTGGACAGGGGAAAAACCCCAACCCCGCTTTGCCTCTAGCTATTGACCCTAATATAGCTTTGTGCCTAAGTCTCTCCTCCACCACACGCAACTCTTCTTCAGCGCTCCATTTTCTGCCAGATCTTGTCTGGATTCCTGCTGCTGCTACTTTTAGATCCTTAGATTCTGCATACTGCAGCCGTTCTCTCGTTTTCGTGATTTTAAATTCCTCCACGAGGCTACTAAAGGGGAGGCGCAATGCATTGCTGTTCCCATAGAGAGCCACACCACTTAAACATTTTGGCAAACCCAGCCAACTTCTCAACCGATTACTGATCGCTCTCTCTAACGTTTCCACAGTGGTAATTGGAACATCATAGATGAGTAATGGCCACAATATCCGGGGCAAAACTGCATGCTGGAAGAGCCATGCCTTAAAACGCACTGGCAATCCAGATTTGTCAATCTTCATCAGCCACTTCTCAAGATCTTTTATAGTCTGCTGGATAGCGGCTTTGTCCTTAAGACTGCTGTTGAAAGTCTTGCCCAAGCTCTTAATAGGCTTTTCGCTCAGAGTAGGAATTGTTTCTCCTGCGATTGTAAACCAGACTTTCTCCATGATTTTGCCTTTTTTCAATACTAATGACCTGGATTTTGCTGACTTAAAATACGTTCTGGCCCAAGTCATATTATCCTCGAGACCCTTTAAGAGCCACCTACCTCCCGTGACAGATGTCGTTGTCACGGCCAAGTCATCCATATAAGCTCTTATAGGTGCTTGGCGGACTCCAGATCTAGAGACAGGGCCTCGACATTCCACCTCAGCTGCCTTTACAAGCATGTTCATGGCCAATGCAAATAGGACAGCCGACAATGTGCAACCTGTGATGATACCCTTTTCCAGGGTCTGCCATTCTGATGTTGCTGTACTTGAATATGCTCTCAGCCGGAAATTATTATAGTAGTCTACAATGAGATCGTATACTGATGGAGGTACATGATGTCTATTTAGGGCTTCTTCCACCAGTTTGTGTGGCATGGACCTGTAGGCGTTAGCGAGATCCAACCATAAAACGGTCAGATCCCCTTTAGTTTCCTTCGCCTCTCTCAGGAGCTGTGTCAGGACTCCTATATGCTCAAGGCAACCTGGCATACCGGCGACTCCGCCCTTCTGGACTGATGAGTCAATGTAACTGTTCCCCAGAATGAAATTCGAAAGGCGTCTTGACAATAAACCAAAAAAGATCTTACTTTTGTTGTTGAGTAAGGAAATCATTCAAAATTGGTCTAACGATTTTGAACCTTCTTCCTTCAGTATCCATACCCCCTCAGCGAATCTCCATTGCTCCACAATCCTGCCTCTTCGCCAAATGACTCTAAATAACTTCCACAAAATTTGTAAAATTCCCTTACACCGCTTGTACACAATGTAGGGTACCCTGCTCGGTCCTGGTGCTGAAGCAGATCCGGTGGCTCTCACAACTTCTTGAATTTCTTTCCAGGTGGGCAAGCGTGTGTCAAATTGAACCACTGGTGGCTCCTGAGGAATTAAGCGGGTATTTATACCCATTTCTTGCTCTTTTGCAGGGTCACTCATGGTATTTCAAAGGTAGCAGTTAATTTCTTTCTCCGATGCCTCCAATTTCCCATTGCGCCTATCCCCTAGCAATGTTCTTGCAAAGCCAAAAGGGTTTGAGAGGAAATTTGCCTGCTTTCTTGATCTTTCTTTCCTCCTCCTCCTATGCCACTCCGCTGTATATATATATATATATATATATATATATATATATATATATATATATGTATGAGAATTGCATTAAGGTAGGAAATTAACAATGCCCATAAGTATTGATTCCTGTCTACATATGCATATGCTCTCTGATAATGCTCTTCACCTATAAATTCCTGTTGAAACACCAGTTTATGTATGCTTGTTGAAGTTAAGCAACATTAAACTTGATCAGTAAGTAGATGGGTGACCACTTGGGAATACCAGTTACTGTAAGCTTGGGTGTGCAGGTGGTGTACTGGATATTTCTCGGAATTGTTAATCATAGAGCCAAGTTCCAATTCCAGTTGGGTTTGTTATATTCACTTATGTGCAAATACCTTTGGGAAAAGGATGAATCCACCTCTTCTCCCCTACGAGCTATGGGTTAATTAGTAAGACTTGTATAACTAAACCATTATTATCTACCAAAAAAATTTTTACACTCTAAAAAAAAAAAAAAAAAAATTCTGGCTTTAAATAACATGCAAAAGGTTGATAAACTGTAAAAAAAAAAAAAAAAAAATCTATCAGTCAATCATTCACCTATAAATATATCAAATTTTAAATATATATATATATATATATATATATAAGAATGATATTGACTATATTAGTGTTGTGAAAAATATTAAATATCATATTTTAAAAATGATAAAATGACTCAAAAACTTAACTAATTTAGTTTCAATTTTTTTTTTAAGATGGAAAACTGTCTTAACATATTATTTGAGCTATTCTTATCTTAATTTAAGAAAATGGAAAAAGTTTCACAATTTGTTGACAGTATGTCTGTCTTTTTTCAAGTTATGTTTAACTATTATATACAAGTATAAAAATATAATTTGTTCAATTATTATCATTGTTCTCGTGATAATATCTGGTCATAGTCACTGCACAGCTGACCAGCTCCCTCTATATATCTTTGTTGCATGCTAATATCTGAGTCTTGGTGAATGATCTTAAAGTTCACTCGGTCATGTTGTCAGCCTGTTCCCCCCTGCCCCCTTTGTCTGCCTCTTTTGCTGAAGGTGGTATATTGCAGGATGGAAGCAGAAACATTGTTGGCTCTTATGACCTGCCCATATCATTTCAAATTTCTCTTCTTGATGGTGGTTATGAGGTTTTCCAATGTGCCTGTTTCTTGTTTGATGGAGTTTTACACTACATCATTTGTGATGTGGTCTACATAGGAGATACTCAGATAGGTCTGTTGATTCTCATTTCAAATGCTTAGAGTCTTCACTGTAATTCTGCTGTTAATGTCCAAGATTCACAAGTGTACAGAAAGATTGCAAGGGCCAATACATGATTTGATATCAGACAGATTATTATAGATTATTCTTATAAATATTATTATTGACACAACATTTCAACTAAATACTCTCTGGCTATTGTCTTGTTGTTTTGTTTTTTGTTTTTTTTGTTGCTCATATGGGATATCATTTGTAGATTATTTTGTCTCTATAATGCAATTTCTTGTTTGTTCCTGCTGATCCAGCATATTATTTCACTACCTGATCCAGGGTTTGAATTAATGGCCAGAGGATACCTGACTGAAACATTGTATCTATAACAATTAATATGAGAATAATAGTTCAAATAAAACAAATGTCAAAGTATAATGTTAACTACTTCAGCATTGCTGAATATAAACAATTGCATTGAGGTTAAAGAAACAAGTAACTGTGCAATTCATGTCATAAACTCTATTCCTGTAACCTATTATCATTCACCAGAATGGTTTAAAATGTTTATTCACATCTCAGTTTTTATTGTCTTTACTATTGTTGTTAATTTCTTCAATAAGAGACTGGCAATTTTCAACCTTGTACAGGTGTATCTAAATTCATTCTCTGGTTTCTATATGTCTATGTTGGCAAATGATGTAGCAGCTATTTTGCTGTTGAAGTGGGTAGATTAGCCATGTACTCATTTACTTACTCTCTTTCCTGTCTACCATTAGTGTCAGTTAAAGATGACTGGTATTGGGACTCTGGTATGCTTTTGTAAAGGTATTAGTGTGAAAGTGATGGAAACCATCAAAATTCAAATAATCATTACATCTCTGATTCAGAGTTGGCAATTAAAACAAAAACGTCTAAATATTTAAATTTTGGTTTATTATCTGACATAGTGTTACGATTAGGTTTAATTGTGCAGTTTAGTTAATTTGAAATTCACTCAAAATTTTTTGATTTATTGGATTTTTTTATTCACCTAGAGAAAGAATTCTGCTTATTGATAGTGAAATGTTTTGATATTAATCTTTAAGGCCAATATCTTTCCTGTAGTATTAGTCTTTCACTTGTAGGATAGTGACAATGCACTATTACAAAATTATAATAATTTAAAAAAAAAAAAAATAAAGTGCTTAGATTAACAAATATAGTCTGCAAAACTTGTTAAAAAAATGAGGTTAGGAAAAGAATTAATAACTTTTAACTGTTTGCTGCTGTACATAAAAAAATAACTTGATATAGAATTTCTCTCGATTCATTTTGCTTGATTTTTAGACAACCTGTTAGACTATAGTCAAAGATTACAATTGTGAATTAAATTTGGATACTTTAAACACTAGTAATCATTCTCTAACAAATTGTACAAAATACCAGCTTTTTAATGTTATTTACACCAAGTATATAATCATTCAGCGAAATGGGTTTGTGTTACTTCATTATTGAGCATAGTATTTATCTAAAGTCTATCAAACACTACATATTTTTTCTTATCTGATATTTGAAATATTTTTACCAAAATATTAATTTTCATGATTTAAGCACTTTTTTTTTTTTTTTTTTTTTTTTTTAAATAAAAAAAAAATATTTCAATGAAATTAGAGGTTAAGATGTATAATGTACAAACAGCAATAAGTCTAGAGCTTAATTAAAGAAAGAGTATTTTTTCAGCATTATACAGTGAAAGCTTTCAATCCAAAATAGGTCAATATCAGGTTGTGCACTTATTGACCCACCATTTTATTTATGTACATACACATACCATTTAGGTTTGACTTTATCACTAAAACTCTTGTCAATATCCTGCAAAAAAGTTGACAGATATTGACTATGCAGATGACCTATCTATTACTACAGACATCATTACCAATGCCATAGTTCTCGTACATTATCTAGAAAATGCTGCCATGTTGGACTCTGTCAATGCCTCTAAAACTGAATTCATAGGCTTCAACCATCAAGTCTCGATACAAATTGTCTCAAGTGAATCATTGAAATCTGTCAAATCTTTTACATGCTGAGGAAGTGAGATAAATTCTACTGAAAAGGATGTGAAAATTCGCAGAACTGAAGCTTGGACTACTTTGAATAAAATGGATGTAATCTGGAAATCTGATCTACCATACAGCCTCAAATGGAGATTCTTTTGAGCCACTGTATAGGTGGCATTAATATGATACCACTGCCAGGACATTAACTAAAACCCTACAGTCTAAGCTTGATAGAACCTACACTCGAATGCTGAGAGCTATACTTAACATCTCTTGGAGACGACATCCAACTAAATCACAGCTCTATGGACCCATCTCTGATATTTCTACAATCTTACGCAAATGCAGAATGTGCTATGTAAGGACACTGCTGGCGAGTAAAACAAGGAATTGTGAGTGATCTACTTCTCTGGACACCTAGCCATGGCCCAAGATAGGCTGGTCGACCAGCAACCACCTACATTGATCAGCTATGTTATAACATAGAATGCCTCCCTAATGACCTTCTGATCTTGATGCAGGACCGTGATGGTTGGCGTGATAGACTCATGAATGTCTATCTTGACTGAATAAATAATATAAACATCAAAGGGATTAAAGATTTAATGTATTTGTATGAAATAGTAATTTTATGTCTTCATTTCATAAATAATTATTATGATTACTGATAGGCAGCATCAAAATACTTAAACTGTTATTATCTAAACAGTGTAGAAATGTATAAATTTAATTTACTCATTTACATTCTATTACCCATTCATACTGTAAGAAAGATAAGCACATGTTCTAGTGTTTGGGCTTGAATAAGGTTTTAGTAACCAACTATTCTGAACTGGTAACATAAGAGCAAAATAAAAACTTATAAATATCCAAGATGAGGACAACAATCCAAATAAATTTATGTATAATAAAAGCTTATTGCATTTAAAAATTACATTTTTGTTGATTGTAAAGCTTTAGTGTTTGTAAAATGATTTCATTTTTCATTAATTATCTTATTGTTGAATACTTGATTGATGTAAAAATGTCAATTGTTTTAAGGGACCGGGTTTAAAAGAACTCTGGAAACCTAATAAAGTGGCAATATAGAAAGTATTTTATCTTGATATTAACATATTTATTAAAACTTAGTTAATCAAAAGAGTGCAGCTCCATTTATTTTACCTTTTTAATTTTCAGTTGTAAAAGTTGTGCTCCAGATGAGTACATAGTGACCAGATTCCTCATCTTCGTTTTTAACCAAATATTTTGGCTAATATATTTTCCTCAGCTGTTTAAGCTGTAAGAAAGAGTATGGCAACAAAAAATGCCTGTAATATATATATATATATATATATATATATATATATATATATATATATATATATGCAGATTTTTTTTATATATATATATATATATATATATATATAAAGTGAACATAGAAGTCAACACTTAGAGGCGACAGTCTGTTTCATGCTATATGCAATCGTCAGGCCACATATGCTGTTATTTTTCTCGGCTATTTTTATATATATATATATATATATGGGTTAGGAATTGCATTGTGGGTATTCTATTATGGCGGTTATTTTTACCAGAAGTCGTTTGTTTATTTATTTGTGTCAAATTATATTTAAATTTTTTATTTTTTTGTTTATTTTATTTATTTATTTATTTATTAACGTAGTAAAAATTTGTTTATATCACTTATTTAGTTTTGTTTTGGTTTGAGAATTTAATTGAAGCTATTTGTTCAATTTTTGGGTTTGGTTGTTGTAGTTCATTCTAACTATTATTTTGGCGGGAACAGTTTTTAATTTGGAATTGGTTTGTCTATTTATTTACTTGGGTGAATTTAGGTCAATTTATTTGTATATTTTCTCTTTTCGGTTTTTAAGCAACATAGTATTTATTTATTTATTTTATTTTATTTTTTTCTATTTTTTTATTAGTGTATTTATTTGTTTTTTATTTTATTTTTTCTGTTTTTCATTTTTTAGGTTACGTAGTAAAAATTTATTTTCATGCCTGCATTTTGAGATGAGCTCGGATCTTTTATTTAATAATTTATTTTGGTCGGGGAAAGTAATGATAGCTATTTTTTTCCTCCAAGCAAAGTTTGCAAGTTTTTGATTGGTTGTTGTAGGCTATGAAACTTTTTCCTTATCTTCCAAGATATTTTGGTGTGATGTGCGTTTTGTTTTTTGTTTTTAATTTCCCAGATATACTTAGAAAGCATAGTACTGTTCGAAAGATATTTACTATTTGTGAAAGATTTTTTTGTGTATAATTTCTTTTGCTTCCAGGGTCCTTCAGTTACTCCTATGTATACTTTTTTCTTCATTATCTGGTGATTTTATCGTGGCTTGGTATATTACGTTGTTTTGTAAACAATTTCTGTTTAAGGGACATTCGTACTTTATTCTGCAGTTACACGTGGGTTTAATTTGTTCGTGTGGTTTGTTGATAATTTTCCTATTGTGCTTTTTTATTATGGGAAGTGTTTGTGTAAGAGTTTGAAGAATATTTTTCCTACGTTTGTTTTTACGTTCTTGCTGTACGGTGGGTTGAACCATATGATATTTCTACGTTAATAAATAAATAAATAAATAAAATAAGAAACAAAAAAATAAAAACGAGCAATATAATTTGACCCAAATAAATAAACAAACGACTTCCGGTAAAATAACCGCCATAATAGAATACCCACAATGCACCACTAACCCGTATATATATATATATATATATATATATATATATATATCTATATATAAATAGCCGAGAAAAATAACAGCATATGTGGCCTGACGATTGCATATAGCATGAAACAGACTGTCGCCTCTAAGTGTTGACTTCTATGTTCACTTTTATATTTACACATGCTCTATCTCTGATATTGAGCACTTTATTCCATAAATATAGCACACCTTAAGACTATATTTCTTTATATGTATATAATAATTCATCAAATCTAGAACAAGAATCCTCAACAGAATGCAGAAAGCACTGGATGTCTGTTTCATCCTTTTTGGGACTCATCAGCAGTGCACATCCACTACCAAGAATTGAACCCATACTGGAGTAGCTGTGCTGTATTGAGTCTAGTTAGTTTCCTTTTCATGGCCAAGGCCCACTGGCATAATGTTTGCGTTGTATCATAACAGTCTGGGTTTGATTATCAGTAGTAGATGCACATTGCTGATGGCTCCCAAAAAGGATGGAATGGCCATCCAGTGCTTTCTGCATTCTGTTGAGGATTCTTGTCCTAGACTTGATGAATTATTATGAGAATTTAATCAAATCTCAAAAAAATTCTATCACACACACACACACACACACACACACTGACCTAGTGGCAACAGTCTTTTATTCTTTATGTCATGTGTGTTGGGTTTTGATTTAACTATTTATATATGCTGATAAATGGTGAAATATAGCATACCTTTAAAACTATATATTTATAATATATACACAAAGGTGAAGTCTGTAAATTTTAAATTAAACCTTTTATTTGATTCACAAAGATATGTTGTTTTTCGTTTCTTACTGGTGTCTGAGAATTGTCATATCTTCCTTATGTTGCTACTCTGTCACTCCACTGAGGTAAGGCACTAGGAATGAGGAAGGTAATATACCCCCATGGATAAGATATAAAGGTTTTTATTTGGAATTACTAGAAGTTTACACAGGCAAGTTGAAATGTGATATAAAATCTAAGTTGACAAAATGAATCCAAAAAGAATATATAATAGCTATAATTAATATGAGAAATTCAGACAGAAATTATTCTATTCTCTTTATGTTAATATGTATATTGTTCCTTGTACATTTGAGAAGACTGAATAATATATCAACTGAGTTATTGGGTTGATAAAAAAAACAAAGATGGTGGCAATCAGTTGAATAATGTAAGGAATGATGGGAACACTTTTTCTCAGACCTTCAGAAAACAATTCTGATAAATTTGTTTGTAGAAAATCTTTTGCCATTGTATGATCATTTAAATTTTTTCTTTAAATAGAACAAGATAGAATATATAGTTAATCTCAAGATTAGAAACCACTTTTAAATAGTTTTTTGGGGTTTCTTTTTTTTATCAATGATGAAGAGCATCAGAATCATATTATTGTCAGCATCTGCAAGGAATTTTATGAACAAACAAAACATAAAAATTATATGCATATCTATTTTGATCAATATCTTTAAAAAAAAAGTATCAAATTTCTTTCACACTATGTATATGAAAACTTATTCCTGCTGAAGACACATTTGTGTATAGAATTATAATGGCCTTAAGAGTAAATAGTACTTCTAAAATAATGCTTTCAGACTAATCCAAATTCACTTAATTTAGTCAGATGTGCACAAAGAACTAACATTATAGTCATCTCATTATTTTCCCTTTGGACTAAGAAAGAAATCTAAGATCTTCAATGATCATGTTAAAATAATAGGTAGAAACAATTTGCCATAAGTGGGCTGCTGAAAAGTTCTCAGCATAACCAACTTCCAAAATCTGACTAAATGTTTTTTTTTTTTTTTTTTAATTATTTCACACCAAGCAAGGTGATAATGCCACTAAGACACAAGGGCTTACTGAGAGTGAAAGAGAATGAGATTTTGGAAGGAACTAGAAACCCAATTGTAAACAAGAAACAAGTGATAAACTTCTACTTCTGTTCAATAGATGGGTGAGTTTTTTTTAATGCTTCTTGGTTAAGCTAAGAATTTTTCAGCACCCTTTTGCATTTTGTCTTGGATTCTAGATGCAAGACAAAAAATACAATAGTTCTTGACTTTATTCATGTAATAGTAAAGCAAAATGGCAAAATAAGACATTATACAAGGGGGTACTGAAAAATATTTTAAGAAAAAAGATCAGTTTCTGAAATCTGTACAAAATTTTTAAAAATTCAAAATTTAAACAAAAGCTGGAACAAAATTTCTGCAGAAATCCTGGGGTTCCTAGATAAAGAAATTTACAAGCTTTAAACCCAAAATAATCAATGCTAGAAAGTGTTCATTAATTTCTTTTTTGCAGTGTACTAAACATATCTGTATTATATTATATAGATTTAATAAAAAAAAAAAAATTAAAAATGTTCACTGAAATCATTTCATAAATAAAATAAAAAAATTATAGTCACAAAATCCTAAAGAATTTTTGATTGACTGAAACTGAAAAGGAAAACAAATAATGGCTGTACAGAAAATGGCATGCAATATTTGGTTGGGAAAGACAATTACCATTCCAAGAAAAAGGCCTGAGAATGAGATCACACTCAGCTAACAAATTGGTGCCCTATTTTAAGATTCCATGATCTTTATATTTTTTATATAAAAAAAGTAAATAAATCATAAGTTCCCTTCTCTTAATTCATTTTTTGAGCAGAAACATTTTTATAAAAAATAGCTTCATTAATAGATAGTTCTAAAAGTATAACACTCTTATATTTAGTCTCACAATCTTATTTATTTTTCATTTCTGGTATGATATATATCAAGTCTAGCAATATATTAACCTAGTTATTCACACCTTACTACTTCTCTGTAAATATGAAACTGTTCAAGTCTGAGGAAATGAGATTATAGCTAATGGCACAAAAGGCCAGGTCCTCAACCGAGAGGACTGATATCCTGAAATTAAGTGTTCTACTTATCAGTAATTATATAAGTAACATTGATATGTACATTTTCTAAAGATTAATACAGTAAAACAAATAGACTAGCTTAACTTTGTGATTTATTTAAACCAATATCCTCATCTTTTAATGCTTTGAATATAAACAACTGACACAAGCTAAATAAATTTTGCATCCTTATTGATCCAAAGGCTAAACAGGACAAGTAATGTTCAGCGTCAACTCAGAGACAGTTATTGCAAATATTTTCAATACATTGGCAGAATCTCAACTTAACAATGCTCTTTACTGTCTTCATTAAGTGAATCTATTACCAAGACATTGTAGCCTCAAATACAGAAATTGCTGCAAAATGAAGCTATGATAGAAAGTAAGCCAGAGAAATCCCAGAATTACAAAAGTAGGGGATGAATAGATGCCTATTGGAAATTTCCAAGAGGTACTGTTGGTCATCTTAACAGAAAGAGGTCTTATGGCCATATCATGTTGAAACACTGGTTCTTGTATGATCATCAAAGTTAAGCGATGTCAAGCTTGATCAGTACCTAGACGGATGACCACTTGGGAATACCACATGCTATAAGCTTGGATGTGTGGGTGATGTAATGGATAATGGCTCAGGATTGAAAAATCAGAGCTGAGTTCCAATTCCAATAAGGTTTGTTTTAATCACTTGCATGCAAATATCCTTGGGAAGGTATGAATTCACCTCTTCTCCTCCCAGTTATGGGTTAGTAGGACTTGTATCATTATTATCCCCCCATAAAATTCTTACAATCTAAAAATATTTTCTAGCTTTAAATAGCCTGCAAAAGGTTGATGAACTGAACTTGCTCTTCAATGTTTCTGTTTTCTAATTCTTCCACACCCAGTAACCCCTTGTATTTTAGTGGCTTTACTGCCCTGCTTGGGGTGAACTTGGTTAAAAAAAAAAAAAAAGTAATGATGGTTTTGGTGTTTGCACATAGCTAGAAAGTGTGCCAATGGGAATCCTGTTATTACTCGTTGAGATGAATATATACCTGGAAATACTAAATCCAATTACTTGGACTATATATGTCACAATAGGAAAAGTTAGGATATTACTAAATCATGTGAACTTCATAACCTCCTTTATAATTCATAATGGAAACACAGCTAGTTAGTTTTCTTTGTTCAGTAAGGTTCTAAGTAGCTATATATTGTAGCCTGTATTTTAATTCATTTTGTTCAGCTGAAGAAAGATAATTTGTTGCCTGCAACATCAGACAAAGCTGTACTAATTGAAGATAACTATAAAAGAAATAGCTACCAAACACTCTGACATGATAGAGAAATGTGATGATAATCTGATGAAATAAAAAAAAAATTGTCACAATAAATAGTGTCTATGCTTGAAACAGACTGGAAACAGATTTTCAAAAAATTTCTGAATCTATAGTTTTCATATTAAACCAATCTTCAGAATCAGCACTATTTTATCTAGATTTCTCTGGCCTTTTTAAGAAAATAAATTGTAAGACTGTCTATACTGTAATGTTGTATAGACAGTTCTTTGATGGAAATCTGTACAAAATCAATCATCAGTTTAATAGACAGGATCAAATTGCAAAATCTGATATCTGATCATGTATAGAAAAAAGAATAAGTATAACTGGGCAAAGTGTTTAAATAAAAGAAAATGTTGAAGATTTTGGTCAGTACATACAACAGGCAACTACTTATTTCTTCAAGAGTTTAGAACTTACTTAAGACAATAAAAATAAGACTACAGGTACTGGACATTTTAAAAGATTATCAGAATAATCCTGAAAGGCTATATCTGATTTCAAAAAAAAAAAAAAATACCAGTTCATTTTTATCTGATGCTTACATTATTTTTAGAATGATTTCAACGAGTCAAGGTTGCATCTGAGGATAACAGCAATTCTTTTTGTTATTATCTGAGCAATGAAGTGAATTATGTGAAAATGGTTTGAATGTTCACTTTTTTTTTTGTCTGTTGACCACTGCAACATACCAGTGTTAAGACATTTTGCATATTTGTCAAGAAGTCTCTTGATAGGGCAATGCAGAAAGGAAAGGGAATATAAACAGCTTCAGCAGGAATTTAAATTCTTTGATAAATTCTGCTAACTAATAGATTTCACCACCCAGTACTTTGTTTTTAATAGTATGGCTGGAATCTACTTGTTACTCTTTTGTAAGAAACTATAAGTAAAAAAAAAAAAAAAATTAACCAATTCCAAAGGAATTTGAACAAAAATGAACAGCATTTATCCAAAAGGTAAAGAAATCAGAACATTCCATAAATTTCAAGAATAGTTTAGGAAATAGTGAACATTTAAGGCTAGAAATGAATTAAAAATTGATACAATCACCAAAAAGAAAAAAAAATATTAATTTTCCAGGGCAGCAGAGACAGAATTCTTGTTTTAGAAAATACCATATTCTTGACTTCAATTGGCAACAATTAAAAAAAAAATGTAATCAAATATTTTTTTTGTTTTGTTATCTATAAAGTGGATGATAATCTCCTTATTCTTGGTAGGAAATTAATTTTAATAATAATAGTTAATAATTAATTGTAATAATAGTTTTAAAAACTACTGATGATTATGAATTGCTTTAGCAGTTACATTATGTTCATTTATCATTCAGTTCACACTTGTCCTTGGTCTTTTGAACAGGAGTAGAGGTTTATCCCTTGTTTCCAGTTTAGGATTGGATTTCTGGTTCCTTCTAAAATCTTTTTTATTTTCTTTCACTTCCAGTAGCCCCTTGTGTCTTAGTGACATTATCTCTTTTGCTTGGGGGTAAATTGATTAAGCATCACCTGATGTGAGTTCCTGTTTGTATTTCTTATTCCATTATTCTTAAATATGCTGATAAATGTTTACATAAATTCTTGTTTGATAAAACTAATTGGCTTAAAATGTTTTTTTGTTTTCCAAGGAGCTATTGGTTAGCTAGACTGAGTCATATGTCTTTTCTTCATTTGTTGTGCGTTTATGCCCATGAATTTTAGAATAAGTTCTGTCTATTTTTCTCTATTTTCTTGGCAGTAGGTCATCTGAAGTAAATTTGGTTGTTGCTTAAAATGATACTTGAATCCTGTTCTTAATACATATTCATTAGCAAGAGACTTTGCATCATAAATTTCCAAAACTAACATTGTATTAAAATTGGTTACAAATTGCCTAATCAAGGTGATATCCTTTTAATGCATTACAATTAATTAATGTCTTAATTTAAACACAAATATTTTTTTGATTATTGGTCATTAGAAATATGAATTTACTATCTTTAGAGTTTAAAAGTGTGATTAAGAGAAGTTATATGATTGGTAAGACTGGCTAGAAATGTATTTTTTGTAATTAGTTATTTTAAATTTAAATAATATTTGTAATGTATATTTAATGATTATCAGCTTAAATGTTTTTGCAACCTGCATGTAACTGGAATCCATTTTGTTTTTAAAAATTCCATAATCATTTTAAACACTTGTTTCACTAAAATGTCTGATTTGGCATGTCTGGACACAGTTATCTGATGCATGTTTTATTCCCACTCTACATATTTTCACTGTCCTTTGTCTCTATATATATATATATATATATATATATATATATATAATTTTATTTATGTTTGACTTCTTTTTTTTATCTCACACCTCCTAACTTGTTCTCTGCAGATACTTAGTTTATTTGTTATTGCTTAATAATGGAATCAAAAACAGTCAAAGTACTTGATAAATGATTAAAGTTATTTTACTGCCATTGCTTGAGTAGGTAAGATAATTATAGGAGTGAATTGACTATATGTATTCAAAGTCATTTTTTTCTTTGCTTTTTATCATCGTTTGCCAGTAACAAAAACATAATCAAGATGACTAGCAATGGGACAATTCACATAAAATTGCATTCGTGCCTTTTCCCTCAAGTGCAAAAGTATTATAGTCTCAACCAGTTTATTATTTTCTTCATTGGTAAATGCTTTGCTACTTGAAAATAAAGCCTTAAGTCAGACAACATTTGGAAATTAAATTCCTTTTTAGAATTCTATTCTCTTATTGTCTTTTCTCCTCACTAGCATTTTCTTAGTTTCTTTCCCTCTGATTAACCCTTTGAGTGTTAGTGGCTTTATTGCCTTGCTTGAGGTGAAATTATTTTTATTAAAATATTATTTTTTTTTTAATTACAAATAAAAATTTTAATCTTTACCCTTTGTGTGTTTTATCAACTGATTGAATTAAAAAGTATCAAATGTTATTTCCATAATCAATCATGTTATTCAATGGAATTCCATTTCTGAAAATGACATGTGATACTTTTCTCCTGTAAGAATTAATGCAATTTGTGGAATTTCATCCAAAGATATGCAGTTTATTTATATTTATTTTATGCTTTCTTAAAGATTTAACTGGCATAAATCCATAAAAATATCAGTACTCTTTTTGTCCAATCCACAATTATCATAACTATGGTTAAAAAAAAAACAAACAAAAACAAACTTTCATAAAGTAATTACACTAGCATGGTATTAAAGTGTTCTGCAGTTTTCTTTTTCTGGAGTTAAAAAAAATGACCCTTGATAAAAAGTTAAATTCAATTTTGCTTTGCATTATCAACTGGTCACTTGTTTTCATTAGGTTTGTTTAAGTTTTGAACACATTAAACAAAATATGTGCATTTCAAGATGTGCTGTACTTTTATTTAACATTTTACATTTCCTTTCATCCATCAACCTTTTTCTGCAGTTTTTTACCTCTTGGAATTCATGGACTGATTTTTCTAAATTTTTTCAGGAAATATCTTCTATATTTTAACAACACTTTTCTAGCTTCTTTTGATTTTTGTTTTTATGCTCTATTTGATAACTTATTCGTAATGTACTTAAAAAAAAAAAAAAAAAATAGACTTTGCTTCATAAAATTCAGTATTATTTTACAACTGATCACTTGTTTAATTTCTTTCTATGAACACATCAAAGTTTGATTTTATTTATTATCTAAATCTTTTTGTGCAGAGTTGGAGAGAATTTTTTAAATGATCTAAGAAAAATATTAATGGTTTGTAAAATAAAAAAAATATTTTTTTTGTTTTCTTTATAATTCACTGATGCTATTATGATATAAGTGTTACCATTTTAGTTATTGTGCTCTTATAATAGCATTAAAACAAAATTATGAAAAAAAAAATTCACCAGAAAGTTTTAAATACATTTAGTGTGGCAGTGGACATGAAACTTGGCTGACTTGTAAATTTGGACCAAACCTTTTGGTTTTGGAAAAAATAGATTCTTACTAGATAATCTACAAAGTTTTTCTTGACTGTTGCCACTTTTTCCTCAAGACAGATTTATGTGTCCTTTGTGTAACCACAAGAAATGTCACTATACAAGTGATTAACTTGTATTGCAACTAAAAATATATTGTTGCTCTCTAACTTTAGACTGTTATAGTTATATACAAAAATCATACTTTAGAGAGTCAGTGTTTTTTTATATATATATATATATATATATATATATATATATATATATATATATATATAATCAGGCCAGACTTGGGCCTGCTCCTTGTAAAAATTTAACCCAGTACAACCATGCGTGGACAATTAGTTGGTGTCTAAACCAACTCTTCCACTAGCTTTGCTGGTAAGGAGGGTAGCATGTCACCTGCATAGGATGAAAAACAAAATCTGTCAAAGGGCAGATGACCTTCTTATAGGAGCCAATGAACACACACACTATATATATATATATATATATATATATATATATATATATATATATATATATATATATATATATATATTAGGATAAGCTCTCAATTCTTGAATAACAACCATCCTAGAGATGGTGTCTCAATAAAAAACACTCAGTGTACTTGGACTGTCATGAGTGTCCGAGTTGGGCGTCAGGAAGAGCATCCATCCTTGTAAAACTTTGCCTCAAATCATCATGACAAGATATACTCTATCAGACATGACCCACCTTTCTTTGTGTGAGATTAATCCCAGTCCTTCCTTAACATAGCTAAAAACATGGCTGTGTATGTATATATAAAATATGCTGCCTGTGAAGACTATTTTATGTAGGTTTTCTTTAAGACACTTTCACTGAGTAATCATGATGAAAACTGCATGATAGTTATATGGAGTATTTTATCAGGTCTGTGTATTTTTATTAATTTATGTTCAGACCAGATGTCTAGTTGATATTACTGAAGATTGAATGACAGCAAGTCTCTTCAAATCTGAAGCACCTTCCTCAGCACCCTTGCTGACTCCAGAATTACTGTGTTCTAATTCTTCCTGAAACTAATTTTATCATTATCATCATTTTTTACAATTTTTAATATAAACAGTAATCCAACAATTAGCCTTGAATACTATGACACTTTCTTTTTAGCCATACTGCTGTCGAGATGACTTCATTTCTTTGAATTTCCATTTTTAGTCTTTTTGTAAGAATTATTCTTAGCATGCTGATGATGAGTTTTACTATCACTTACATGTTCCACAATTTCTTCAGGTCTCTGGGAAGATCCAGGTTTTTTTTTTCTATTCTTTACACTTCACTACATGCTCTATTGGAACAGTAATATCCATTGTCTTCTATTTGTTTATGATAAGTAGGTTTGTTTTTTCCCCATCTGGATTGAGGGATCTGTTTAAATTTGAATGGTGATAAAAAAAAGTTTACGTTTTTTTCAATTTCACTCTCTTGGGCATCTTCTGCTTTGTACCTGTACTATTGGTTTATAGTAAAATTGGTTTTTGTACAATCCTTTGCAAATTACTGTTCATTTCTTTCTTTTTTCTTTTCTTTCTTTTTTCTTTTCTTTCTTTTTTTCTTTTCTTTCTTTTTTCTTTTCTTTCTTTTTTTCTTTTCTTTCTTTTTTTCTTTTCTTTCTTTTTTTCTTTTCTTTCTTTTTTCTTTTCTTTCTTTTTTCTTTTCTTTTCTTTTTTCTTTTCTTTTTTTTTTCTTTTTTCTTTTTTTTCTTTCTTTTTTCTTTTTCTTTTCTTTTTTTTTTTTTTCTTTTTTTCTTTTTTTTCTTTTTTTCTTTTTTTTTTTTTTTTTTTTTTTTTTTTTCTTTTCTTTCTTTTTTTTCTTTTCTTTCATACTCTTCAATTCTTCACTCTTCATTCTTGCATTTACTTCTGATTGCTGGTTTAATTTCTTTTTTCCACATCGGTAACATTCACTAATCTAGTGTGTCTTGTCTATCTTAACCTATTTTATTTTCTGTTTGTTTTCAGCTTTTGTTACTAAGTATTGTTTATCTTGAGTGTATTTTATACAGCCATGACCATGGAATTTGTAATTACTTTTGTGTATTGAAATTTCCATAGCTTTTTTCTTTCCATTTTTAACTTTTTTTATTTTTATAACCCAGCTTTTTTCTTTAGTTTCGTTTCAGTGTCTAACTGTCCTAAATGGTGACTCATTACTTTGCTTTGAGTATTCTGAAAATCTTTCAATTTACAATTAACCTTCAATTTTTTTCTTTTCTTATAAAGTCTATTATCTTTAGTTTTAAAGTTTGAAAGCTTTATACATGTTCATCAATTTCCTCATTCTCTGATTTTAAATTTTTAACTCTTGTCCTGTTTAGGAAGTGCCCTGAATATCTTATTGTGGACACTGCTCATGTATTCATGCATTTTTTAATGTTTTGGCTGTTGAGTATTTTTCCAAAATCTTTTGATCTGCTGACACATTTTCATTGCCTTTTATTTAACTAAATCTGCTTCAGATATATTTGTAGTGTTTTTGTTTCAATGTCCTGATTATTTAATTGTTTTATAACTGAATTCTTTTTTATTGATTCCTGATTTTTCTGTAGCACCAACATTGCATTTATTGATTTCAAATTTCATTCTAATGTTTTGATTAAAAATTTTGACTAAGACAGTGTCTTCAATTATAATTTCAGGCTGTCCATAAACATCAGTTTTTCTAATGAATTAATTTTAATTTGTCAACTTAAAATTTTGCAAGATATAATTGAGAAATATTGTTATTATGAAAAAGATGTTTCCTTAAATATCTTTTCTGTAAACTTTAGCTAGAGATTCTCTTGCAACAGTTATTACTTTTTCACAGAGGATTTAAAGTTTTTCTAGTTTAATAGAATTAAATATGAGGTAGTAATTTTGTTCATTGATTAATTTTAATTTCTATTTTTGGAATCTTTGCCACTGTAGGCCAAAAAACTGAAATGGTTTAGATGCAACTACTTTTCATTAACTATTATATAATTTAATGTGATAAGAGTAATTTATGGTATGTCTTGTATACAAGTTGCTGGCACTTTTCATGTTATGTAGTTGTTTCTTTTGTTCAGACATGTAGGGTAAGGATTTTAAGATATCATAAGTCTACTTGTAAAAACTTGCACTAACATTATTTTCTGTCTTAATTCCCCATTGGATAACAGCCTAATAGATGGATTAAAGCATTGGTTCATAAATTTGGTATCATAGTAATTGTGAGTTCAATCCCTGGGCTAGGTAATACAGACTTAGACTCAATGGAAACCGGGTTAGCAATAGCTGAGTAGTATTAAAAAAAAAAAAAGCATGGATAGAGGAATGAGAACAATTTAGTCCCATAAAGAGTTCAGTTCAAAATTCCCTGAAATTTACCTGGATTGATAAACGTCTGAAGAAGGCCAGAAAGTTCATTGGCTGAAACTATAACAACAAAGATGAAAGCATTAGTCTGATTGTAAATTTTTTTTTTTTTTTTTTTTACATTGAATTTTACAGCAGATAAGCTAGTTATTTCCTTTGATCTAAATATAAGCAATAAGACTTACATTGAAGTATCTGTAGATAACAAATGATGATATTCTTCATATCTTTCTCTCATGTAACTGCTAAATAGAATATTATCTTTCTTTCATGCATCTGCAAAATGGGATTTTATTCTATAGATATCCTTCTCTCATGCAACTGCTAAAAGTGATATTATACTATAGATATCCAGTGAGGCGACTTTATTCCAGAAAATGGAATATTTTTTCAAGATACCAATATTATTGGTTCTGGCCTGGTGTCTTGGTTTCAGTCACTTTCCCATCACTGTAAAATTGCTTCCTTATGCCTTTTCTATAAATACTTTCATGGTAATTCTTAGAATGAACTCTCTTTGTGATGGGGCCTAGACTTTCTGATTTAAGTGCTGTACGAGATTAGCAACTAGGTCTCATAAATTTACAGTTGAACTTGCTAGATGTAATCGTAAGTTCTTCTCACTTGTGGAACTCTCTTTTGACTTCATACTTTCCACTTTGATCTTCAAAAATTTACATGCAATATCAATTGTTATCTATTGTCTTCCTGATTACTCTTCTATTGTTCTCGCTCTTTAGTAATGTTTCTGTTTTCTATTCTTTCAGTAACCCCTTGTGTCTTAGTGTTTTCACTACCTTGCTTGGAGTAAATTCGATTAAAGAAAAGAAAATACCACTAAAAGATTTGATTATATTTGAATAGGTGTGTTCAAATTTCCAGCAATTAAAAAAAATGCAACTATGTATTTAAAAAAAAAAAAAAGAAAGAGTACTAGAAGCTTTTTCACACAACATTTAGCAACAACATAAATAATTATGTTGACAACTGAAGTCTACTTTTTAGTATGCATATATTACCATGAAAAGTATATATTTGATAAGTAATTTATAAGAATGAAAAATTGTAAACAGTAATGTTAATTAGTGATAAAATTATATTAGTTAACATTCAACATTTTTAGCGACAAGTTTGAAATTGCCCTGATTATGATTGTAATTTTAGAGGTAAGGTTTGTCCACACAACTTCATTAGTTTTTTAACAATATATTCAACTTTAATCAGTATAAAGATGAAAAAAATTCCATGACTTAGTTCCTAATTAGTCTGTTTTTAGGTCACAAGATATTTTTTATTGCAATAGACCATGAAAAATTACCTTGGATCTTCAAAGATATTTTTATCAGTAAAATTTAATTCCACTTTGTTGTAATTGAAAGATATTTAATCTAGGTCTGGTTAATGTATTATAAATTAAGGCTGCAAGGAATATCACCTGTTTACATAACTTGGTCTAGTTCATAATAAGGAAAATAGTGTATGTTTAATCTCCTTCCAGCTTCTCTCTGAGTTCATACTTTGAATCCTGTCTCCTGATGTGTAGTCAGTATATCTCATCTTTACCTTACAACTATGACAAACCATTTTATTATGGTCAACTTGCATAGCCCCATTTTCAGTGTATGCCAAAATAGTTTCAAATTTTTTATTTATACTGTGATCTTTTGATTTTTTTTTCCAGTTTGAAATCCATCTCTGATTAGTGTTTATTTTCATTAGAAGTTGCCATTTTGCTTTTAGTCTCAGAGGTGCACATATTAAAAGGCAAGCTATGATTGGTTCAGACAAAAACTAAGCAATTAATATTTACAATTCTGTTGCAAAAGAGACAAGGTTATGGGCATAGCAATGTGTTTGCAAAAATGTAAGAAGCTTGCAAAAGTAAAATAATTTCATCATGACAATATTTGATATTAGTGACTAGAAAGATTAAAGAAAATTTTCACTTGATATTTTTGTAAGCTATATAAAACTGAGGAAAGTTTGAAAACCTGTTTAAACTGGTGAGTAAATAAACTAAGGTCTTCACAAACATTTTGACACTGAGTTTTTACAAACAATTTAAAATTAACAAACCTATTTTAATTAAAAAAATGTTTAATTTATGAATGATTAGATGATTTCTAATGATGACCATAAAAAGTTTTAAATATGAATATATTAACAGGTCTGTAGTTCAAATTCTATTCAGTTTTGTTATATTCACTTCGACACAAATACCTTTGGGAAAGGTATGAATCCATTTCCTCTACCTGGCTAAAGAGTTGCGTCTGGAAAAATATTAAGATTGTCAATGCAATATTCACTCGCAAATGAAGTATTCATACAATCTAGTTTCAGAACTCACATAGGGTTTGATAAGCTGTAAAAAAATCAATCACTATGAACTTCTCAGGTTTGTTGATTTGATATAAAATATTAAGACTTTAAAACTATCATCAGTGCTAATTTTTAGTTTATAGACAAATGTTTGGTCCTTTTCCTTTCTAGCAAAATAAAACTCAGATTGTAGATTATATTTAAATTAAAAAAATTTAAGGAAAAGTAATGTATTGATGTATTGCCAAACTGAAGACTGTCAATGTATGTAGGAATCATTGCACATAGGAACAAGTATGATTCAATCCTGAGATGAGACACTTGGTTTATGCTTTGAATTATTTTATGGTGATTCATCAAATTTTCTTTCTAATTCAAAATGCTTTAATCAGTGTATCCTGTTTGACAGCTGAATTAAAGCATACAGAAAGCCATTGTATATGATATGAAAGTTAAAAATATTGTCCGAGATATGTATAAATATAAATAGGTATACATGACTGATTGTCTATGAAAGAGATTGTCTTTTGTGTGTGTGTGTTTTGTGTTTCCCAGAGTTGTAGAAGTAGTAGTTTCATATGTTGAAAGCTTTTGATAAGACACCTTTATATATATATAACTATATATATATTATATATATTAAACTAATGCTGATTCATCAAGAAAATCTTATAAAAACAAGTTTGCAGAAAATACATTCAGAAGTACTGCTTTAAAGCAATATTAAATGTGAGCTTCAATAGATAAAGGCTACTTTTATACAAGTGAGTGCCTAAATCTATTGTAAAGGCCCTTTTATAAGTGATTTTTAGACTTTTGTATAGACACTTATTTCTGTTTGATTTTCTATTTTGGTCAGTCTTATTGAAAATCTGTTTTAAATTTTATTTTTCCTACTGCATAATAACTAATCTATTTAACAAGTTGAAATTTTCCATAAAATTAGCTTTAAGTTCTAAATTCTGTACAATTTTATGATTATGCCCTAAGAAGGAAGTTGTTTAATTTTATTTTTATTTTTAAAGGTGGAAATTTAGGCCATTTAGCATGCTGATATATCACAATTTTTGATATTACTATGTAGATTCACAAGATGTCTAATGTATAGGTAAGTTGATAGTTTAACTTAACTGTAATTTTATTTATTCATTCATATGCCAGTGTGTTTCTCTAATAATATCAAATTATTTTCTAAATTTAACACTTAACTTTATAAATATATTCATATGCAATGAATATATCAGAATGAGTTCAAGTGTATATTTTATTTTATATATATATATATATATATATATATATAAGTGAACATTGAAGTCAACATTAGAGGCAACAGTTTTTGTTTCATGTTATACGCAATTGTCAGGCATAACGATTGCACCTAGCATGAAACAGACTGTTGCCTCTAAGTGTTGACTTCAATGTTCACTTTTATATTTATACATGCTCTATCTCTGATATTGAGCACTTTATCCCATAAATATAGCACACCTTAAGACTATATTTCTTTATTTATATATATATATGGTGCAATGGATAAATTGTCTAAATTATGCAAAAATAAGAATAACACTGGCATCTCATTTTAACAGATATATTTACCAAAATTGCACATATATCTATCTGAAATACTAAGGAGTAAATTTATTCAATAAAATCACCATTGGATTCAACCATGGCCTCTAAGCAACTTTGGAATCTCCTGCAACTCTTCTGGCCAGTTTCCTTGTTTAAGTTGGTGAATGGTGCCATAATCCTTGCCATCAGTTCATCTTTGGTATTACAAGGTTTTTTGTTGGTCTCTAGTTCAACTGTGAGATGGCCAGATGTAAGGGGTGATGTGGTCACAGAAATTGTTTGGCAGTTATAACTGGATTCTCCTGCTTTTGAGGCATGGTACAGTCCTCCTGCTAGACAGGGTTTTTCCGTAGCCACCCTCTTGACCCAAGGCACTTGATGTAGGCCTCCATGTTGAGTCTGAGGCCCTGTGGGAAGATGAATGGAGACATAACATTGCCATCACTAAACTCTTTCCAAATCCTCTGTACTGTCCTCAGATTAACACCCAAACACTCTCAAATGTTCATATTAGAGCTTTCGGCATGAATGGCAAGCAGTACGACATGCCATTTCCAAATTTCTGACAGAGTGAATTGCATCATGGTGCTCTTTTTCTCACAGACAATACACAAGCAATCCTACTATACTGTGCAGTTGACAAAAACAAACAATGTGCATGTGTAAAATTAAAAATATAAAATGGCAACAATTTACCAATCGCACTATGTGTGTGTGTGTGTGTGTGTGTGTGTGTGTATATATATATATATATATATATATATATATATATATATATATATATATATACACACACACACACACACATACATGTATGTTTACAGAGGATTACTAAAATTATTTTACTTGCACATGGGTTTTCAGAAAGAATTATTTTACTTTAACTGGTTTCATTTTAGTTTGTAAATGTTTTAGATTCCAACATGCTGACACTTATGCCTCAAATAAAAGATATATATATATATATATACCCATACATACACACACAACAGAGAATCTGTTTCATGCTTAAATACAATCTTCCAGTCATATTTATATATGCTCTATCCCTGATATTGAGCACTTTAATCTATAAATATACCCTACCTGAAAACTATTTTTATCATACACACACACTCACACATGTACATGTGTGTGTATATGTATGTAATAAAGCCAAGTTATATGATAAATGTCACTGTAGTAACTATTTATACAAATTTTCTGAAAGTGGTGGGGTAGTGATACAGCTAAAGGCATTTTTATCTGTCAAACCTAAACTGACATCAAGTGCTGCCCATACATAGGATGCCATTGAAAGATGGTAGGATCCAAATGACCTCCTGTTGTGACAACAGTTGTTATAAAACATTACAGGAATGCATAATATCACTCCCAGCTAACCTCTATATAATCAGTAGAGTCATACAAGAGTGAATGAAAAAGACATAAGCACTGTCATCCATATTTTTTTCATACTTTTCTCAACTTTCTCTAACTAAATTGTGCATTGTTGATTTCAAGAAAATCATACTTGCTTATATCTAGGTAGATTAAAGAGGTCATGCTTTGGTTAAATTGATATCTTCATACATTATGCTGGTTTCCTTTCAAGAGTATATGGAGAAATCCATGACGTACAAGAAGAATACTTCTATGAAATACCATTTTCCAAGAATTTTTTCACTCCAGCTAAGGAACTGTGTCAAGTCTGATGTATTTGACATGGTTTTTCTTTGGCATAAGATATGATGGCTTAGTTTTGGATGTGAATAAGAACTGAATCAATTCTAATTTTACAAATGTAATGTATAGGTAAGTTGATAGTTTAACTTAACTGTAATTTTATTTATTCATTCATATACCAGTGTGTTTCTCTAATAATATCAAATTATTTTCTAAATTTAACACTTAACTTTATAAATATATTCATATGCAATGAATATATCAGAATGAGTTCAAGTGTATGTCATTATATTATATATATATATATATATATATATATATATATATAAGTGAACATTGAAGTCAACACTTAGAGGCAACAGTCTGTTTCATGTTAGACGCAATTGTCAGGCATAACGATTGTGCCTAGCATAAAACAGACTGTTGCCTCTAAGTGTTGACTTCAATGTTCACTTTTATATTTACACATGCTCTCTCTGATATTGAGCACTTTATCCCATAAATATAGCACACCTTAAGACTATATTTCTTTATATATATATATGGTGCAATGGATAAATTGTCTAAATTATGCAAAAATAAGAATAACACTGGCATCTCATTTTAACAGATATATTTACCAAAATTGCACATATATCTATCTGAAATACTAAGGAGTAAATTTATTCAATATTTTCCATTTTTTCATTTTTTTAATTTGTTTTTATTTTAGCAATTGTTGTAAATTTTATTCTAGGTTAACTAGGTTCTTTATTTTTATTTTTTTAAAATGTTTTGAAAGTTATTTATGAATGTTAAAATACTTTAGATTATATGCTGATTTTGTGATGTTAAAATAGTAAGAATTGATAATTTATGAATATTGTAAAAATGCAATATTTTATGAAATATTTAGAACATTGTAATTATTTTTATTGATGCCAAAAAATTTCAACTTATATTGAGTCTTATTAGATAAATAAGTTTTAATAAGGGTAATTGTATATTCTTCATTTTTAATTTTACCTTATTGTAATAAATCTGGTGGCTGAAAATTTGATGGTGTATATTGATTTTATTTTGCTTTTAAAATATTTTCATGTCATATAAGTAAAATCTTAAAAGTAAAATTTGTTCAATTCAAATTATGATATTGTTAAACTGGCAAATAAAAATACAATTTATATTACTATAATTATTTTGATATAATGACAGTTCACATGAAAATTGAATAACAAAATTACAGCTTGTTTATGAATGGTCTTGAATTTTTTTTTTTTTTTTTTTTTTTTTGTGGTTAGTTTGAAGTTTATAATTTTGATTGGTATTCTAATTACCTCAAGTGATATGGCATAGAATTTCTTATCTTGAATGCATACATTCTTATACTAATATTTTAGGAAACTTTTGTGTTTTTGTATCAATTTCAGATGTAACATTAGAGATTCGTATCTTACTAATAACATGCTTCACTTCCATACACATTTTCATAATTGAAAAAAAAAGTTGAAGGAAATTAATAGTGGGGTTCTAGACAACTAATGATACAAATATTCAGTGTTTATTAAATTCAAATTGTCTGGTATTTGGCTGATCAAAAAAGTTAATCCTGTTTTTGTTAGATGGCATCAGGAGCATTTAGTTTTAACTATATTCGTTTAAAAATATTCCTTTTAATTCTATTGTAGCAACTGTTATATTAGTGTACATTTGATCAAAATTGGTATATTGTTGCTTATTGAAGATGGATGAAAATAAGCAACAATTTTGGCATATTTGTTTTTATTTCTATTAAGAAAGCTAAAAATGTAGCTCAGATGCAAAAAAGATTTTAAGTTTATGGAGAAGGTGCTGTAAATAATCAAATGTGTCAAAACTGGTTTGTGAAGTTTTGTGCTAGAGTTTTTTTCTTGAATGATGCTCCAATTGGTTAAGGCAGTTGCAATTGATAGCAATCAATTGAAGACATTACAAGATAATAGTTAGTGTT
Organism: Acanthosepion pharaonis; assembly: GCA_903632075.3. Lineage (NCBI taxonomy): Eukaryota > Metazoa > Mollusca > Cephalopoda > Sepiida > Sepiidae > Acanthosepion > Acanthosepion pharaonis. The sequence goes on from CAHIKZ030002349.1 coordinate 688,776, forward strand.
ACAATTTGAGAGATAACCAACATACTCAAAATATCCAGATTAAGTGATGAAATTTATTTGCATCAATTTGGTTATATTACTTGTTGCATAGCTTCCTTATAAGTGTATTTGTGTGTGGATCTTTCTGGATTATATTTCTGTATGCAATTTATAACTTCATAACAAAAATTATTCCGTTTCTGAAATTATTTAATATGTATACTTTACATGTGCATGTAGAATGTAAGAGATTGTGAGGCAAATGCAATGAACCATCACTAACTATACTAATAACTGATCTTCATCCAAAGAAGGTGGTGCATATGGTCACATTGGAAAGAAGTCCTCTGAGATACATCCATATAATCAAATATGTAAAGCTCCTAATTAGATCAGATGAAAGCAATGATTGAAATAGAAAGGATATAAGATTCCATCAGGATAATATTAGACTGTATGTTTTTTTGTTTTTTTTTTAGAGATTTGATAAAAATTGTTAAAGCTGGGAACTTTTCACTTATCCATCAGATTCCCCAGACATTGTATTTTTGAATAATTATTTATTCTGGTCTCTTGGAGAGAAAAAAAAAATCTGTAGAAAGTTGTTTGTTGAGAAAGAT